>JACCEG010000200.1:97686-162694 GCA_014065205.1 Tuber brumale
GGGAGGGGGCGCAGATGGGGCAGACCGGATGGTCAACCTTGCATCTAGCTGAGTGGTGTCCGTATTCATGACAGTTACGGCATTGAGTGAGGCCGTTAGCCGAGTATGCCCTCTCGATCTTACATCGAGAGGAGAAAAGGTAAGAGTTGCCCAACATTGTGGCCTCATTTTCCGGGGCCAACGTGACCACTACCGAGGTTGCCTTTTTTAGGACTCGGGAACTGCGGTCGGGGTTGAGGTATCGGGCAGAGAGGATCTGGACGTTTTTGACGTTGAGGATGGTGTTTGACAGATACTGGAACAGGTCGCCGTCATCTTCAGGGAGGTATGCAACGGGAAGGGAGTGAACGGCAAGTTGGACTTCGTTAGGTGCCGGACGGAAAGGGAGCCAAGGCGAGTTCCCGACAGGGAAAGATTGGTTTAGCTTTGCAGCAAGTGCTTCGTAGTAGGGGGCATAGGCGGTGGAGGGAACAAAGGGTGCGAGAGCGAGGAGAGTAACTGCTCCTCTGTCACCTATCTACTCAGATCTAGCAACCTCCTTATATAGTTGCCCTTCACGCCGTTGTGACTCACACTACAAGTGATACGCCACATATGACTCACAACCATGTGTCATATCAAAACATCATAAACTAGTCACATGACCGAAATGGTCACATGCGCAAAACCCATGACCTCTAAATGAGGTCATGTGCGAAACATAACATATTATCATAACCATATCATATGACCAAAGCGGTCATATATGCGAAACCCATGACCTCTAATAATGTCATGTGCAAAACATAACATACCGATGACTCATAACTATGAGTCATGTGAAAGCCCCTTCCTCGCTATGCCACATTCGTGACATGGAGGCACCAAGGTCCGAGAACAAAAAGAGGCGACCAGTGTCCACCGAAGGGTGATGGATGTTAAATTCCCCAACGACCAGCGTCAGCATAGAGGTGTGAGGGAAGGCAACTACTGGTGCGATGGTTTGACGGAAGGGGGGATCTGTCCCACATGCTGTAGAGGTTCACAACCTCTAACTTGGTGACAAAGGAATCAAAAAAACTAACAGAAGAGTGAAAGTCCACTGCCATCCAATCTCTTGCCTCCAAAAAGAGCGGAAGAACTGAATGTTGCTGAGTGGAGGAAAGGTGAAGGTAGCAGGCCACTTTGGGGCTGCCGCCATTGGGGCAGGGAGGCAAAAAGGCTTTGAAGCCGGTGAACGATGGAGGTCTATTTCTGTGTAGGGGGGGGTCTTGAAGGGCAATGAGAGTGGGAGGGGAATCCAAAAGAGAAAAGGAATTCAAAAGGGAAAGAAACACGTCCCAGCTTTCCAAGCAGTTGTGTTGTAGAACAGATATTGTATCACAGGAGTCCGCTGCCAGCGTGGAACTCACAGGAGAGGTGTGACCAGCCATTAGACACCTTCCAGAGTCTCAGGCTGGGGGAAAGAATTGGAAGATTCCTACCATGTGAGATTCGGCAGAGCTCCTTCTTCGGGCTTCAGGGCTGGAATGGGAGGATGTGTTGCAAAGGCGTCGTCACGCCTAAGGCAGGGTATTTCAGGATCAAAGGCGGGTAGGAGGGGCCATGTACGGGTTGAAGGACCCTCACTGGGGTCGTTCATCGTATCTATAGCTTCCTCATTCGGCGAAGCAGAGGACTCCCCGTGTGGAGGAGGGGGAAGAGGTTTCGATACGCATTCTCCAGCAAAAGCTGGGTGTGGGCCTTGGCAGACCGCACACATCGAGGGGGAGGTTGAGCAGCAGTCTACCGCTGCTCTGAGGTTACCGCCCTTAGAACAGGTGGGGTTCTGGCATCTATGTACCTGCTTTCTGTCGGCGAGGGCGCAGATTGGACTGACTGGATGGTCAATCTTGCATCTAGCCAAGAGGTGACCATATTCTTAGCAGTTACAGCATTGAGTGAGTGTTAGGCATATGGAAATCTGAGACAAGCGCACAGACCCATGGTAGGGTAACTGTGCACAGACCCTCGATTTACCGCAGTGCCAACACCCCCCTCTGGCCCCCTTATGGGGCCCATACATCATTAGCGAGATTTCGAGAGTTGCTTCCCATAACTAAAATATCACATCCATGAAGCCCACTTCATAACACCATATACATCGCCACCATCTGTCTAGGCGCATGGTGTTCGCAGGATATATGAGAGGGGACCTTTGGCGACATCTACGAAGTGGAACAGAGGAAATCTGTAGGAGGCACATTGAGATAATAGGCTTCTAAGTTAGGGTTCCTAAACTATAGGCTGCAAGTGACACGACGTTTCCAGCGAAATACTCTAAGAAGATATCTCCAGTAGTGGAAGCTAATCGTGATAATACTGAATTCACCCATACCCTCCTGAGATCAGCTGTAGGTTGATTGGTCCTAGTAATATGACCCCTCTACAGAGGCCGACAAACTAAGGGGAAGCATGCTCAGAATGGAAGACCTAGATAAGTCGGAGCCCCTTAAGGGATTCTCACATTGGGCTCGGACTTGCGATTCGCACTAGGTGGCCCATCATGAACCTGATCACTTCATGACTCAAGAGACTACTGGAACGATAGTCAATAAGACTAAAGTAATATAATAGTCTATGCAGACATCTAAGTTGGAGGATGCTGTTTGTTACACCAAATAGCCCAGTCATCTCAATGGAGGAATAATATTCCGTATCCGCAAAATGGTGTGATAAGTTTCAGGGTCAAACAGTCTTCGCACTTATAATATTCTGGACGTTTGCGTATTAAAACCAGAGTGGTACTTCAGTGGCATAGTAGTTAGAAGTAGTCTGCGAACGCTTAGACACGTGATATAAATATCGGAGTACCTCCTGAGCTTTACTGACATCATCAAGCAACAGAGAAGAGATCTTATCAATATAAAATTGTTTTATCCCATAAATCTTTACTTTACATTACTTTATCGAGACGAGCCTTCCTCGACAGATTCTCCCAACAAAGATCTTGGCCGACGTCCCTCAGTTATGCTAGAGATCAGCGTCCGCCTAACAGTGAGGCAGTTAGCCGAACATGCTCTCTCGATCTTGTATCGAGAGGAGAAAAGGGAAGCATTGCCCAACATGGTGGCCTCATTTTCCGGTACAACAGTTACTACCATGGTGGTTGCCTTTTTGAGGATTCTGGAGTCATGGCCAGGAGTCAGGTAGCCTGTGGAGAGGACCTGGACATTCTTGACATTCAAGATGGTGTTGTAGAGGGACAGTAGGAGGTCATCATCGTCTGCTGGGAGGTACGCTTCCGGGAGGGAGTGTATTGCGAGCTGGACCTCGTTAGGGGCAGGGCGGAATAGGAGCTGCAGAGCATTTCCTGTCCAAAAGGTCTGGTTCAGCTTGGTAGTGAGCGCGTCGTAGTACGGGGCGTAAGCAGTGGAGAAAACCGATGGAGAGAGGGTAAGAAGGGTGACTGCTCCCCTGTCATTGACCCGAGTAGAGATGGACAGAGGTAGGGTGCAGCTTGCTTCATGAAGGACAGAGGCAGCGATGTCTGAGAAGGAGGCCGCTAGATGATCAGACTGAGAATGAGGGAAGGGGGAGGATCTAGGGGCGAAGAAATACCTCTCGGTGGCTGTGCGGCTCCTCAGACCCTTTAAGGGGGCCAAAGGGGCTGAGCCAGATGCTACCTGGGCAGCCGTGGGGGCATTCTTTGCTTTGTTTGCTTTCCCTTTCTTCCTCTGTCCAGGGGAAGTGGCCTGAGTAGAGGAGGAGGTGCCCGACTGAGCCGAAGGATGTGGGACAGGGTGGAACTCCGCAAGGGGTGGAACTCCGCGAGGGGTGGAACTCCGCGAAGGGTGGAACTCCGCGAGGGGTGGAACTCCGCGAGGGGTGGGTACTTCCCTTCCCTGTAGGTCTGAGCCTCCCAGGAGTGAGGGAATTTTGCGGCGCATGCGGCGCCTATCTACGCCGCCTTTTCTTTTTTCCTTTTCTTTTTTTTATCATCATGTATTTGTTGTTATTTAGGGTACAAGAACTTGCCTGCAGCGCTAGCTATGGCATAAACTATCCCGATTTCTCTTTCCGTCTGGCCCAACCGTATCCCCCGGACCCTCTGGTATGGGCCTAACTGCACATCTCGCCCCAAAGGAAAACCCGTCCCTACCTCGCAAGCGAACTCAGAGAATAAGTGAAGCCTAACTAAAGACATGCAGGAAAATACAAGAATATAACCACCTGGAACATCTCGGAAACAAAACAAAAGAAAAACAAGCACCGTAGAACCCACAACAACCTAAGCCTGATATACGCGCTGGCAGCAGAAAACCGAAGAAGTTATCCCGGAATGCGACGCCACTGAAAAAAGGGGCCCCCTGTGGGGGACGGCCAAGGAGAGTGGAGCTGTAGGGTGCAATCCGAGGGGAAGGTGTAGCAGTAGGGTGCAAGCCAATCCAACCGCCAGAACAGGGCGAGAAACGGAAAGCGACCGTGTCCACTCTCATAATCGTGTTCTTGTCTGACTAGGCTGTCTCCAGTGGTAGAAGGCAAGCGTTTTACCACGTCTCTCATGTAGTCCCTTGGTCTCAGAGAGATAGCATCACTTAGTGGATGGGATACTACCGCATAAGCCGACCATGTGGAGGGGCGAGATTGACCCGTCAGCCTGTTGAAAAGTTCTCGAGTACCACGAACCGTGTTTCCAGCCGTCTGAAGTATAGGAAGCAAATGGTCATCGACCGTATAGAGGGGCCACACTAAGTGAGGAAGGGGGCAAGAAAGGGCAGCATGAAAGGCATACCAGTACCTGAAAGAGAGAAAGCCCTGACGTCTTGGAACAGCAGAAGAGGGCAGTGAGAGGAGGAGATAAATGGCCGTCACTCCTAGGCTGAAGCCATCGTGGGAGGAGAAGCGGGGTGGATGGTTCGCGAACTCCAAGCGTTGAGGGTTGATTTCAAGCGCGAGGAAAATAGAGGAGACGGAGGATGCCCTATCTACTCAGCCCTAATGGCCTCCTTAAATAGTTGCCCTTTACACCCTTGTGACTCACTCTTTGAGTCACGCGCCACATATGACTCACAACTGTGAGTCATACCAAAAAACATTATACACTAGTCATATGACCAAAGTGGTCACATGCATGAAACCCATGACCTCTTAAATGAGGTCATGTGCGAAACATAATATATCATCATAAACCAATCATATGACCGAAGTGGTCATATGTGTGAAACCCATGACCTTGAATGAGGTCATGTGCGAAATATAACATACCTACAACTCATAATTATGAGTCATGTGAAAACCCCTTCCTCGCTAATCCACATTCGTGACAAACTTAGACTAAGTATATACCTTGATGCCAGCTTTCTGAAAATCCTTTTGGATTCAGCACACGATTTTTGAGCACCTGAATGTACCTGATGCCAGTATTCTAACAAGCTAAAAAACATTTATATGATGTCAATATCTATCAGGCTACATGCTATTATGAAATTGCTATTTGCTTGTAAGAATTTGACTAAGTGCTTACTTTGATGCCAGATACCCTCAGAGACTTTTGAATGTAGTATCTGATTCTTTGGCACCCGGACTCACTTCGTATCACTTTCCCAATAAGCCAAAAAATCTCTACTCGATGCCAATATCTATGGAGTTATAACTTGCTTTGCCAGTGGTCCTTTACTTGTCCAGTACCCACTATTTCTCTATATCAGCTTTCTTAGAATACTAGTACTCTAATAAATAGAATCTTTGTAAATAGATAGAGGTTTTGTTAATCAGCAAGTGTACTAGCAACCTTGCTCCGCAGTATAAGCTACACTCTTCTGTGCTGTGAATTGGGTAATTTGTTATATATCGCGGTCTCAAGATACTAGTGAGATGTCAGAATACATCCCTGATATTCAGTTGCTTTGCCTGGTCGCATTCTGTATTACTTGTGAATTTTGTTACTATATCTGGTTGTACCCTCTCACCTATACAGATTTTGTTGCTATATCTGGATGTGTCCTGTATATCTTGTACTTGGGTGGCTACATCCTGAGAAAGATTCCTATGTGGTCCCGCATCTTAATTTGCAGTTCACATTTTGCACGTCCTGTGCATCAGATGCACCGGATGCACTGGACAAAAGTACGTATCTTTGCTGATGTTCCATGAAAATGTACCAATTTGTAACAGCAAAAGTGAGCAATAGTTGAGTTTTACTGGTGGTAATCTAACCCAAAGCTGAGTGTAGTTTATTACCCTAGTATACTCATTAGCTCTTGCAACTATACTATATCCTCACTCACTTTCCTGAGACTTTGGCCATGTACTAACTTTAATTTCTGATTTCTTCATGGTTTTTCAGATGCAGTATGCACTACTTTAGCAGCTATGTCTACTCAACATCAGTTTTTCAATATGCTAAAGACCATCTACTTAACACCAATATCTATTGAGTTAGGGGCTGTTATGAAAGTGGGATTTCCAGGTAAGGCTTAGGCGAGATGCTGACCTTGATACCAGATCTCTTCAGAGTCCTTTTGACAAAGTATGTAATACTCTAGAATCTGTATCTACTCAATGCTAGCTTTCCAATACCTTAAAGACAGTCCACTTGGCACCAATATCTATGGATATACAGTCAGTTATAAAAGTAGTATTTTCAAATAGGATTTAGACTAAGTGCTGATTTTGATGCCGAATTCCTTCTACATCATTTGGATCCGGCATGTGATACTTTCGCTCCTCAACCTACTCAAGACTAGCTTTGGAATCCACTAAAGAATATCCACTCTATACCAATATGCATGGCAATATAGGCTGTTATATAAGAGGTATTTCATTCATGAGACTTGGACAGAGTGCTGATTTTGATGCCAAATCCCTTCAGGGTAGTTTACTTATAACCTGCAATACTATAGTACTTGGATCCACTTGATGCCAGTAATCTAATACATTAAAGAACACCTACTTAACACCAAGATTCATGGAGTTATAAGCTGTTATGAAAGTAGTATTTCTTGACAAAGCTTGAACTAGTTACTGACTTTGATACTGGATCTCTTCTGAGTCCTTCAGATGCAGCATGCAATATCTTGACACTTTAGTCTACTTGACACTAGCCTTTCAATATGCTAAAGACTGTCTACCTAACACAAACATCCATTGAGTTACAGGCTGTTATGAGAGTGGTATTTTCAGGCAAAATTTAGGCTAAGTATTAACTTTGATACCATATTCCTTCAGAGGTCTTTGGATGCAGTATGCAATACTTTAGCACCTAGGTCTACTTAATACATCCTTTCCAATAAACTGAAAAACACCTACTTGATACTAATATCCATAGAGTTGCAGGCTATTATGAAAGTGGTATTTCCTGACACGGCTCTGGCTAAGTACTGAGCCTGATACCAGATCCCTTCGAAGTCATTTGGACAAAGCATGCAATACTTTGAGACCTAGTCCTAATCAACACCAGCTCTCCAATGTGCTAAGTAATATCTACTCAACCCTAATAGCTATGGAGTTACAGCCTATTCTGCATATTGTCTTTTACCAGTCTCATACTCACTGTTTCTATATGTTAGCTTTTGTAATATACTTATACCATAATAGAGACAATTTTTGCAGATAGATTTCATAAATTGCCAAGTGTGCCAGTGAACTAGATTAACTTTATAAGTCACCTGTACACTCTTGTGTTATGTAAATCAGCTAATTTGGTACAATCTACAAACTCCTAACACCTGTGTAATATCAGAATATATTTCTAATATTCAGCCACTATATCTGGTTACATTCTGTATCTCTTGTGGATTTAGTTGCTCTATGTGGTTACATCATATCTATCTTGTACTCTAGTAGCAGTATCCTGAGAGTGATTGCTATGCCACCTCTGATGCTAAATCACAGTTTACATTTCAGTATTTTGTACATCTGATAGACAGAATATACAAGATGTGAGGTGTAATGATATCCCTTTGTATTTCTACTACTGTAACTAGCTTTATATTTGTTTCACCTTTTCAGGACTTACCTGGTTGTACTTACTCTTCCTACTTGTTATGTCACTACCCAGTTGGGTATTTCCTTACCTTACTGTTATCACTGGATTTGTATAATTGTAGTAACCACTAGTTTTTAGCTTGTTTAGATTTTATTACTTGATTTGTTAGTTATATCCTGTTATTTTAAGTCTTCTGCTTTAGGACTTCACTTGCTTTACCTTTTACTACTATGATAGCAATATTATATTATTTTCTTGGACAAGATATTATCATTATATTTACCAGCCATAATCTTTTGTATTTATAGAACCTACAATCCCTTAAAGATTTAGTCTTCCAAGTCTCACAGGAATGCTTTTCTGAATATACTACATGTTGAATGGTAATATTATCTTTCCTTCAGCTTTACTATCTTTGGAGAAAATCTACCAATGCTTTCTTCCTATCCTAGTAGTATACAGTAATCTCCTTAAGATTCTCAAAATACTTAGGAGTAGGTTACATAAAGTAATATTTTTGCTGCTGTATGAGGGCTATTGTATAATATTTTATTGAAGTATGTATTGCCCTAAGTATTAGTATATAGACTGCAGCTTGGCATGTAGACTACAGCTTGGCATGTCCACTATTAAGTATATATACAGGTCTATCTCCACCTTAGAAAGCAAAGTATTCAGAACCTTTCCACTGACTATTACACTTCTACACTCTACTTGTCACCACCATCTATCCCCAATATCTGCTTTATTATACCAGTGCTATACTTTCATCTATATTTGTATATACTACTACATCCCTCCATTAGTATTTCTAAGATTCTAACAGTATTTTGTTTTCTTAGTTGACTTCATAACAACAAAAGCAATCCACCAAAAACGAAGGCACAATCACAATGTCTATCGATTCTCTCCCAAATGAAATACTAAGAGCGATTTGTCTTCTGCTGTCTTTTACCGATCAATACTCCCTCCTACGTACCAACCGTCATCTTGCTCTAATCATCCCCTACTTCTTAACCGATTTCCTATTCCGATCTCGCAATACTATTAATGGCAGAAAAGCCCTCTATTCCTTTGCCTCACGCAATGATACTATGAGTGTGCATGCTCTTTTGAACCGTGGAATACTCTCATTTGCTGGTCCTCCAGCTTGTATCCTCAATATGGCAATTGAAAAACAAAATAAGATAGCTTTACAGACACTTCTCGACTGTGGTATAAGTGCAAATATTCCAGATCACCATTTGTTGAGGCCATTACACTTTGCTGTAATAACTGAGAAGGTGGAGATGGTACAAGTTTTGCTGAGTAAGAAAGAGTATGGTGTTGATATTAATTCTCCCATAGGAGAATGTATAACACCATTAACAGCAAGAACTAATTCTGGTCTCCTGGATGTTATCTGTTCACTGGAACAGTCTGATAGGGAGGGCCCACTGGTTTATTTTGGAATTTCCACTGACCCAGAAGAGCATGCAACACCCCTAATACTTGCTGTTGAAGCAGGTTTTGTGGAGATTGTTTGTCTACTGCTAAAGTCTCCTGATGTTGATATAAACACTTCTGGGGAAATGGGGTGCACTGCACTCCAATGCGCTATCTATAAGCAGGATATGAGTATCTTGCAACTGCTACTTGCTGATTCTCGTGTGGATATTAGCACTGTGAATGGTGCTATAGTAACTCCTCTACTGCTTGCTATACGCACTGAAAATAAGGAAATAGTTCAGTTACTACTCCAAGACTCACGACTGAATATTTCTGCCCCTATACCTGATGGCATTACTCCACTCCATGAGGCAGTGAAGCTGAAAGATACCACAATCTTGAAAATCTTACTGCAGGATAAGAGGCTGAATATTAATGCTCCTAGTGTATATCAGATGACACCACTGCATGAAGCAAATCTCTACAGTGAGGAAGCAGTGAAAGTGTTATTGGAGGATAGCAGGATTGATGTTAACGCTCGTAATGTGTGGGGTCAGACTCCACTGCACCTAGCAGCAAGGTATAGAAGTGAAACAACTATCCGCATGTTTCTACAGGATCCCCGGGTGGACGTTTACATTAGGGATGCATTGCTCTCTCATACAGCACTAGACACCGGACTTTACACAAGGGGGGGCGACATTGGGAGGATTATGCTGGAGGATCAGTGGAGGAGATTTTCTACTGAAGAAAGGTTCACTTCCGGTCGGGAGAGCGTTTGGGATATGCGGGTGCCCATGTATGGATATCGGGGAACGTAGGCTAAGCCTTGTTCTTAAATGGTGGCAGCTCTGGAGAGCTTAGTGCTTTGTTTTCTTTCTCTTTTTTTTACCCTCTGCATCATCATCATCATAATAATAATAATAATACATGTATATATATAAAGTGTGGTAGATTTCCACGCAATCTGAAAAGAAAAAAAAAAGAAGAAAAAAAGAAGAAAAACAAAAGAAGAAAAAAAAAGACACTCCACTCAATGGATCAACTCTCGCACTTCTTGTATGATAGTAGTTTCTCAGACACAATCTCATCGTTTACTCCATCGCGCTCAAAGCGATCGAATTGAAGTTTGCATTTTTTTTTATTTTTATTTTTACCTCTTTTTTTATTTTTTCTCCCATCCCATAGTAACGCTCCTCCTGCAACGCACGCAGGGCAAACGATAATTTTTCTTCCATACCACGAACGGTCAACTCCCATTAACCATGACATACTTTCCTCTCATCCCCCAACCTAACCCACCTACCTACCTACCTCTACTTTTTTTTACAAGTTCTTGGACATATTCTTCATAAGTTAAAACACCGCCATAACTATCACTATGGATCCCACGACACTAAACCTATGCATATATCAGACATATATCCCCCTCCCCCTCCCCCTGTTGGCAAAGCGCCGCACACGCCAGTCAGCCGAATACCCGCCCGCATTCCATTGGGAGGTGGGAGGTTGCATCGCCTTCAGACGCGATTCTGGACATCGAGTGACGGAGGATGACGTAAACCTTGCTTTTTTTGTAAACGGGAATAGGCATCAAATGGATATTTCTTAAAAAAAAAAGAAAAGGTCGGCAGTTTCGTTCCATCGTTGGAATGACGAGTAGTTTTCAAAGGAGTGGTATTATATATAACACTCGGGTAGGGTAGCTTATATCGTGTGACGGAGAGAGGGAGAGAGGAAGACGGACGAAAGTTATTTTACACCAATCCTCGAGGGGATTCCGCGGGCAAGTGCGGAGCTCCTTCTCGGGAGTAGCGATTGGTGGTGGTGGTGGTGGTGGTGGTGGTGGGAAGGGGAGCAACGTGCAAATGGATACCTTGGCGTATGAACTGTACTGTACTGTACAGTATCATACCGGTGCTCGAGTACGAATCTGGTATCGGTATCATAACAAAGAAATCATCGGTAGTGTAAACTTACGCCCAGCAAAGACAAAAAACATCCCAGAAAATGAGAAGATATTTATTTCCCAAGGAATTCTCTCGGATATGCAGTAAATTTTGGGTTTTTGTCGAGGGACTTTTTTTTTTCTTATATATGTATTGTTTGCCGACATGGCTACTTGTATTGTACTTTACAGTACTAGGATGTGAGAGCATAAGTGCGGCAAAAGGTCTGGGGAACTCTTGGCACAATGAAACCCACCATACTCAACCCCCATGATTGATTGGGTGTATGATAAAACGCACTTCTACCGGTTGATTTTTGTCAGACTACAGTACTGTGCCAGTTTCGTACTCGTCCTATTGGCGATACCGACGGAGCGGGCACAACATGAAAGGGAAGGAAGGAGGGGTCGTCATACCCGGAGGCAACCCATCGATTGTAGTCTGCTCCCCCACCCCTGACCGGTTGGATTTTCGAAGCCGCATATTCAGAGCTGGCACCTGACGCGGGAGAGGCACACTCCACCTGAAACTTGCATAAAATTTACATAAATTTGCATGGCACGCACTCGAGTTGACTTATCCACATGCATTCCAAGCATGTTTGAACCAGAATGCCGGACGAGTCCCACTGGCAGCAGCTCCTCGCTTCGGCCAACCATCCCAAAAATTGGTAATCACTCACAAGCATTGGTAACGATATATAGATATATCATAGGTGCATGATTCACCTGTTCACGGAGGGGGCGACATTTCTTACCACCTATACCACTCCTTCTTCTCCCTAGCTTTTCTCCCTCCCGCAAGCTATCGGGAGAGAGGAAATGGAGAGAGCAAGTAGAGAGGAAGAGAGAAAGGAGAGGAGAAAAAGGAGAGGAGAAAAAGGAGAGGGAGAGGGAGAAAGAGAGAAGGCTGGCAAAACGCTCATTTTAACCATTTAATGCTACGTAAAAGCAAAAAACTAGATGACAAATCACAGGACTTTCTTTCCCCCCCCCCTCTTCTTTCTCCTCCTCAAAACCAGGGTTTATCCCAAGACGTTGGTATGCGAATCGAAACTCAACGGAAAAGCTGGCGGGTAAGGTAGCCTTCCCGTAGTCGAGGTGACGTTTCGCAGGGTTTGTGATGGGTGGTTCCCCCGGGTGGGGAGATTGCGTGCTGGGGCTATCCCTGCTATTAATCTATTTTTCTTCTTCAAGACTGATGGAAAGCATGAAACACATGGCCTCCTACCTGGATCGAATTGGCTCTCAACCCGCAAGCAATTTGGATTTATCGCCAAAAAAAAAACCCCCCCACCCCGAAACAGGTAGCCCACAGCACAGACTCGAGCCCAACTTCCCAATCTGCAAGAGGACATCTATCGTAGGTTGCGCCCGCACTAAGATAGACCCCTATGGCTTGCAGAGGCTTGAAAGGGTTGGGAGAGTTGAGAAAGAGAAGAGATGAAAAGTTGAGGAAAGGGGGTCAGAGTGGAAACGAGAATTCCATGAGAGTCGAGGACTCGTGGAGCGAGATGCGTGATAAGATGGATTTCGTGGGTAGGCGGGCGAGGAAGGGAAGGGAGAAAAGGGAGACCCCGAGAGCATTCGAGGGGGTCTTTATACACTCCACTAGAGGCGCTGGAGTTGGGCAAATGGCAATAATTGTCGTCTCCAATCTTCCCTCTACCATAGCATCATCACATCAGGTCTCTCCGACCCCCCAACCTTATCCACCTACCAGTCCACATGCGGCGGCAAAGCGGGAAGCAAAGGATCGAAAGCAAACAATTCTCCAAAGGGAAAAGGAAAAAGAAATAATAGACAACTTACCGTACTGGTTAGTGACCTTCCCTGTTTTTCCCTTCTTTTCTTTTCTTTTAATTCCTTCCATCGAGAGCCGGATATTCCTACCCAGAATTGTGGAGTGCTGTACCATACGGTAGTACCTGGGGGCTGAGATACAATACGACAGCTTCATCCATCCACCCATCCACCCGCCCCATCCATCCATCGATCCATCCATTCCTCCCCGCTTGCTTGCTTGCTTGTTAATGCCGCCGCTCTGCATGCTCGAGTTCCACGACCTCCGCATACACCAACCATGTCTCTCTTCCCCCCCCCCCCCCAAGAGAAAAAAGAAAGGGAAAAGGGAAAAGAAGCACCACAAAAACAGCAGATACGTTTCCACACTTGGGTAGATGGAGCATTTCGAGTCGAGTTAACCAAGTAAGAGGTTATGCCATGCGCGCATGGGAGCATCCGCCGATATGACACCCGCGGTAGTACAGTGTACGGGGACGGGGAGTCAAAAGATGGACTGCAGGTGCGAGTTGGAAATGGGAAAAAAGGAAAGAAACGATGTTAACCAAGAAAGGAACCCAAAAGAAAAAAAAACATAAAAACCGATACCGTACTCGTACCGCCCCGTTTTGCTGTACCGTATCCTTACATCTCGTAATCTGCGAAATTCTGTCAACACACACATTCTCTCTCTGCTACGGTCTGAGAAACACTCGAGCAATGCCCCCGCTCCGTACCATCGAAACCTCCCCTAGCTGGTGACGAATTGGAGGAGAGGGGAAAGGTTGGCGAGTTCTGTTACGCAGAATTATCTCAATCTCATTGTAATGCAGCCAGTAGCGGGAGGAGAAGGATGTTGCGAGGGAGGGAGGGAGGGAGTGGGTTTGCATGGAAGAATAGGGTGGGAAGTAGGGAGGTGCAGAGGAGGTGCGAAGGGAGCGAGAGGGAACGACCGGCCAGCCACATGCATAAGTCTCGAAAGGGAAGTACGGTGCTGTCGGGAAACGAGAAAAAAATCTTGGTTACAACGACAATATTATGATGAAAACGAATGTGGGAAAACAAGCTTCCAAGGGAACCCTGGACCGGTCCGCAGTTATGTGCAGCCAATCTACCCGCTCCCATGAGAATTCTACAGTTGGCATCTCGATATGGAGCGCCCACTGAGAGCCTTTGCCGTGGACCTGTGATAATGGACAAATAATAATGCTATATGAAATTTTAATAATGACCCATCACAACTTTCACTCTTCACTTGGTTTTTATCTATCATTTTCTTTCTCCCAATCAATCCCGAATCATCCTTTCACCCCTATTTTGTTTTTCTTCGCCTACGGGAAGTTCCGATGAACTGGTGCATCTGTAAAACTATAGCCATCTTGGCTTCATGTGCAGACATTTTGGGCTCCCAATAATTGCTAAACATTTGCTGGCACCATCAGGGAGTAGAATACAGTGATTGATCAGGTCATAGCCCATCACTCGTGCGGAAATCCTACTCGACCTCATTGATGAACACGAATAAAACAGATCCACCTCGACCATCTTGCAAAAGAAATGTGAGCGTGTCAGCCAAGATGTTACCCTGGAACCCGTGAGAAGCTCCCCCAGCAGACGCACGGCGAGTGACATGAAACATTCGAGCCCCACCGACACATCCAGCAACGCCATTTGGCCATTTATCCACATCCCCAAGTCCACGCCATCCGGCCTCCTCAGTGGCCATTAATCAACCCATTACCCAATCCGTTCCCTGGCCCGGGCCCCCACCCCATCCCACCATCGTTGCCCTCCTCTCCTTCCGCTGTCCAATCGGTCACGCCACCCCTGAAATCCGCAACCCTGGCCCAGCCAATCCGGACCACCACAACTCTAACCTCCTCACCCTCCAAGTAGCATTTATTCTCGCTTTCGGAGTTGTTCTCCAAGTGCACACGTTTGTAATACTCCTCATCCTCGGTACCATGGGGGATCAGGTGTGCATACCCGTTCAGGGTTGCAGAGATACTGCTCAAAGCCGCAGAGTTGAGATTGGTGAGGAATGTAGAGAGTGGTGACGCAGACTGTGTTTGGTGCGGGGGAGAAGTGGAGGGAGCAAAGGGGTTTGCAGATGAGAGGGATGGACGGTGGGACACCCAGTCATGCACTAATAACGAGACGCGTGGATTAGAAGTTAGATTGAGAGTCTTTTTGGTCGATGGCTGGGTGGTCATGATAACGATGGGTCCGGGTGTTGAAGATGGTGACGATATAGAAGTGGCGGGAAGTGGATACGGGCTGACTGGCAGGTAGGTGTAATTCATGAGAGAAACCTGTCCAAATCAATCAATCGCTGTGGGGTAATAAATATAAAACAGGAGTTATTATCCTTACATGAGGCCAGAGACCATCGGAGGTCGCCAAATGGAGCTATTGGAAATATGCAGTTAGATAGGCCTGCAACAGGCAAGTAAACAATGAAGAGAGCAACAAACTCACATATCTAGCGTTCTTCAAACAGGCGATAACTTCCGGTGGAAGCTCACTGGAGGTTGAGATGGTAGACATTGCGATGATTTGGAGAAGGTGGAAGAAGAAAAAAGCGAAGTGGTGATGTCCGAAAAAAAAAAAAGAAATAGGGGTGGTGGATTGGGGTCGAAAGTGGTGGAGAGGGTCTCGGATGGCCGACGGGAGAATGACGATAAAGCCCGACGATCGAAGGACCCCGCTAACTAATCGATAGTCAAGCTTGGCGTTCACGACGCCTTAACCCTACACCCTGCACCCTCATTCATCTCACTTCGTGTGTTAACACAAAAATCCCCACCAAGTTTCAAACGATAGAGCACCGCCGTGAGATACTGCTATCGTTTCCGCGTGCGCTGGTGCGTTTCGAAACTTGATTCCTTTTCCCTCCGAGAAACAATCCTCAGACCGCTTTTCGCGGGATGGCTTCCAAATCCAGATCTTGCGGTGGTTTGGTTCTAGTTCGGCCTACATTGCCGCGATGGAGCTCTACCGAGCGAGTAACGCGAAAACAGCCCCCAAAGTGCCGATAATATCACGCATGGCGGTAGTGTCAGCCCTGGATGCACTGGCTTGGATCTCGCGTCTAAGACAGAGGCATAACTTATTATTATACAACTATGTATATCACTTTTTCTTCCCACAAACCAGGAATCCTTCCACAAGTGGAGGCACCGGCACCCTACTGGTATATAGTCTAAGCTCCCAAGGTGTATGATACGCTGTCTCTGAGCATTTCACCCGAGTACCGGTATGATGCCCGCGGCCCGGGGCGCTAGGGCGACGGCTTTCCTTCGCCAATGAGACACCCATCCCAGCGAAATACATGAAGTTCTTTGAAAATTCCAGCCAATGATGGATCTTCTGCACAGCTACAAGATAATAGGTGGCGTAAATGCTATTATCAAATGCCGAAGGAAAAAATAAGGTAACGGAAGTACCGAGCTGCTCACCAAGCACAGATAACCTACCATACAGAGTACAGTACAGTACACGATTTTGAGCCCATCACAGCCCTTACACGATGTAGCAAGATAGCACAATTCTATCATAGCAGAGTAATTACGTTTAATCTCAGCTTAATATCTTCTCCGGATTGACCCATACAAATCTAGACTTGGGGTGTTGTCAAGGTTGATACCAGTGAATTGCAATACGAGTAAGTTTACTATCTTAACATACTCATGGCCGGCAGATGAAAAAGTCAACATTCACAGTTCGGTAGTGTGCATATGGTTCTAAAGTGCTGGGGGCAGCTGAAGGGATGACGGTGAACATGATTTACTCCTAATAGCAATTCGTGCAGGTGAAGCAGGTGAAAGTAATATATATCACCAAAACTCGCGCCTTCTATACTTTGTTGTCCCCTCCTACCACTCTATGCGGCACGTTCGAGTTCCAAATTCCTGTATCATTCCCTTAAAAGCAATCCCTGTCGGCCGGGCCCACAGATCTCGCTGCTCGCCTTCTCGGTTAAGTCGTCAACTTAGCCCAACATAAAAACAGAGTCATATAAGTAGTTTGTGTTAGAAAAACATCTACCGGTACCCTCGACAACGGTAGTATGATACCGCAGTCGAACACCTTATCGCACTACGACCTCCTCTTACCGCCATGCAGATGATCCACGACGGGGCTACGGCAAGTGGTCCAAGGAAAAAAAAAGCTTGGATGCTTCTGCGGCACGTGGAGCAAACTTTCACTTCGGTAATTGAACTGCCTCCACCAGCCCATACTTGAGTACCGGTAGGCCTGTCCCCAAAAGTGGCGGCTTCAGTGTGGAACGCACTGCCTATATCGAGGCAGTCTCAACGCGGGCTTCACCAATAGTCACTCAGCTGAGAAAAACACTGGCAGCGGATTCCATGTTGTGCAGCTCTCCGAATTCCCTCTCACCAAGCGTTTTCAAGCCCTCAATGAGTCAAAATCGCGGCGGATCCGAAGAGGACATCAGTAACTAGGCCCACCACCACACGAACCCTACCGTGACTAAAGTAAGCCCAAGGAATTCCTAAACAGGCAACAAGTAAAAGTCCAGACAGCGGAACATGCACTCAAGCACTTTAGGGACGTGTTTGCGTAGCGCTGTCACACCTCCGAGCTCTTATGAAAAGCGGGTATCTGCCCCCCGATCTACTCCGAATGCAAGCCACGGCCTCAAGACCCGCCCCATTTTGAGCCTACAGAGTAACCCGGAGTAACCCGTTGGGCAGAAATGTGAGAGCGAGATATGAATCTAGGCACCCATGGCTTTATTACCAGTTTAGAGCAATTTGCATGAGGTGTGTTAGCTACTCGAGTATAACTGGTAAGCATAGAATAGTAGAGGGTGGTGTTCAAAGAGAAACAATACCGTAAAACGGAAGAATAATACATTTCTAGGGAATCCGATTGTCTTAGTCTTTCGTGCTTGTTGATCGGTAAAGTCACGGATGCTCACTCGTGAGTTGAGCCACATTGGAATATCGGTAGAATCTCGTGTACCAGTAAGTTGGAAGGGCGTGAGGGGGAGCAGGACCCAAACATGGTGCACCGGTAAGATAGCGTGTCAAGGAGTGGCTCGGTAAGCCTTGTCCCACAGTTCAAGTTGAGCTTTGGCCAATCAGACACATTGTATGTGGCGTCAGCCACACGCTCGTTGCTAACCCCAATCCGACCTCAACGAAAACCATGCAAGCCAGGCTAAGAGGTTTGAGCTGATCCTATCATCCAGCCGGTCTTGTCTCTTATCCCCAACTTCCTGAAAAAACAAAATGTCAGACCATCTCGACCAACTCTACCTCACTTATCTTGACACAGTTGACACCTACCAAACTCTCCGCGCCTCCCTCGCAACACACTTCTCTAAAGGGTTTCTTACCCTCGCGCAAGCGAACTATAATTCCACGAGCGGGGGTCGGAGATATGGGACAGACTTCTATGATGAGCGTATGACAGCCATAAGAGGTGTGGGGGTGGGGGGTGGGGTGTTTGAATGTAAACTCCTTGAGTTTGAGAAGGAGGAGGAGGAGGAGGAGCAGAAGGAAGAGACCAAGGATACCGATCGGGAAGGCTCGGAGATGGATACCCTCGAAAATCCGAAGGAACAGACACCAGCTATAGACCCTCGAGACCCCATCCGGTGGTTTGGAATTCTAGTCCCGCCCGCTCTTCGTCAAGCTCAATCAGAATTCACATTATCCGTGCAGACAATCATCCCGCAGCTCACGACAACTATATCGAAATTAGCTCTGCTCTCCTCAGAGATAGAGTCGCACCGTAATCACGTGGGCACTAAATATCTGTACAAGATATTAACCACAGCTCCGCCGTCCCCACTTCCGGAAGCCGTTGAGTTATTACCCTTGGACATTTCCGACGGTTTCATCCATCTCTGCACAGCAACCCAGGCCGTGGGAGTCGTTGAGAGATTCATGCCGGATTCGGAGCAACTTTGGCTGCTGAAAATTCCGTACAACAAGGTTGAAAAGGATACAAAGTGGGAAAGCGTTGCGCAAGGAGGGGAAAGGGGAGAGGAGTTTCCACACATGTTCGTGGAAAAGCTAGGATCGGGTCAAGTGGAGGAGGTGCGGCAAGTCATGAGATTGGAAGAAAAAGGGTGGCGAGGGTCTCTTGAAGGGATGGAGTGGCTAGAGTGATTAGCTACTATTAGATCGTACGAGATCGTTACCCGTACTCGTACTGTACACTCACTCAACTAAGAATGGAATACCTAATAAGGGTCATTGAGATGACAGCAGCTCAAATTCTCCAACGGTTTGCTTACACGTTCGTTTCCCACCCTGTACCTTTACACAAGGTGGAAGTTAGTGCTCATGCCCGTTGTTATTACTACCCCACCCAAAATTTATGGGATGCCGCCAAAAAGATGGCGGGGGACAGAATGCCCTGCTTGACACTGTACCCGTCGGCAGCAGGGGGGTTTGGGAGGTCCCGAGGGATGTTGGATAGCCCCCTTGGCCTACAGATGAAATATCTCTAGACAAAACAACGAGCCTTCTTCTTTCCGACCCTGATTATCGAGATTTGCAGCAAACCTCCTCCATTTTGCCTTCGAATGGCGTGCTTGTCCGTCTGGTCGACATCATAACCAGATGATCGAATTTGTCATAATCAGGCCAAAACGACAATCTGTGAAACATTGGTCAGACCCATATTTTCTCACATCTCACCTATTATATATATAGGAGTTCACAGCAGCCTCCGGTTCAATATAACCCCCCCCCCCCCCAATGCCATACCAGCCCATACAGTCGGCACCTCATTCTCACATAAAACTACAATGCTTGGCACTTTATTGCCGGCGGCCAGACACAACACTACGACTTTGACCCCTAATCCCAAACCATCAACCCGTAGTCTATAATCATTGCACGAGTACAGTACTGTACGAGTATGATACTTTTTCTCGTCGCAACCGACATTCCGCTAATAATAATAATATTATGAAGGTTTCGAAAAACTCTCAATTACCGGATGCGTCCTGAATAGAAGAGAAAATTGACCACGAACTTACCGCACAGGTATCAGGTAATACCATAATAATTATTATATTCAAATAAATGTCTCGACTTGCCAAGTTCATCCGACAAATCCCAGCAACACGTTAGCGGCCCTTCTTATACTTATGTTTCTCAGCTGTTAGTAAAAAAAAAAAAAAAAAAAAAGTCCTTGCCGAAATTAGTTAGTTACTTCCAGTAACCGGTACTGTACAAGTACTGTAACTCTTACTTGTACGATCCTAGCAACAAAAGAAAACGTGCCTCCTCCCTTTCCCCAGTTTTCCATACAAAAGACCCAATTTTTCAACACATACATATCTAGCAACAAAGAATTAGTTTTTTTTTTTTTTTTTTTTAGCCCAAAGATTCACTCACTCACATAGCTGAAATGCCAGACCACAGGACAGGAATTGTTTCTATAATTTAAAATCTATCATAGCGGTCTGAGTTCTGAAAGGGAAAGGGTCAAAATCCATGCCAAGACAGCGAATTTGTATATGTATGTAGACTATGATAAGGGATTTTGCATAGCAACGAAGTAAGCAAGCCAACTTCTTCATACCTCTCTATGTCTTAAAAAAAAAAAAAAAAAAATTTCGTAATGCTAAACTCCCTAAAGAAATGTTCCTCATACCATCAGGTGGAGAGAGGATAGGATTTGTTGTTGGTTGTGTGTCTAGTAAATATGATAGCTAGGTGAAGATTGGAATTTTGTAATGGAAAACCGGGGGGGTGGGGGGGGAGGAGGAGCACGTTTCCATTTTGTCGGCAGGTTCGTACAGTACTGTACAGTACAGTGCTGGCTGTGCTCAAAACAAAAAAAGAGAAAGAAAGAAAGAAAGAAAGAAAACACAATCGCCCAGCAATAACACTGTGACCATACCTAACATATTTTTCTATTTTTTTTTCTTTTCGCTTTTTTTCGTCCGTTTGTTTGTCATGAGTCCACAAATTGATTTAGATACTACGGTAGACTGGTTTCTCATCCACTGTATTCTACTTTGGTAATAGTCTAAAGTACCAGAGTACCAAGGAAAGAAAGAAAACATATTCAAATCTTGTCCAATGTCATCAAGTCTTACCATTTCCTCTGGTTCTAAACTCAACCCCACACCCTTCCATAAAACAAGAAAGGTGGATGAGAAGGAGAAAATATGACAATGTAGATACTAAAATAGAGGAAATACTTGTCATGATAAATACTTGTAATTTCTTCTCCAATCTAGACTTGTTGGAATAAGAGGATTTACCGAGTAACCTAAATTGTATTTGGAGTTTTTTGGTGATACACAGTCCAAATACACTGGCTCTGGGAGAGGAATTCAACCTGTTGGACAAGAAGAGTTCCCAGAGTCAATACAATGTAAGCAACACATTGCCACGGGTTTCGGTTACCCGGAATAATTCGCAGACTTAGTTACCATTGAAAATGAAGTAGGAGATAATATCTGAGTAGTTTTTACTTTCTATAACTGAATCAACAAGGGCACTACTATGGAAGGAGGTGGCCCAATAGCCATATAATGCTAGCTATTGTATATTTACCTCATTATGAGGCACTTTCAACAAGCCTATGAAACTCCAAGTTTGGTCTTGCAAAATAGGATCATGAGAATTCATCTGTTAGTTTATCCTATAACCACCTTCCTAATTAGGAAGGTGAAAAGCGGGGTAAGGAAAATAGACGAGAAGGAGCTTGCCATCAAAAATGCATTATTTCAATCAATTGTATATCTCTCTAAAGACCTTTCAGAAAAAAAGAAAAAAAAACGAAAAGAAAAATGCTCTACCAGTACATTACCGATGATATTCCTAACAATCTAGAGGCTTTTTTTTTTCATTTTTTTTTTTTTTTCAATCAATTCATTAACTTGGTGGAAGCGTATAATCGTCCGAAAATGGCTAAATTCCTTGTGCAGGTCTCGATCCGCACGGACTCATAAAAGTGGGTGTCTCATTAGGAGATATCGTCGTATACTTGAATAGCAAAGAAATAGACTCAGCAAAATAAACCTCCTGATCCATAGCAGACATTCACTGAAACACTGGCTGGGATGCTGGACTGTTAAAAGCCCCGTCAATGTTGAAATGGGCATTGTATTCGCTTGTTCTTGTTTTGGTGGGCATCGTATCAGCTTTCGATATTTTCCAAGAAAAACACAAATACCCATGATATGGATGAGAGGCAAGAGATAGTGTTCCTATAAAACTATAATTGAGACCCAAGGTACATGCGGAGGTGCCATGCATGTCCGGACACCTCACGCCCAAGGTAACCTTTCCGGAGCACCAAAGCATCCCAATACCTATGGAAATCCATGACCAATACGCAAGCGAAAATTCGAAGAGCACTAGTAAGCAACGCGGACCGATTAACCCGATCCAACCAAATAGATGAAAACAAAGTTAGAGCAACACCACTCCGTGGATCCCCCACCTGCCCATGTTCCCAAATATGCTCCAATTCATAGTCAGGGAAGGAAATCTGACCAAGCTAAGGCAATCAAAAATTCAGCAAGCCCCCAAGAGTAAGAGTTAAAAGATACTAAAAAACTCTCTTAGAGTGACAAACATAAGGTGTCACTCGCCAACAGCAGCGAGTAACCCCGATTCTCTTTTCCTTATCACCTCGAGCACAAGAACCATTGTCTTACTCCTCCTCCTCTTCCTCATTCTCATTACCGGTGTTGTAAACCAGCCCGTAGCGCTGGAAAATTCCCAAGACCCATCTCCACAGCCTACCAATCATAGAAGATAGTCTCATCCCAACACCCACAACCTCCTCGACCTGAACTAGGGAGCCAGATTCGGGGTCACGAGGTTTCAAAGACACAGCATCGGTTATGTTCACCTGAAAGCCGTCAAGCTCCGGGTCAAAAGTGACTGGAGCGGAGAGGAGAGGGGTCTGCTCCGTCGAAGCGTCCTGTGGCGTGTCAGGTCCCTCCAACCATATGCCTTCGTAGAAGAAGGGGCTCACATCCGAATTCGAGGAGCATGCCGAATCAGCATAGGAGGTTGAGATATGCGTGGGGCCTATCACGGGGGTATAAATTGCCGGGGTGCTGGCCATTTCTCCCTCAGTCGAAGGATTACTCGCGTGGCAAGCTGTGGTGGAGGGCCCTGCAGCGGGATGGCAAGACATGACAAACAAAGTAACACGAGTTCGAGAGGGGTATGTTTGTGAGGGGGATTCCGAATGTCTGGTACAGTGACAGGGAGGACAGCCCCTTGGAGAAATATAATTTGCCCAAAACAAAATGTAAAGGAGAGGAGTGAGGGGAAATAGTGTGTGAGTGAATGTTTGTGTGGACCGCGGGATATTTCTGAGAGATGTTTCTCAAAAAATAGAAAGAATGGACGGAGACAAGGCTCGGCGGTATGACAACTTAAAAAGTTCAGAGAGACGACGTGAAAAGTGATGGATGATTTCAGATGACGCGGAATACCAAGCCTTCTCAAATATTTTTTTGTCTCCACCACCTCATCCTATGCCTTATATATACTGCTTTCCAAGGCATACCATACCGTCTTTCACTTGGACTCTTCGAAAAAGACATCTCAGACGTGTGTACGGGGCCTTCCCCTAGTACTTTTTTTTTTTTTTTTTTTTTTTCTCTCTACAGAGTTCGGCAGCGAAGTCGTATCCACCGGTGCATTCATGCTCCCGAAACATGGTATTCACCGAATGTCTAAACGTGCAGTACTTCTCCCCAGTCTAGTCTTAATCAAAAGAAAGGATGAATGCATTCTTATCAGCCACAGGAAGAGACTTCCCACCTACTTATGACAACTTAAGTGTCAGTACATTTAAGACCGGCTCCCAGCAGTCGAGGCCGAGTTCGCTATACAGTACATCCTGGCTTTCTCCAACGCATGATCACAATATCCGAGACCCACTCTTACGTGAAGATACTTCCACATTTCTCCCCTTTTTCATCTGTTGTTGTGGATAACAAACAGCAGTTACACTCTCAATCACAAAATATCACAAATCACTCCTGCCTAAGTCACCGTCCCTATACGGCAGCGGTGACACACACAGTCACCAATAAAAAGAGAATTTTTTTTTTTTTAGCAAACAAACTTACTCGAACAATCCACTACTGTACTTCAACTGCACTGTACAGTGCATATCAGATCCCATAGCATTGATTTAATTAAGGATGCGGGTACCCGTGAGCCGCGAGGCGAGGGAAAGCCGGAGTGGAGTATCAACACCATCCAGGGCACGTATTATATCTGAAAAAGAACTCAATGCAGTCTTCCTGCGTTGCAACAGTATTTCCACCATCATGCTCGTTGACAAACTAGCGACCTGAGGAATACCCTATCATGTCATAGTGGCCCATGGCACAATGCAGTGGTGGCTAGTATCATAGTTAGAGACGTATTTCGGGAACTTGCTTGGAATGAAATAATGTCCCCCCCGAGCACGTAGACTACTAGTATCATACAGCACCTCCCTTCCCTCCTTCACACACCCCCGCTAGACAAGGCAAGCCCTACAAGAAATTAACTTAGCCATGCCACCAACAGACTGATGCTTGAATACCGGTAGGCTAATTGGTAGCAAAATCAAAGAACCCACGGCTACCGACCGTACCTAGGTCTATCCTTGTTCTCGCAGACTACAGAAGGGAGATTCTGGCTTGTTAGAAAGAGGTGATGATTTGTTAAGATACCAAATAAGATATCATAGGTGGCAATATGTAACGCTTTAACCCGCTTCTAAAGCGGTGCAAAATGCCTTCCGAGTCTGAACCCATTCCGTACCTGACACCAGTACCTTATGCTGCACTAAACCTCCCATCGCATTGACAGAGAAGGAAAGATAATCCACCCACTGACTATTGAAGAGAAAGATAAACCGAGAAAGAAAGGAAGGAAAAGGCCTGCCGACGTCTTCGAAATGGGAAGACAAGAAATAAAAATATAAAATGCTGAATGGGAGAAATTCCGACCAGCCAATACATCAAACATTATACAGTAGAAAAGACCTAACAACCCTTTCTCCGATAGTGACGGATAGTCTATCTACAGTTTCTTCTTTCATGTGACTGTTCGGATCGCGGTTGATACAAAATTGTGATAAAAGGAAGTGAGAAAGTATATCACAGAAGATTATGAAAAGGAAAAAAAAAAAAAAAAAAAANAAAAAAAAAAAAAAAAAAAAAGTGAGTGGAGAAGCACCAAGGGGCTTCGATTCATAATTTGAAAGCATTTAATCAAGCAAATAACGTTCTGATGTAGCCCTCAAGAATAGAGCGCTTTTTCGAGCCTGTATTTGAATTTCAATTGCCACCACTCCCATTACTGCTGTTACCAGTTGTATTTGCTGTAATACCTCCAATTGTATCACCGTTAGCCATCTTGATGCTACGATTGTCGAAGTTCACCGTAACATTACTCCCAACTGCTAAGCTCCCAAAATCAATCCCGCCCGAAAACGCTACTTGTAGCCGAGACTGCGCATTCTCGGCAACCGAGAGATTCCCGGCATTGGTCAGATATAGGACAGCAACTCTAGCAAAGTCCACCGCATCCGGATCAACTGCAGGTGTCCTTGTTTCTGAGCTGCCGCCCAAGGAGCCAGTCGCGCTTGGAGCAGTACCACCGGTGGTTGGCGTGGGTGATCTGTCGACGGTCAATTCCTGTCTCATCCGCAGAAGAGGCAGTGATTGGCCAATAGTAGACCTTTTCCCATTTGTCGAAGGCATGGATTCGCCGTTGAACTGAACTAGGGCATTCTGCGCTGTGCAAGAGATATTTTCATTACTGAAGACCGCAAGGACCATTGCCCGATCCAATTTAATATTATATGATGGCTCGGCCAAATCAAAAAGGCGAGGTAATGCGGTTCCCATCGTAACATTCTGGATGCCCTTAAACAGGCCGCCTTGTAGGTCAACCGTAGTGCAGCTAGGATCCTCCTTCTGTGTGCAATTGGCGCCGGCGAACCCCGAGGTGCAGACGCACCCGCAGAAATCCCTTGTTGCAATGTTTTCACCCCCGTTTTGGCAAGGGTTTTTGCTCTTGCATTCTGCAACAATAGACTTCCTAGAGTCGTCACCACCACTGCCCTTGTCCCCTTTCGAAAG
Organism: Tuber brumale; assembly: GCA_014065205.1. Classification (NCBI taxonomy): domain Eukaryota; kingdom Fungi; phylum Ascomycota; class Pezizomycetes; order Pezizales; family Tuberaceae; genus Tuber; species Tuber brumale. The sequence continues at coordinate 123,898 of JACCEG010000200.1, forward strand.
CTTAACCAGTTGGAGGGGAACAATAACAGCTGCTGATATAACAAGGAGAGCGAGAATTACGAGCAATACGAAAGCCCAGAGAGGTAACCCGCAAACTCTCCGACCTTGCTCACGCGATGGTCCAATCGAAGAATTGTTCTCGCTGTTAAAGTCACCTGGCAAAGGCCACTGCGACATTGTGGTAGCTCGCCTGCCTTGCCGACTAGAAGCAAGAACTGGGGGTGGGAACGAAGCCAAAATATCAGATATCGAATCTGTCTCCCTTCCATTGCTACGGCCTGAGTTGATTGATTAGTCCCAAACAAAAAAAGTGTTAAACCAAACAAAAAAAAAAAAGGTATATAACATACTAGGCGATTTATCCAGATAACTCCTCCGCATGCCCCATCTTGAATCTGGCCGTCCCGTCTCAAGTACGGCTGCAAGTTTCGTAGCCCTCCTGATCAGATCAGGCAAGCTTGTTAAGCTCCCCCTCGCTTCTGCATCACGGACGGCATCCATATTAAGCCTTGGAGGGAGCCGCCGTCCAGGTTTTGCGGTTCCTGCAGAAAGTTGCTTAGGTGCAGGTAAGCCTTCTGAGCCTGGTGAATCCGAAGAGACGCCGTTAGAGTGACCAAGACTGCTCGGGAATGGAAACCCAGAACTCTCATTATAATCCTCTTTGGTAAATGCGGCTGGGGGCTGAGCAAGTGGGGACGAAATGGGGGACTGGCCAAGAGCAAAGCCCGGAAATTGTGTCGAAGAATCTGCGCTTGGCAACTTTAGAGTTGGAGAGTTTCTTTCGGCTGGCGAGCTAAGCCCGATTCCAACACCTCCGGATGCCCCAGCCCCCGAGCTTGCGGTTTTCATCGATTCATCCGATGACTTGCTTCCACCTATTCCCTTGATTTCTGTAATGGTTGGTTTTGACTTCCGTCCTAAACTCGCTTGTCTAACTAAACCTCTTTCCTCATCCTCGGCATCTCCTGTCGTGGGAAGTCTAAATTCTTCGGCTTCCCCACCTCCAAAAAAATCTTCCTCCCCACGTGGATAAAACTCCACGGATTCAGCACCCCAACTAGGGGGTATGGCAGTGCTTGAGGCGTATGAGCCGTGCCGATCCGAGAGGGGTTCCTCTGGGATCGGAGAAACCATGAGTGTCTGTTGCGAGTAGTAGGATGAAGTGCCGCGACGGGCAGTTGGCGGGTGGCCGCTGCTAGATCTTCGTTGTTGGTTTGGAACAGTAGGGATAGGTGGGGGAATGGTGGGAAAATTCGGTATTACTCCAAGGGAGTTGGCTGCGCTTGGGGTGGTGGCTTGCGAATTTGTGGGGTCAAAGCCGATATATATAGATCGTGAGCTGGACAAGGAAGGGCGATTGGTGGGTGCTGCAGGGTTCCCTATATCTTCCGAGAAATGTGGTGCTCTAGGCTGCGATCTGATTGGCTGTTGGTTAGGACCATACGAAAAACTGGGATTCAGCCCTCGTTCCTGAATGTAGGATGGGTCAAGCATCGAAGGAACATAGTTTGATCTAGCAGGCCGTGGTGGTGGACTGCGGCTCTCATTGTTACCATTGCCGTCATTACTCGGCACTCTCAGCACTTGCGACATCTGCTGTGGCCGCCCATTACCACCGCCGTCTTGCCGAGAAGACATCGGTGACCTGGGAAGTTGAGGTCTCTGGGGCGGCGGTTGTGCTATTTTCGGCGGCGATCGATAATCCAAATTCATCGCTCCGCCGACTCCGTATCCCATGCCTATCGGGGAATCTTGGTAATCGCTATCCTCATCTTCCTCCTGTCTTCTATAACGATAATCCCCATTCCTACTCGCCCCCCTCATGGCTGGCCTCCTGTGCTGACTCATTTACAGAGATCCGGATCTCCCAAACGACCCAGCCGAAGAAATCTTATGATAGCTCTCTGATGGCAGCTAAGGTCTTGTCTTTTCCACCCCCTCAAGCCAGAGTGTGTCTGTATCCTCTTTGATGCAGTAAGCGGGGCTACGAGTTGTTTCCCAATGTAGCTTATCACATATACTGATGGTCTGTTTGTTCGGTAATTGTGTGACCGAGGCAGTGCATTTAACCGCTCAGCGGTCGGTGTTGATGTGGTAAATGTGCGGACTATCGAGAGCAGACGTGTCTTTAGAATTGCTTCAAACAAACTGATGCTGAGCTCTACAGTGCCTGTCACGGGGCAAAATCAGAACGCGCAGTGCGAAAATATATAAAGCGCCCGACAATATCGGTTCGGTTAATGGATCCTAACGAACGGCTTGGGGAAAAGTCAATATAGACAAAAGTAGGAGAACGGAAATCCGGCGTTCGGACCAAGCAAAAGTATAAGGGTGAAAAATGCGATCGAAAAGCGAGTGATCCAGGTGTTAGCCTTTCCTGAGTGTCGAGAGTTTTCCGTCAAAGTTGTCGAAACAAAAGTTTCCAGTCGTGGCAGGAAGCAGATATGGCCGTCCCTCCAAACAAAAGCATTACTTCTCACGGGCCAGGTCGTCGCTAAAGCCCGAAGTCCTATGCGAGCTCAAGTTAACACGACAGTTTTGAGGACAGTCTCGTTGACCGCGAATGTCGAATGTGCCTGGTACTGCCCGATGAACCCCAAATCCTGCACCAAAACGAGTGACTATAATGAGCGAACGTTTCCTCAAAGGGAGACTCTGGTGGAAAAGGGAGAGGAAACAAGAAACGGAGAAATTTTCACTGACCGAAGAGACTCAATCTCTCTGTGAACACCAAAACATCAGCTCATCCGTAGCAATCAAAAGGTATCCCTTAGATCCAGTAAAGGCTAAAAGCATGGAGAGCGTACAGCACTGGTACAGTAGGCTAGGGGGCTAATATCAAATGATTGCTTTTTGCCGCAGGCCTGCACCGTATATTGAGGGAGTGAAAGAAAGCACGGGTTTCCCGGCTACCGCACTCAGCCTTTTTCGTAAGAGAAGTTGTGCCGCACAGCTAAACGAATGGCGGCGGGTGATTGCGAGTGTGAAGATGCTTCTTGGTGGATGAGAAAGTTGGCCTGTCTAACTATGACACAGCTGCCAATTGAGCAGATCGTTCCCCCCCCCCCGAAACACTTCAACAGTCAGCAGTTTGGAGACCGTAGACTCTCTAGAAGAGCCGAGAAAACTGAGAACTAAGCATGTGAGGAGAATATGAACTTCAATCCGTTACGGAAGCTGTAGATTCAGGCATCACACACAGATGTTTCCTGGGCAGCCTATTCCCGGAGGATCCTTTTTGGTGAAAAGCACCCCGATTCCACGTTTTCATGATGGTTCACAAGTTCTTAGAGAGCGGATGATGCCAGGGGCGCAGGAGAGTAACCCCTGGGTTGTGTTACAGAAAGATGGAAAATTGAAACCCTCCCCTGCATTTCTCCCCAACTCAGGAGCGACCTAGCCACAAGCGAGCCCAACCTGGAGCACTCGGAAACCAAATTCGTGACAAAATACCGGCAACTCCCCGCACTCATAAAATGTTCCGCTCAACGGATAGGTCAAGGCCGTTGCGTCTCCAGAATCCGCTGCTCTGAAGGTTACGGTAATGTACGGCATTCGCGCTCTTGGCTGCTACAAGTAGCATCGATAGTGAGTCCAACATGGCCACACAGGGCACAATATCACTGCATCCACCATATCTGAGATGTTCAGGCACAATAATATCGTACTCGAGTACCGGTGCTCATACTGACGCTGTGCTTGTGCTCGTACGTATCGGCAGTGTAGAGTGCAGGTGGCTCAACCACGGTTCAATCTACTCGTGATTTATTTGTCAACCACGGACACCACATGGTAGACTTCCTAAGGGTTGCGGGGAAAACTCGCTGGACAGAAGTCTGCGAATCCCCCTCCGAGCCCCTCGTTTAATTAGCACTTGGCAAGCCACTGAACTCGAGAGTTCACAGTATACAGTACCTGATTCTCCTGAGCGAAACTTTCGGCACGACCGCCGGTGAAAGCCATTGCCGGTATGCAATCAAGCTCTGAAAACCCCCCCCCCCAAAGTTCTGTACGGCAACCTAACACACACAATTTCTTGCCAGGTCCAAGTGATACGAAGAGATACAAGTACGCACAAGTACTATACCTGCAACAGCGGCTGGGACTTTTTAACCGTATACCGGTAACTCACTCCTTTTCACAATGCTCGCAATACCGGTACTGTGCCAAAGTGCCTGCAAGTACTCGAGTACTTGTAGCTCCCCGGGGTAATGCGAGGACTACTGATACGGCAGTCTGATCCATTGTGCTCATCAGGGTGCCATCAAGACCCTCGGTCTAGTCTTCAAGGCTACCGGTAATTGGAGATTAAGAGTAAAAATCTCCCAGTCTTAATTAATTAATACGATATGATTAAGGAAGTCGCGAACCCACATACCGGTAGCTTGGTAAACCATTCTCATAACGTCACACATTACTCGAGTACACAATGGTCAGTACTGCACCTGAACACGCTTATGGTACTGGTGCTCGTACGTGTGCTGTTTATCCCTAGTTTCTGTATCCTTGCGAAACATTGGGGCGCCTCGCAGCACCGGGTAAGCACCGGGTGGGTGAGGCGAGAATAGGATACTGGTATTCGCACTAGTGTCAATAAAAAGACGGCTACCACAGTCCCCGAGAGAGATCTCGAGGTACTGGTACTGTACTAGTACAGGCACCAGCCGAGTTAGTGTCGCTTTTTGCTAGCCAACATGTTTGATAACCTGTACGGGAATGACGCCGGGTGAAGGGCGAACTTGAAAACCCTCCAATACCGTACCGGGATGGCGTAGTACCAGACAGCCAGCAACCAGCGCTGATGCCAGTATCATACGCTATTTCAGTTTTCAAAGGGGGGGAGAGCCCCGGATTGCGATCACCATTAAGGAGCACATAATCGTAGCGTGACCTTGTGTATTATATACTACCGGTACAGCCTACTCGAGCAAGTTACCGGAATACTCCTCGAGTAGCTATAGCAAACCGTCATGCCAGTAGACATAAACTCTGCTTAGGAGGAGGGAAAGCCAGAGGATGAAAGTATGGGGAACAGCCAAAGATGCAATGCCTATAGGCCTCTGTAATCGGGTATTTGTCCAGAGGCCGGTAGGGCCAGTGGGAAAAGGAATATCTGACCAAGCGAGTAAGCCCTCGCCGCCATGTATGGCATTGGCTAGCCTCATACCGGTAGCCATCAGGCTCCAGAAGCTTAATGATATGTAATATCAATAATAATAATTTGCTGAGGGAGGGGAGGGTCGACCGAATGGGTGCCAGCAGATAACATGGGATGGCCGGTGATAATTGTATCATAGGCGTGATATTGCGACATCCATGATAGGGCAGATCAGCCACGAACCCCGTGACTTGCTCGGTTCAAGAATGGCGCCGGTATTAAATTTCGGATGCTGCTTCGCCGGTATTAGAGTGATATCTCGCGTAAGATAATTTATCTATTGGGAGGTTATGCTCCTATTTCTATACCAAGCCGCTACGGGCTGTCAATAATTGTGACCCTTTTCCATCATCTCGTGCAACCCTGTGAATACTCGAGTAGAAAAACGTTTGCTGATAGTCCTTTCCCGTGCACACTTACCGAGTATATTTGTGCAATCGCAAGTAGCCGTGCCCCCACGAAGCCAAATGCGGGGGGGGGGGGGTAGAGCAACTGATTTGCCATTTAAGGACATCTCAATGCCGGAATTGGACTCTTAATTCACCCAGGAGGCTATGGTGTTTCCCTCCAAAGTCAACACCGATGTGCCCATCGTCTTCCGGATGAAGTAAAACTTTACTTACACGCCTTATATTATCCCTTGGTCCGACAGAGCGTCTAATAGATCGGCGGAATGGGTCTTAGTTTGAAACCCTAGTAATTTATTTCCGGTTCGGGAGGGATACTTTCCAGATCCCGTTACCGGCATTTTCTTAAACAGATCAGCACCAGATAGACTGAGGGACAGCATTCGTATTTTGCACTATAAATAGTACCGGTAAGTTTGAAGGTACTTGCATCATATCAAAAAAGCGTAGAAGCGACAACCGACGCTTCCTAGCCCGGAGAGAACATAGGTGGTGTTTGAGGAAGATATATCGATATCGCTAGGCCGGGCGAGCAAAGAGCTTCAGTAATGAAGAAGAGTGGAAGTGAGGCCAGGGTTGTGATAGCTTGAAGTGAGAAAAACCATAATTATTATCATGTTATCATAATTACCTTATCGGATAGAATATGTGATCGTTAATTCGTTGCCACCACAATGCCTCAAACAATTCATCTCACGAGAGGAGGAAGAAGCCGTAACTTAAACTTGCGCATCGTCCGATTCTGTTTTCAGTAAGCTACCGGTACCGTCCTCTAAGAGGCATTCAACAACTGAGACAGCATTACCCACCATAGTTTAGCTCCCACAGGTTAGTACTTGTACGTACGGTCTATGGTGGCGTAAGTGTTGACGAAATATCTCTATTTCTCCATTGTTGAGCCACAATTTACGCTTGTCCACACTACGGTAACCATGTAAAGGGAAGACCACACGATAAATCTAGACACACACTTAACACTCCCAAACATGGAACTCTATAATGTGGCCTGGGACACCGCATATGGCCTAGAAGTGTGTTTCAACCAATTGCGTTGACAACTTCCGTGACTCGGCCAATAGGTCTCTATCTCGCATTTATAACACCCCTTGTACAGTACTCCACCAGAGTAATCACTGTCAACCTACCGTACCAGTGTTAGAGAGTTGGCAAAGCAGGCAGCAATCATTGAGGCGGAGGGTAACTAATCACAAGATAACCAGGAGAACCCCTTCAGCTCCCCCTCACATAAACTAAATCATGACTGTGCTTCAGTGGGGGGGTGATATTCGGCAGTATTCGGTGGTGTTTATGTTTTCCAAAAGGTCATCAACGCCATACAAATACTGGGAATCTCCAAATTTCTGGATGGTCCCTCTCGGGATGGTGGTAGGGATTGAGGTTGATTCTCTATAACTAGGATAATGTTTGTAGCTAAGAGAAGGAGGGTGGGCTTTGGGAAACTCCAACTTTTGCAGAATTAGTGAGTAGGTTGGCAGTATACAAATTCACTTATCCCATATAGTGCTCATGGGCACTGCGCCAGTATTTTGGGTGGATATTGTTCAATCGGGTTCGCTGGATATATCGGGGTTGATTTCTAGTTCCACCGTGATACGGCGCCCTGGCGGCCCCTATAGTCTCGACTCAGCAGGAGAGAGGTCCCAGGTTCTCAGTACGCTAAAAGGGTGCAGTTATCGGGGGGCGGTATGATATTTGGAATATTTACTTATTGCATGTTTTGACCATGGAAATGGTGAGATAATGTCGTTTTTTCCCTCGTGATAAAAAGTTGCTAGAGGAAGTTCTTAGGATGACCAAACAGTTTCCCAAGAGAAGGGGAGGAAACTCTCTGTGCCGGTTCGCCACGCGTATAGCCCGGCTTGTGTTGAGCACATCATTAAAACCCGAAATCGAACACCGGGCCGGACAGGATGCCGTCGTTCTTGTCGTGTTCGGGATGTTTTCTCATGGTTCGATGGTTCTAATTGAAGCTTCTCCACCGCCCCTAGAGCCATTGGGCCGAATGAACCGAACAGCGCTACAGTGACTGGCAAATGGAACAGTCCCTACTTCAGGTGGAGCAGTAGTTTCTGGGGAGTCGCTGGAATGGAAATAATGAGGTGGAAATAATGAACTTGCTGCCGGTGTTTTAAGTGCATTAATACTAATCATTTTATCCGGATTGCCTCCGGTGGATGGCCTCTGGGGGTCTTTTTCCAGTCCACCCCCGTAAGTCCTTTTAAGATGGCTGATTGCTATTTTTAAGCACTGGGCGTGAGCTCAGATACGGGTATGATAGCGGAATATCCTATGGGCTATAGAACTTGCTCACATTTTTCCCCTCCACCCCTCCAACCTTCGTTTGTGACCCATGGTTTCGTTACGGATATAGGCACTACTCCAACCTTTCCTCCACTTCTTTTTTTGCATTGCAGGATTTGATTGCCATTTACTTTAACTTTGTTCACTGAAGTACTTCTAAAATTCCATGCAGAAGGTGAGATTTCCACGTTGCGCTCTGTAGCTCCTTTCAAAGGTTGGGAAGAGGTATAGCGTATTACCATATTGCTCCTAGGCCATGGAATAAATGTGGATATGTATCTTAGGAAGGAAAAGGTGGCGGAATCCTCAATGCTACAACGGAGAAGAGGAATTCGACGGTAGAGCATCATATCCTAACAAGTGGTATCTCGATAAAGAGGAAAATGATTCGTTCGACTAACAAAAAAAAAACTAGAATACACCACAGCTACCAGGGCCTCGACTCGCAAAGACCCCAGGGAGAAGAATCCTTAACGCCCCGTAGCCCATATTCGGCCACGTACGGACATGAGCCAACCCCAAGTTCTTCAAACTGCTATACCAACTGGGTTTCCTCAGCGTAAGATATGCGACGTCACCTTGAATATTAAAGCTACTGACATAATAATAATAATTGTAACAATTAGAACATTTGTCACGAATTTAGCTCGCGCTTTTTCAACGTTTCAACAGGACCCGTCATTTCGATCACTGGAACTCACTCGAACGCCTCTCCATAGGTTGTCCGTCATCCACCGGTTTTGGTGCTGGCGGACTCCCTATCTACCACCAGTTCACCCTTTGCTCGGGGCATTTTAATTACTACGGACCTGGGGGAGTCCACTTGTCGAGATGAAGGATTTGGATGCAAACTACGTAGCCGCCACAACCAACTGGCACCAAACTTTGGGGGGGAGTACGGGAAACCCCGACGCCTTCACATATCTGTTTACAAGGATCCCCGCCCGCAATTGCAAGAGGACAAGTTGTATCGTTTCACATATAGCTCCCATCTTCCAGAACTCGATTGCTCAGGTATATCCCCCAGCCATTCAAGAGGGCTCTTATCGTTGCCTTTGCAGCCCGTGACCAGCGGGGGTCAAGGTGGTAGAGAATGGGGTTACGAATCTAGAGAGCAATGTGATACGTCAAAATAGCATTACTTGCCTCGTTTGAATGGAGACCGGTTTACCAGTACCGGTACCTTAGGTAGCTATCCGTCTCGTTATTCCCGGCTAAATACGTTGTTGGGCGTGACATGGGAGCGATGGGTGACTGACGAGACAGCGCAGCAGCACGGGACGATCAAGCCCGAGGGGAAGCTGGATGCGATTGAGTTGGGGATACCACAGGTGGCCACCCAAATCCGTCCTTCGTTGACAGCCTGTATTTACTATGATACCAGCGCGCTGTTTCTCAGGATCTGCCAGTTATCCATCATTTATCACTCGATATAAGGGCCGAGAGTGTCGCCACCTGCGGCTCCGCAGAAACATCAATTTTTCCAGGGAGTCGTTGCCTTCTTCCGCCATGATTATTCCCCCGTCAACCTAAGTTTTCCATTAGAACCTTAAAAAAAATCCATCTATGATAGCTTAGGTTATGATATCAGTTTCTATTTCTGTCGTCAGCGCAGGTGCTGTTCTTAGCTTGCCGTTTGTACGGCAGGGTACTCGTATATCCACTATTTTATAAAACTCAATAGCTCAAGAAAGGGCGAAAAAGATACCACAAGTATAATGTAGATTTGTGTGATTTAGAATGGTTGGTTGTTTCTTTCCTGTTTTTTTCTTTTCTTTTTTTCTTTCTCCTATATCAGTATTATTATTTACAAGGTGAACTGCAAGGTCATGTCTCTCAGGTGCCGGGCAGCGGCGGGGTTTTTTTCTTTTCTGATGTTGAGAGATTTATGGCGACTGGCAACACCTAGGTAGTGCGGGGATTTCTGGTTACATACCGGTATCCTTTGTTTTCACTGTTCCATACTATGCAGTTTCTCATAGAATTCAGTAAAATATTCCTTTTGTATCATAGTCCACCGTAAGTGTGCCGATAAGATACACCGCCAACAAAACCTGGAGTCCTAGACCCGAGGCGCGCTGCCCCACCTGTGTGCTTGCTTATGTAACAGGGCCTGAAAAAGGTTCCCAAGAGCGCGCGGACCACAATAAATCCCAGCAATCCTTCTAGCGCGTCCGTCAAAGACCTAAGGGTTTCCCACCAATCCCGTCCAACAAGTCGAGCCAGAACCAAATCCTCGTCACCTCCCTTTCCGTTTCCTCTTTCCCCTTCCCACCCAACTCAACAGTAACTTATCATAGCTGTTTGCGTCTCTCTTCGTGTGTCGTCGTCGTCGTCGTCGTCGTCGTCGTCGTTTCTCCCGCCTCCCTCACATTCAACTCAACTCAGGTAGCCTTGTCTTCGTCCTCTTCCTATCTTGCTTCCTTCTCCTTCTCCTTCTCCTTCTCCTTCTCCTTCTCCTTCTCCCTCTCACTTCCGCTCCTTTCTTCCCTCCTTTGTTTCTCCATCCCTCTTTTCATCATCCACCCCACACCTTTCACCCTTCGCCTGACCTCCAATCACGCTCGATAGATCTCTTTCCGCTCTTATCCTCCTCTTGATCCATCTTATCCCAAACGAGACCCGCCCCGACGGATTTTCTCCCGGACCTGTTCTAGTTTCTCCTGGGAGTTTATTCTCTGTTCTGTTCAAACTGAAAGAGACTCTGTTTCCTTTGTCTGCTGGTGAATCAACGCACCTGACCTGTCCTGTACCTCCCTCGTCTGTGAGGAAGAAAATATCGTTTTTTTGCTGGAAACTTTGAGGGTCTCGGGTGCAAAGCTTTTATTTCTTGGTGTAAGAAGAAACAAGCGAGCAAAGTTGTCCTGTGCTACAAGAGGGAAAAGAGAAGCTTAGTATTCTCACTTCCCACAGTGTACGTATCACCACCCTTTTTGTTCTGTATCGAGTCTTGCCCGTGAGCACATACGCTGGCTAAGATAACCGGTCGAGGTGTTGATTGCTCTATTTCCTTGTTCTCTGGAATTTTTCGTACTCTTTTCTTTTTCTTTCCTTCATTTCGTTCTCATCTTATCCCCTCTTTTTCACCCTGCTTTGCTCGGACTTGATTGCTAGCTCCAAACGCGCCTCTTTTTCCTGTTACATTTTTTATCCTTTTCTTGGAAGCTGATCCGCGGTATGGCTTGTGTACAGACCTTGTATCTTGTTACCTGACAGGTGAAGAGAATTGTTAGTGAGAAGCAAAGCAAGTCACCTTAAGAAAGAAGCAGTTGCATCAATCTCGTGAAAATCTCGAATACAAAATGGCCGACGATTTCGATATCGATATCTACGGCGATCTTAACCCTGACGAACCAGCCACCACTTTCAAGAAAGAGGATGAGGATTTGTTTCTTGACCAAAACCAGGGGGACACTAATGGCGATAATAAACAAAATACTGCTGCAGGTGAAGACACCAACATGGGCTCTGCCGCAGGTGATGGTGATAACTCTGGCAACTCCGCGGTTGTAAAAGAAGAGGCAGCAGTCCAACCGAAGCAGAAGAGGAAGCTTGATGATAGACCTTTTGACCCTGCCGCTACCACAGCTCTTTATGTCGCCGATTTGCACTGGTGGACTACCGATGATGACATCCGTGGGTGGGTAAACGAGTGCGGTTGCGAAGACGAATTGAAGGATATCACCTTCAGTGAGCATAAGGTCAATGGTAAATCTAAGGGGTAAGTCTTTTTCCTCGCTATCCAACCATCTGAAAGCTTGGCTAAGTGTTCTTGTCGATATAGGGTTGCTTTCGTTGAGTTTACTTCTCCCCAGGCCGCAACGGCTGTTAAAAATAAAATTGAGGTTGGAGGAAGTCAGCCAGCTTACATGGGTAAACGGCATACGGTCTCTTATACCAATCCCAGCATCAATCCATTTCGCACCCTTCCCAAAGACGCCCCCCAGCGCGATAGACCCCGCGATGGGTTTCAAGGTGGGAGAGGCGGGAATGGCGCTAGCAGTGGGGAGCGTGGTGGCCATTCCGGACCACCAGCTGTCCAGCCTTCCGCAATCGGCATGACAGGAGGTATGAACTCTGGAGGTTTTAGAGGTAATCGTGGTGGATTCGGGGGTCCAAACCGCGGCAACATGGGAGGTGGGTTTGTCGGTAATCGTGGTGGTTTCGGAGGCCCAGTCGGTGGCCCGCAATCCCCCCAGCCTGGTTTCCAAGCTCCCATGGGCAACTTCGGTGGACAAGGTATGCCAATGCAACAATTTGGTGGAGGGAACTTCCAAGGGGGTAATTTCCCCGCCGGCAGAGGTGGTATGAATCCTATGAGGGGCGGGCCAGCAGGTATGAGAGGCAGAGGCGGCATGGGACACAACGGTATGATGGGCGGTGGCATGGGTGGTATGGGCGGTAATATGGGAGGCGGAATGGGAATGGGTGGTAACATGGGCGGTATGGGCGGTGGTATGGGTGGAAACATGGGCGCCGGTAATATGGATGGTGGCTTTAATCCTATCGGAATGGGAGGCTTCAATCCCATGGGTATGGGTATGTATGGTCAAGGATTCCAACCGTCTGCGCGTTCACTTACGACCTACCCCAATCAAGCAGGCCCTGGGGGATTCCCGGCTCCTCACTTTAACCCGGCATTCTTTCCCGGCGGTCCACAAGGAGGCAACCAGGGCCAATGGGACAATCCACATCCAGCAAAGAGGCCTCGCCCCAATGAGTAGCGGTTGGCATGATTCAGGAAAAAAGGTCACCAAGATTATTGCTATGAAAAACCATTGGTGGATCCTGGCTGTGGGTGCTAATTTTGCTAATTTTTCCACTTACATCCTTTCTCTGGTTTTTTTTGCTTTAGTCTGGGAGGGGTGGATATGAGGGGATTTGCAGTGACGGAAAAGTGTTGTGGGCATCATAGTCTTTTTTTTTCAACCGTCTCCCTTCCTTTTTTCTTCCCATTTTCTTTTCTTCCCTTGGTGTTCAATTTTTTCCCCATGTAGTTTATCGCGAAGGCCTTTTTTAGTACAGTTTCCAAAACACAATCTCGGAGTTTTTTCCTGCAGTCTTTTTTCTCTTTTCTCCCTATTTTCCTAGCTTTAGTTTTCCGTATGTCTGGTCCGTATTCCTTACCCGCTCTCCAGGCTTCCTTGCTCTCTTATATCATTTCTGCGAAGCACGAGGAGTACGTGAATGTTTCTGTGAGCGCCGTGATTAGGGGATTTGATGGTTGGAAGGAGGGTGTATTGATACCACTCGGCTTTTGTTAACCTGAACTAGCCATTTTTCATTTTTTTCACATTTTCTTTCCCCACAAATTGTGAGGAAAGCTTTTTTTTCATTTTCCTTTTTCCTTTTACCTTTTTACCAAAAGATGGATTTCTCTCCCGGTGCTGAAGGTGGGCTGGTATATATAATGGATCATAGCTTTTTTCATGGTGGCAACGAGTACAGCTACCGTAGTGTTGTGGGTACTGTTGTTGTGGATGGATGCCTATTTCTACATTGAAAGCTCGATATGGAGTTTTCGGTGCTTGGTCTTTAGTGTACGAACTAAGGTTTGGGATGTAGTCATCCATTCTCCCTAAAGCCACTACTCGAGTATGATACCGGTATTTCTATTATCCTTAGGGTCAGTGATATGGTAGTCTTTGTGTTAGGAGAGTCACTTGGGGAACGTCCGGGCTAGTATCACAATGTTATATCTGTTGGAGTTGAATTGCCTTGTTTAGAAGTACCACCATCATTGAAAGTATGCCGGTATTTCCCATTCAATCTGCGGCGGTATGATATGTATTTGGGTTTGGCACCGTCCATTCGTCCCTGCGGTATGTTCATAATTCTATCCGACGGTAAGAGGAAGGGGTAGTGCATGTGTGTACTGTACTGTACTTAGTACTGCACGATTACCGCAGAGGCAAATACAACGCCTCTAGAGCTCCTCCTCCATACTCGTAGGATAGCTTTTAGAGTCCACTAGTCTATACTCGAGTAGTGTTTTCCTTGTTACGGGGATGCTCTGATAATCACTGACCCTCACACTCCAAGTGTGCTACACTAAACTACGTACTAGTACTCGTACTTGTACAATACAGCAGCAGCGGGGGAGGCACAGGTCGGGTCTTAGGTTACGGTTTGGAATCCCTGCTCGCAGAGCCGCGCCAAGTCTTAACTTGAGCCACCGTATCTTTTGCCAGCCAAGACAAAAGCCGATCCTTTGTCATAGACTCACAGTCCAGCGACAGCACCGAACAACCGCTACCGCCCCAGCCAGTTCCACGATACGCAGGATGGAAATCGCAAAGTCCCTCGTAAAGTGTGTGGCTCGTGCCTTTTACGATACAAAGCATATTCTTGTCATCGATGCCCTCATGATCCATAACGCGTATGTCCCTTGGTTTTCCACTCTTGCCCCAGAGGCCTTTTTTTTTTTTAATTTTTACCCCCCTCTAATGCTTTCGCCGCTGATGATGCAGTGTTCGCGATGACGAGCTGGGGAAACTGTTGGGCTTTCAATCCAAGGACTTACAGAAATTATGCGGGAGGCTGAAGGAGGACCGCATGCTTGCTGTGTGGGTCCCCGAGGTTTTGGTGGGGAGTGTGCAGGTTTCTGGCTGACTTACAGTTACGGACGCAGGCATAATCGGCCAGAGCAGAAGGAAGGGCAACAGCGACCGACAAACCGGACTTACTACTACGTTGAGTTCAGGAGCACAATCGACGCTGTCAAGTATCGCATGCACGGCGTTGTCAAGGATGTGGAGAAGAAGATGAATAAGGACGCTGACACAAAAGGATATGTATGTCCATACTGCCAGAAGAGGTTCTCAATCCTGGATGCGATGTCGGTGGCTCGCGATGAGATGGGGCTGTTCGTTTGCGATCGATGTAATACTACACTTGTGGATGACGATGATAGCGCCGAGGTCAAAACAAGTCAGGAGCGGTTGGGGAGACTAATGGAGCAGATGAAGAAGATTATTGATATGCTAAAGATGATTGATGAGATCGTTGTGCCGGTGTAAGTGTTTCTTTTGGTATCCACGAGTTGTGTTAACGGTTGACGTTCGCAGTAATGACTTCGAGACCGCCATTGCGAATTCTGTTCCTGTGCCTCGAGATAAGAATCACCTCTACTCAATCCCCGTCGCTGGGAAAGGCGCTACGAGCACCCGAAACTCCGGCGCTACTGCTTCCATCGAAGTTTCTTTCACTTCCACCTCGGAGAAGACAGCTGCCGAGCTTGCTTCAGAGCAGGCGATGAAGCAGGCTCAGGCTGAGAAGAACGCACTTCCAGTCTGGCACACAAAGTCTACCGTTGACCCTGGCGCTACGACCACCGCTGGGGCCAAGGAGGCTGCAGAAAGGGAAGCTCGTGCCCTTGATGGTATTGGAATTGCGCAAAAGTCCAAGGAGGAGGAAGGCAAGAAAGCTGCTGCCAGTGACGGGGCGAATGGCATTCAGGCAGACGGTAAGGTGATACGCTGCCCCCTCTGACATGTTTACTAAACCGGTGGTGCACTAGCTATCGCTGAATATTATGCTGCATTGGCAGCCCAGAAGGCCAAGGAAGCTCAGGAGGAGCAGGAAGAAGATGATGACGATGAAGAGGAAGAAGAGGGTCAGGAGGGGGCGCAGGGTACTGAGGGTGAGCGGCGCGAGGAGGAAGAAGAAGACGAGGATGAGGACGAAGATGAAGACGACGACGACGAAGGAAACTTTGAAGACGTTGTTCATAGCAACGCTGTCACTCCCCCCACTGCTACGAATTCAGTTAAGGCTAAGGGTGATGACTCAGATGATGACTCCACGGCCCCCGCTGCTAAAAAACCGAGGCTTACTGAGACTGAGGACAAAGAAGAAGGGGGAGAAGAGGACTCCGATGAAGAGGCTGACTTTGAGGATGTTTAGAGTGGCGTGGCTCACTAGATGACCACTATTGGCGGCGAAGTAATATTCTACCTGCGAAGATACCTGGAATTGTAGCTGGAACGATTAACGAGATGTAATTTCTACTGTCTCTCTATGTTGGCTGAGTCTTTTCATGTTTTTTTAGCACTTTCTTCCTGTTGCAGTAGTCACTATTTGTTTGTTAGATTTGGGTAGGCCAGTGATAGAATAATGTATTATAAGTTGCTAATGGGAGTGATGGCTTGCAATAAATGGCTACCGGTACTGTATTCTGGCTTTGTCATATTATTAGGACTAAATGAGACAGATGGGGGAAGATCGAGGACCCCATGTGAACCCATGATGTCAGCCCCAAACCCTAAACCCCGGGGTCCGGTTTTGAAGCGAGAATTCCCGACGGAGAGCAGAAAACATCTCCCTCCACAACCCACTCTCTATCAAAGTAATCCCACAAACCTCCCCCCCTCATCTCCATCAACTCCACTCGATCAAGATGTCCATGCGACTGACCAAGGGTCTCGTGGGTAAGCTCATATCTCCTGCACCCTAATAACCACCATCAACCCACCCACTCCACAATTCTCCGATGAAACTAACAGCGGGGTCGAAACATCCGCAGGAGCGACCCGCCTCCGTCCAACGGCCTCATTCTTACCAAAGCTTGTACCGGCAATCAACGTTGCCGCGACCCGCTACCAATCAACCGGAACCCCTGCGCCAGTAGACCCCAAGGAAAAAGCCCAGTCCATCCTCGAATCTCTCCCGGGATCAAGCCTCATCTCCAAAACTGCAATTATCTCCTCCATTGCGGGTCTCTCGGTGGCCGCGATCTCCAGCGAGCTCTACGTCGTGAACGAGGAAACATTGGTAGCCATCAGTCTCCTCACGGTGTTCTACGGCATTGCCCGTATGGGCGGGCCGGCGTACACTGCTTGGGCGACCGCACAGGTCAACAAGATTCGCGATGTCCTCAACAGTGCTCGGGAGGACCATACTCGTGCCGTGCGAGACCGTATCGAGAACGTGCAGCAGATGGGTAGTGTCGTGGAAGTTACGAAGGGGCTGTTCGAAGTTTCGAAGGAGACGGCGAGACTCGAAGCTACGGCTTTCGAGCTCGAGCAGAGGACTGCGTTCGCTGCTGAGGCTAAGAGTGTCCTAGATAGTTGGGTCAGGTACGAGGCGCAGGTTAAGCAGAGGCAGCAGAAGGAGTTGGCTGAAAGCTTGATTGCGAGGGTTAATAAGGATCTGGAGAGCCCAAAGGTACTGACCCAGATTTTGCAACAAAGTGTTCAGGATGTTGAGAGTATGATATTGCCCCTCCACTCCTTTTTCCTTTGTCTTCTGGAATTTCTTCAGGGTCTCTTCTGCTGTGAGTTGAGAGCAAGACTAATATTTTACCCCTTCGGTAGGAATATTTTCCGCCAGAAAGTAAATATCTTGATTACCCGCTTCGTTTTCTCAGACTTTTATATTAGGGGTAGTCTAGGTGGTGTTGCCCTGATCACTACGGAATACCGAAGTGTTTTTTTTTCTTTTCTACATAAAACAAAAAAAATTACATCACTGGTATTGGTATTTTTCAATTGCTTCCCTCTTTTTTCCTTCAGATTTCTTTTTCCAAGCAATTAGCATAGAGCCTAGTGAAAGCAATGCAAGGTGAAAAGGAAAAAAAAAACCCCCCCGGGAAAGGGTCTAGACCACTCTGCCACTGTTTATCGATGGGATAGAGTGCAAACTAGACGCAAATATTCTATACCAAAAGCTTGTCTATCGGAAACAATTGACAAAGCTGTTGTGCTTTGAAAAAAATCATAAGTTTTTGTTTTTCATGATCCACTACTACGAACCGAACGCCATCTCCTTTTTTATCTATGTTGGGAATTAGCGACAACTGATTTCGTATACAGAGATAGTTTTGTGGGAACTCACGTTCGCAATAGCCTGACCAGGGTTCAATCCCTTGGGGCAGGTCCTTGTACAATTCATGATAGTGTGACATCTGTAGAGGCTCATCTCGTTCTCGAGAGCGCTCTTTCTAGCACCCTTAGCCTCGTCTCTAGAGTCTGCCAACCACCTATACGACTGGAGAAGGACAGCTGGGCCGAGGTAGTCGGATGAATTCCACCTAGGGAATGCTGGTCAGCCACTGTTATCCCATGAAACCTCCACGTGTAGATGGGAAAGAAACAACCAGTAAGATGGGCAAGAAGTCGAGCAACAAGCGCAAAGAATACACTCGTATAATCCATCAAGCTTCCTTCTCTCCTCTATGGACTGGCGGTACTCCCTTCCATCGGGAGAGGGAGTCTTGCGCTGGAGATATGGCTTGATAGACTTGTACTGCTTGTAGAACTGTGTAAGATCCGGAACCAGATCCTTTACGACGTAGGTATGCGGAAGCGGGTAGATCTTGACGGGGGCAGAGTTGGAGACATCGATACGACCTGTACGCAGACACATTAGCAACCTTCCTTCACCTCGTTCCTTCACAAAAATTCAAGAAACATACACAAGCAAGCCAAAGTATTGCTCCCCTGTATATTCATCGCACAACTCCCGCAAATCCCCTCGCGACAAGAACGTCTAAAAGTGAGCGTAGGGTCAAATTCGTTCTTGAGTCTGATTAAAGCATCTAGCACCATGGGCCCGGTCTGGTTAAGGTCCAGTTCATAGGTCTGCATGTAAGGCTTCTTCTCGGGTGTGTCCGGGTTCCATCTGTAGATCTGGAATTGCTTAATGTTTGACTTCTTGGAACCGGACCCGGCAGGAGCAGTCTGGGGGGCTGCGGCAGATGCTAATGTACGGAGGCCAGTGGTGGGCTTGAGAGATGCTAAAGTTGTAGCGCGGCACAGCGAGCGGGAGAGGAATGTGGCATTCATGGTGAAATTTGGTGGGGGTAGGGATGATAAGGTGGGGGAGTGATGTGCGGTTGAGAGGAGGAACGGGGAGAGAAAGAGAGAGCAGCGGGTGAGGCTCTAATATTTGGTGAGTGACGGGGTAAGGGCGGTGATTGAGGTGAGGTATTGAGGTGAAATGAAGTTGTGGGCAAAAGTGCTCGTGATTGACAGGAAGAGTCTGGTGGACTCCAATGAGCCGAGGGAATAGGGATGCTGACATAACAAAATGGATGGGATTTGATTGGCTGAGAATCAGTCACCATGGCGTCACTCGCAATCCTTAAGATTTTCGTACCGGTACCTCAGAACCCTCGAGGCCCCTCGAAACGGTATTTACAGCCCAAGACGTTTTCTTTGATCCTTGGGTGGGAGTTTATACCCCCTTATATATTTGAGTACGGCTGGACTAATGAGTGGTGTTCGCGTTCGATAAGTTTACGTACACAAAATAATGGAAAAACAAAAAACCTGCATGAAACTCCTATGAATAATGAATGGCCCTAATGAATCCAATTCCGCGCCAAACTCAATATAACACATAATACAATAGAAAAACCACCGCGCAATTCTGGAGAGTCTCTTATAAAACACTTAGAAAGCACCCCTGAATTGATCCAAAATCTGCCGCACAAGAGGTCTCTGACCGGCACCCTGGTTGGCATCAGTCACACCCTCTCCTTCCCTCAGTCTTCTCCTAAGATTCTCGAATTCCGCGCCCTGGCTATCTTTGAATAGCCATTTGGGAATTCTCCATTTCGACTTGGGCAGCAGATCCATCCTCCAGGCATATCCCACGGTCCACCCAACGGCTACCGACAGTAAAGATCCCGGGGGCTGGCACAGGGCGAGTTGAGTGGATAGTAGGTAGACATAGAATTTATCGGATAGTGTAATGCCTGGCCCCTCCTCTCCGTTAGAGCTGGTAGATGTGAGCAGGCGAAACTTGTAAACCCCGGGAATCACAGCGTGATATTGGGCCAACGCAGCAAAGAGAATTGGAGTTGGGCCGGGTGGGAGGTAGTTCATTTGACCGAAAGTGAGCGGGTGAAATACAGCAGCTAACAAGAGCGGTGCTGCGATATTTGTAGCGACAAAACAGTAAGCGAGGAAAGAAGCGTATTTCCGGGTCCCGAATAAGCGCTCTATAGTCCTAAGATGATAAATCACCAAAGCTCCAAAGAGCAGCTCGCCCGCATTTGCATAGCATGTCTGGTGGAAAGTTATGGGTGTTATAATCATAGCTGTACGATACTGGGAGGAATGTGTATTGTACTGACCTGCCAGACGAAAATTCGCCAAACTTGTCGGTGGACCCACAGATGAGGAATTATTTGTATATGGAAATAGTGTTTGATGTCGAGTATTGAGGCTAGGAGAGATGAGGCGACAATGAAGTAGAGGAGAGCTTGTGAGACCGGAGCGGAATGAAAGCCAGATTGTTGCATTATTCTGAAGTTGGTCGAGGCCCGCAAGGGGTCCACTTGTTGGAAGCGGCGTAAGAGGTTATCTGGCACTTGTATTCGTTATGTTGTCTTTCGCCTTTTCCTTTTGGTCCCGGTTCGAAGTGTGGTTCGAGATGAGAGGTTAAAGATTGGGATTGTTATTTGTGGGTGAGGAGGACACGTTCCTTACATATTATGCCGATATTTGGGAGGGATGGAATTAATTTGGTAGGACAGGGTTGTCTACACAGAACAGTTTTGCTGCTATGTCATTGTTGAGTTTGGATGATGTGGCGGGATCGGCCGTCGTACACAAGACTTTAACGGGCATCTTATTTTCTCGAGCAGCCTCACTCCCTCATCCCGCCCCCACCAAACAGATACTTCTTTCTCTCTCTCTCCATTCACCAAATCTCTCTCTCTCCATTCACCAGATCTTTCTTTTCAATCAACAAACTGCCGTGCCATCTGATCAACTGGGGCGCCCTCCACGATGGCTGAAAAGGACGAGCAACCCCCCGCGCTTCGGGTCGAAGCTCTTCCCGCTCAAGAGGTGCCAGTTCCAGTAAATCAAGAGCAAAACATCAATCCGTTCACGGTCGAAGGAGCCACGGTTGACGGTAAAGTTGTCGCTATCGATTACGAGAAGCTCATCAGGGACTTTGGTACCAGACATATTTCTCCTGAGCTTCTCGCTCGCTTTGAGAAGCTTACTAGGCGTAGGCCCCATCAATTTCTACGAAGAGGAATGTTCTTTTCCCATAGAGATTTCGAGAGAATTCTCGACCTTTATGAACAAGGGAAGCAGTTCTACATCTATACCGGGAGAGGTCCTAGTAGTGAGAGTATGCATCTTGGGCACATGATTCCCTTCATGTTTACCAAGTGAATATGAACCGTTACCTTTTTCTTGATGTTTGCTAATTTGAAGTAGGTGGTTGCAGGAAACTTTTGACGTTCCACTATGCATCATGTTGACGGACGATGAGAAATTTCTTTTCAAGCAAAACCTCACCATCGAGAACGTCAAAGGCTTCGCCCGAAATAACGCAAAGGATATCATCGCTATGGGCTTCGATGTGAACAAGACATTCGTATTCTCTGATCTTGATTATATGGGAGGAGCTTTCTATGAGAATATTTTGAAAGTAGCTCGTTGTATTACTACAAACCAGAGCAAAGCAACGTTTGGTTTCAACGATAGGTAAGTCTCTCGATTTTTTCTTATGGAGGGTGTGTTCTTACACGAGGAAAGTGATAATATCGGCAAGCTGCACTTCACCGCCATCCAAGCTAGCACGGCATTCTCAACTACCTTCCCTCACATATTTGGCGACGATCCGATCAAAGTGAGACAGATACCGTCCTTGATCCCTTGCGCCATCGATCAAGATCCGTACTTTCGCCTTACCAGAGACGTCGCTGGAAGATTGAAGTACCAAAAACCAGCCCTAATTCATGCAAAATTCTTTCCAGCCCTTGGGGGCCCTGGTAGTAAGATGAGTGCCAGCATCGATACCAGCGCGATCTTCATGAATGACACTCCAAATACAATGTTTGTTTTGACCTATTTGGGTGAGTCACGTAACCGAGGGCTAATTTATGATTATAGCAAAAAGAAGATCAACAAGTATGCCTTCTCCGGGGGTCAGACGACTACTGAGGAACAACGCCTGTATGGAGGTAACCCAGATGTCGATGTCTCATTTCAGTACTTGACTTTCTTCCTCGAAGACGACGAGGAACTAGAAGACATACGCCAATCATACGTCAAGGGTACTCTCCTCACTGGAGAGCTTAAAGCCAGGTGTATCAAGGAGCTACAGGACTTTATTGCAGGCTTCCAGGAGAGGAAGAAGGCCGTTACGGATGAGATTTGCGCAGAATTCATGAGACCAAGGCCACTTACTTGGGGCCACGGCCGGCCTGGGGATGGAGATGTTGAGAATGTGGTTGAGAAGGTCAAGTCGGCTACTGTTGGTTAAATCAGTGCCATTTCGGTTTTTGGGTCCCGTCGATATGTAGACCAAAGTATAACAAAATACACATTCTCGCTCTCAGATCGGGTCCTTTGTGCTTGGTGCTTGATTCATGCCAATCCCTTGATCCGACACCAGGAGGTAGATCTGTGAAGATAAGGCATTATTTCGGAACTTGGCGGTAGAGTGGCTGTTATTTTATTTTCTAAGGTTTAATTGTAGTACGGTAGTGGGAGGTTGTAATACCGTTGTATAATATTGGACCTCATCCACCCTGGGCTCGTGTAAATTGGTGGGCACAGGCGTTGTGTGGATGGCCCCTGGAAAAAACCAGCACAGTGCAGAGCAGTGTTCCTGAGCAATATAATATAACATATTATGATAGTATTTTAGTGCGGTACCCGGAAAAATCTCTGAGACTCTCCTCCCTCACAGATTTTCCGGTGTATCGTATTTGATTCGGTGTGCTGTGTCCCGCAAGTGTTTCCATAGTAGTGGATTAAGGATGGAGCGCGGTTTTTTTGTAGTAATAGCTACCGGTATTATAATATGGAAAACAACAACTTGTAATCGAGTGATTTGATGTGATGACAGTAGATTAGGTGCCTGTATCAGCCTACATCCTGAACGGAATACAGGACATACCGCTCCACACAGGCACGAACTCCTGTTACAAACTCTTGTTTCCACGCGGTCTGGGGGATGTTTGGATGCCATCACAAACTCTCTGAGAGTTGGTGATTTACACTTGTTAGGATATTTGCCGTAAATATATAATCATTGCTCGAAAAGTTGTTACCATGGGCTGGATGGCGCAACGGTAGCGCGTCTGACTCCAGATCAGAAGGTTGCGTGTTCAAATCACGTTCCGGTCATCACCTTTTTTTTTTTTCTCTTTTGCTTTTTCTGAGTGTTAGGTAGCGTTCTTGCCCCATGATGCATGAATGAGTTTTCCGTTTCTTTCAAGTGCCGTGTGGAACAATTCTCACTCTCCCTCCTTCCCCCCGCTACAGCCCATACCGTACGGTACAAGCGTACTTACTCGGTAAATCCATTATCGCCGGACTCCGATCTCCCTGATCAGAGACAAAATAGCCGGAGAAGGAATAGTATTTTCCAGGTGGAATAGCTTGGGGAGGCTGAGCTTGCTAGATCTCGTTCACTGGCATTTGTTATTTTGCTAACCTACCCCGCTAAACCCATTGCGGTTTAGATAGTGATTTCCATTGCGGTTTAGATAGTGATTTCCATTGAGATCTCTGACACCGGTAGAGTACAGTACGGTGCTGTACAGTACCAGTACTGGATTCACTGAGTGTTTGTGGTACAGCACCAATACAAAACAGCACAAGACAATTGGACAATCTTCTTTCTCCTCTCTTCGCTTCCTACCCCCTCCCCCAATACCTTCTCTCCTCGGCTGGCGCTACTCCGCTTCCTCGCGTCCCCCTCGCTCCGGGAAAGTGCGGCCAACGAACGACCATAAACATCCCGAGTAGACTATCATACGAAGCTCACACCACCAAACGATCTAAGTACCCGGCACAAACCGAAGCCTAGCAATTGCCAACCGACCAATTAACTATCCTAACCCAAGTACCGGTATCCGGGCTTGTAGTTGCCTTCTTGCCCGCCTCTCCTGTCCTCTCTCGGATCCGTCGCGTCATACCGATGTTTGGGTGGCATCGTCGCCCCTGCCAACCAAGGTGGAATGAGAGAAAGAGGGAAAAGAAAAGGAGATGACAAAACAAAACCGCGACCTAGTTGGGACACACAACGGGCGAGCGGTAATGAAAGGGAGGAAGGAAGGGAGAATGGAAAAATTGGGGGACCAGGACCAGCAGATGATGGTTAATAGGTAAGGTTTTGGTCGGGGGTATTTTTGCTTTTTGTCTTCAGTTTATACTTACACAATCTCACTTTGTGGCCTGGTATATCATCTCCTCCTCCATTCATGCTGTTCTTGAGGGATCTTTCGGGAGCGGGTACTCGAGTAAGTAGAGTGAGCGAAGGCGAGGGGTGTTCTTTCTGTGCCCTTTTAGCCTTCGGCTTAAGTACTTATTCCCCAACCCACTCAATAACGGCGCGGATGGTGCCTACCCTCCATTTCCTTCTTTCCTTACACTACCGCTTGCTCTCTTGCTCACTCACTCGTCGACAACCTTCGCTCCGGCTACTTGGGTCGTTCGGGAATGGGGGTTGGGTGAGGGGAGTGATGGTGGAGAGATAAAGAAGTTTCAAGTTACTGGTGTATTATATACTTGTTCGTCTATATATAAATGGTGCTGTTTTACAGATTTGGGAAGTACTGGTGTGCGAGTAGTTTGGGTGTGTGGGTTTTCTGTGAACTATATTCCATGTTCGATTTATTGACGAACCACTACCGAACCGGCATGCATAGATCAAACTCACAACCTGGCGGCTATCCTGTGAAGTATAGGCAACGGTGCTACTACTGTCGGAGCACTCTACAATAGTCTACTCGAGTACTGGTACTGTACTCGAGTACCTTTATGGTGCCGGTGCGTGAGACGCCCTCACGACGCCCAACCTTGACGGATATTTCAACTTGCGACAGCGATACCTACAAAGAAAAAATTTTAAAATTCCGTCCGTGGAGTTTTCCTAATTGGACATTGGAACACATTCACAGAGGGATTTTCTTTTTAGTCCTCCGGTTGGTGCTGTAGAGGCCCCCAAGGTTTTTTGCATGGGGATGAGACTTGTATGAGGAAAAGGGTTTTTGCTAATATTTAGCGAGGACGCTCCCTGATAAGGTATAGTATACTGCCGTATTAGGACTAGCGTTCTTAATCCGCCATGAGACCCAGACAGAGTCCTAAGGTGCTAGCACCACACTTCCGTGCCTCCAGACATTTGGGACTTAAATTTATTTCGTGGGTCTTTAGCATAGCAATATCTTTGTGTCACCACCGGTGTCCTTGTTATCCTAGAGAGCCCCGTAATAGAAGACGAGGTCACCGTAACAGGGGTGACAATTTTAGGTTATATTGATTTGCCACAACGACAGGATATATAGAAGAAATTCGGGTAGAATTGTTGGTTCCTCAGTTTGTTTGGGAAGAGGAAAAATCCATTCCAGTTCTCACTCTCAGCCTTGGTCGTTTTTATCATCATCTCTCCCACAGTGGTTCTAGTAGCCCCGTTTCAATACTCCGCTTCTACCATGAATGCCAATCAATTCGTGACGGGGAATCAACACGGCGATTCTACGAACGTCTGCACCAGCTACCATGGGTCCATTCACACGTCCAACAACTCCGTATTGTCGGACTCGTGGATGGCCACGCTATCGACTACGACTAGAGGATGTAGTCTGAATATGAGTGGCGTGGAATGGGGTCTTCATTATGGATTTAGGCCCGCTGGTTTTTACTGTATCGAGAAGAACAACGCCCGTCTCGGCACCATATCCGCAGCGTTTCTCTGACAGCATGTTAGTAAAACTGCTATACTGTGGCTAGCTACGAACACGCCGCTATTCGTTAGCAAAAGTCCGAAAACTCAAGCAGATGCGGTAACCATCGGGGGGAGGGGATGGAATTGAAAATAGAGAAGGAATGAGTTATCCCTTCGCATTCTGAAGCAGTAGTGTTACGATCAGAAGGGGGGGGGGGAAGACCACAACCTTAAACTGGAGACTTGAGTACAATAGAAGAGCTACCCTTGTACAAGGTATGAGTGGTGTGATAGCTGTTTTTTATCTTTCCTTTCTCGCTGGAAGGGAACTGGGTTGTTAGAAGTATAAGTGTTAATCGAGTTGGTGTTTGGTTGGACTACATGTATGAGTGGATAGGATATCTATAGGTATTGCATTTTTATTTGTTGTTTTTGAGAATTGCCGTACTTCTCAGAGAGAGAACTGCTAAATCAGTTAAGACCCTGCTCCTCCGATCCTCCGGTATTGTTCTTGTGGTATTGCCTCCGCACTGAGATGTTGTGATATGAAATGGCATCTCCTGTAAATGATTAGAAAGGAAAGCATATATTTTTGAATCCTGTGGTAGCACGCGATTGTGCCTTCACTGCCATGTACTACTACTGGACGAAGTGGGGTCTTAACACTTTCATTACGGGCATTTAAGAAAGTTTAATATGATAAGAGATTAGCTTTAAACACTTTCAAGTTGTAGAAATCTTACTGCCAGAAGCCCTATTGAAACCTAACTAGGGTTAATCAAATCTCAAATAGGTAATCACACACACTATTACCATAGAATAGATAGTGCATATTCTTCCACTATATATAGCCCTTTGAGCTCTTCATCATTCCTTCATGCTACCTGCACCTTTCTCTCATTCAATCATCTCATCTATCATAACTTACCGTTGGTAGAACATAAAGGTTTTCAGCATGTCTGCAAGACTTCGTTCGCCTCGAGCTATCTACTGTATACGCCATCTACGTAGTCCGAGAATGAATCATATTTGGACTTCTTCTCAGGTAAGTCGATTGGTATTATCTAAAGTTTAAAACTTATTTTAACAAGGAATTCAGATCAGAAGTCATTCGGGAGTATCGCATAATCAGGCATCCGGAACTGGTATTAAAGGAAACAACCAATTTGATAGATTCAATGATGATTCTGAGAGTCATTACAAACATCATAATGTATGTTGTCAAAGTTTGTTTAAATTCAATTCTAATAGGTACAATCATATTACTACTTCTATGAATACTAATGAAATGAGTTTAATATAATTTTAGACCATGAAAACTCATAGGAAATGTCAGAGGGTAGTACTACAAGCTATTACGGGTATAAGTGTATTCTCTCTTTTGATGCTTATATTCAAGGTCAGAATACACTATTCTTATGTTTCTTTACTATTATATCATTTTCTAACATTTTAAGAATACATTTAAAGCCACCAACAGCACTTTTAATACAAAATATGAGCATCGATGATTAAGATTTTCTCAAAAATCTATGAAAAACATGGTTGAAGAAAATGAAAAGCTTAGAGCTGAAAATTAAAAACTTTAATATGTATTATATCAGAAATTGATGACTTGTAATATCAATGAGATATTAATTAAGAGACTGGAAAAAGTCATAGCACTTTTTATAAGTTTTAGTATCTAGTAAACTCCTGATTTAATATTATTCAGAAAATTTGTTTTTGCTCTAACTTATTACAAAGTCTTAACTTTCTCCTATTATTTTTCCAATCAAGTTTTATACATGTTTAAGGTACATACAGTCACATGCACCCATAAATGGTATGGCAGCCACAAACTTCTTTTCCGGCCCTGGCTCACAAAGGTTGAAGAAAAACAGTTAAGTACAAAAGTAGCTGTCAGTGTAAAAAACTGCCCCTAAGTACAACTGTGCAGTTGCCACGAACCAATAACCTTCACAGATGCACAACATATGAAAAACTTTAAAACTCCAACAGTGAGCTGACCTAGTAGCAAAAGAAACCCCAAATAAATGAAATTCTATAAACTTAAAACTATATGGCCCAAGAGGATGGTCCACGTAGTCCACCAACCCTTGTTAACAGCTAGTCTTGTGCACAAGTTGGAAAATACAAATCTGTAGCATACAACCAGCACTGAGAGCTAGGAGAACAAATAGTATAGAGAAACAACACTGAAGCTAAGAGAGTATGTTGTAGGACCCACAAACTCTAGAGGTCTACCGGAAAACTCAGCCTGGGTGGAAAGTCAGTAGTCAAAGTGCTAATCTGTTAGGCATATGGAAATCCGAGACATGTGCACAGACCCACGGTAGGGTAACTGTGCATTGACCCTCAATTTACCGGAGTGCCAACATCTCACTCCGGTCCTCTTATGGGGCCCGCACGTCATTAGCGAGATTTCGAGAGTTGCATCCCATAACTAAAATGTCACATCAATGAAGCCCACTTAATAACACCATATACTGTAGCTCAGTTGGTATGACTTTTATATTGGTTTACAAGGTCATGTGTTCAACTTTTTCTGAGGTCAAAGTCATTATTATAATTTATATACTTTGATACATGGAGTATGATAAAAGATACTTGTTCCAAGCTGATGAGAAATCATCAAGCAACGGAGAAGAGATCTTATCAATATAATATTGTTCTATACTTTAAATCTTTACTTTACTTATTTTATCGAGGTGAGCCTTCCTCGACAGGTTTTCCAATCGAAGATTTTGGCCTATGTCCATCAGTTATATACTTGAGTTTGGCATCCGCCTAACAGTATATTGATAGTTCTCCTGTTACCAAGGCTCACTATATGAACTACAAGTTCACCTCAAACTCCACCCTCACTTCATGCTTCGATTATATTTTTGAAGCACCTCACTATCCCATTTACATTCAAACATTCGAAGAGGTTTTCGACAGCGAGCTATTCGAAATCAAAGAAGAGTTTGTCACAGAACCCTAGTAGTTCAAAATACCTTTCGGGACCCCAATGAGAGATCAATTCAATCGCATATATCGCACTTAGCAAAATTCGGACTTCGAGTGGAGTTCAACTAAGTCGGAAGACCTTGTCGACTGGAGTACCCAGCACTCTAAAAAGGACGAGAAACCAGCCACAGTTATCCGAAGGGCCAACCATTCCCTCGTACTGGGCCTGAAACTCATACATGTACTATAAGTATATCTTGAACTTCGAGAAAAGGGAGATTCAGGCCCTGAGTCCAGAATCGAATCAACTGAACTCCTTTATACCTACACCTCTAGAGTATCTCAAACGTTGGATACCCTATATACAATTCCTTAAATCCTTTAAAGGATATCAAGAACTCTAGTACGTGGTACCAGTCATTACACATCCGAGGCTATTAAAGCAATTAGACTATCTTGAAAGTATCACAATGGCTGAGATACTTCAAGATCCGAGAAAAAGAATAATGGCGGGAGAGCCCATGGACACCTGACCTGATATGACGGAAAAAACCGATGACTCAGCCATATGGAGTCCCTCTCCATCAACACCTCATGAACCCATGTTCCAGAGAGAAAATCTACACTCTCACCATTCCTCTAGTGTCGCAAGCACACATAGGATATCATGATCTTCCACCCCAAAAGCAGGCGGAAATCATGTTGCAAACTTAGCCAAGCTAGCTACCCATCTGGGGATAACCTTGGGTCGAATCAGGCAAGATATAGACACCTCGCTCGACCAAGAAAACATCACCTTCAAACATTTGAAGAGAGTTACCCAAGACAATACCTGAAAATTAATTAAGGTCTAACAGGAACTTGCCAATAGACAGGATATCCACGATAATGATATTGCAATCACGATGATGCAGCTGGCAGGTATTGAACAAGAGGTCAAAGGTATTCAAGAGGAAATGCTATAGGAAGTAGCCAGGAACATAGCCGAACAAGATTAGTAGCAGCAAGCCTGTGAAAATGTAACTATCCAGTTACATGGTAGTCTAGGTCAGTAAGGACAAGAAGCTCTCGCGCGAGATGAAACTCAGAGAAAGCAGGTATCAGAACTCCATAGCGAATTCAACCTCTTCCGCAACCAGACAGTGGCCCGGGATAAGAACTTTACAGCATCGCCAATAGATATACACGACAGTCTGAAAGAATACCAGATGAGCTTATGGATGTTGCAAAGTGAGCAAAACAAAATGGCCGAAGAAACTACAGAAGCTGTCAAGTCCTTGGTGAGAGCAATAAATGAGTTAGCGGAGACACTGAAGGAACCAGCAATACCAACCCTGGACCCACTACACTCAGTCCCAGAAGAGGGAAATGACGAAGACTACTACTCCCTACCTACGCGTAGGGAAAAGGGGAAAGGCCCAGAAACTGCTGACACAACTCCCACAGGTGTGCAGGGATGTAACCCGGGAGATCCTAGTGATAACAATGACAATGCTGATGAGAGAAGACAAAGCAGAGGAAGTCCTAGCCATGGGAGGCAAGGACAAACACCAGAACAGTCTGGTATGGCAGAGACACTTGCCAATGCGATGGCGCTTAATGTAAAGTGGCCCTCAGAGCGATTCCCATTCTTTGAGGATAAACCCACGCAAGATATATACGTCTGGATTGTCCAACGCATGGACTATTTCGAAAGAAATTCGCAAATCTGGGACAATACCCGGGAATGAGTGATATATGTGATCAACTATACGAAAGGAGAAATAGTCCTTCCATATACTATCTGGTATAGAAAGGCTATGGAGAGACACCAAGGAGAAAACCAGCAACCCAAGTTGACTATGTGGACTTGTTTCGAATACGAGATGATTAAACAATTTACCTCTGTAGAAGCCGAAAGAATGGCGCTCTAAGCCATGAAGCTAGTCGAGTATGAGGGAAGTATTGAGTGATATCTTACAATCATGCACAACCATAATATCAGGGCTCACATGACTGGAGAATCCTGAAGGGAGGAAGTTGAAAACAAACTTCTAAAACAAATTGTCTGTAGGCTGTCGGCCTTGCAGTATACAACGGATCAAGAATGGGAAGAGGCACTCAAGCTGTATACATGGTTGGAAAAAGGACTCCTTGATAGAGAAAAAATTGTGAGAGACAAACTGTCCAAGCCTAAAATAGTCCAAGAGGTCAAACGACAAGGCCGATGGGACACTAAACCAAAGTGACAAAGGGAAAATAAACCTTATGTCAAGGCAGATGGAGCCCCACCATGAAAGCGGAAATGAGACAATGAATTAGAGAAGCTAAGAAAGAGGTCAGGAGGTGCGGCGAAGACCACCTACACCAACTTTGACCAGGCTTATACTGGTATCCTGCAGAGTGTGATAGACACTTGGAGGCGAGACGGGGATTGTATACATTGTGGAAAGAAAAACCACACCTATCAGACAGGTTGGGAGATGTCCAGAGATCGGCAGCGACAGTCAGCTCAAGACCGATAAGGATGGGAATTCGACGTGTACGATCGGCTATTGTAAAGCCTAAATTAGGATGCAGAGTCGCTACCGTCCAGCACCTAGCCCAAGTGAATCAGATCTGGAAACTGGCGGATGATGAAGAACTGACCTTGGTCAGTTCACAAGCACTAACAGTGGTGGCGTTTGGGTATTCAGGGTCCATAAAGGAACTGGAAACAAAGCGGGAACCCCCATTGACTGGGGTGTATTGAGTACTAACCATGATGGGGATCGGGTAGTCCGTATGCAACTATGGGAGTTGAAACTCAAAATGATCAAAATGGCGCGAAGCAAGTCTCTCCTTTCAGGATCAACACAAGTAGGCTCCAAGTGAAAAGACCGAACGAGAGACTTGAGAGCTCGAATACGAGAATTAATATATGGAGAGTCTTGATGGAAAGAGGGGATAGTTGACATGCCTATATAGCCTAGGAGCCAACAGTACGAAGTTCCTCGAGTTACCTGGTGGTCACCTGCTACCTGTGTGCAAGCAAGTCACTATACTGAAGAAGTTGGGACATAGCAATGCAAGATCTACCAGATAACAAAACCGGCAGGAGGACAACTGATGCAATCTGTTCCACCTACTACTCGAGTCTGAGTCGTATTATACGTATGTACTATCTTGCCTGCTGGCCAGAGTGTGGGATAGGGATGTACCGCTTTGGTACACAAGGTCCCTCTGAGGGAGCTGGACAGATAACTGAACCCCTAAGGGAAAGGATCAGTGAAAGCAGGAACCCCTCGCCAGGGGAGTAAAATGGCTAATAACCACCTGAAGATCTGCTATGAGCCTTGGTTTGGCATGTCGGGAGAAGGCATCCAGCCTGAACACTGGTCGTGCGGATTAGCGTATGGGTGAAATGCCGCTTAGCATGTAGACCCAGATTGTTATAGCTAAAGAGTTACTAGTTTGTCTGAAGAGACCTCAATTGTCGAAACTACGCAGGCATAGTAACAAACAGCTGGTTACCTACACCCACTACCAATGATGCCTAAAGGAAAGAACAAGGAAAGTCTTATCTGCGCTAAGCATGTAGAGTTGGATGCTCCCAAACTACAACGATACAAGTGACTGGAGGGGATCGCTTACCTCCATATACACGATAAGTGATACAAAGTTAAAGTCTTATTAGACTCAAGATCCAACGTGTTCATTATCAATAAGGACCTAGTAGAAGACCTTCGTGTTCCTATAGTAGAACGCCAAAATGCAGTTGATGTTTTAGGCTTCGATAGATCATCAGCTGCTACAGGAGGGAAATGTTACACCCTCCCAATAAAATTGGAATTAGGAAAGAAGTCAACACATTTCTGAAGTGTTGTATGAAGTGGCTAAAGCAGGTCACTATGGAATGATAATTCCTTTTGGTTGGTGGTATCGTAAACACCCAGTGTCTCACATAGAAGATGTAGAAAATTGGACCTTCTCTGCAAAATGTTGTGAAAAGTGTGTGGAAGAAGAGGAAGGAAGAGCAGATATGTTCGAATACGACGAATCACTCACTTGGGATGCTAATGCATGTTGTATTAGATGAATTGGAACCATCAAAAATACGGTGGAATGTGAATCATTACCAAGAGAATACTGGCAGTACAAACATTTGCTAGAAGCCCAGATGGCAGAAAAATTAGCCCCAAGAGGAACATTGGATCACGAAATCAAGTTGATTCCAGGATCAACTCCCCCGTAGGGAACGATATATCCACTATCAGAAAAGCAGCTCAAAGCTCTATGAGAATACTTGGAAACTATGATCAAACAAGGAAAAATCGCACAGAGTCAATCACCGGCAGGAGCGCCAATTTTATTTGTACCAAAACCAGATGGCCAACTATGCTTAGTTGTGGACTATAGAAATCTGATCAAAATTATGATTCCCAACAAGATCCTCTTCTGTTAATGTCTGAGCTTCGCAACCCTGTAGCCAGCATAAAGATCTTCACCAAGTTAGACCTTAAGGACAGTTACCACTTAATTAGGATTAAGGAAGGCGACGAATGGAAGACCGCATTCCGTATAAGATACGGACACTACGAATATGAGGTTATACCTTTTGGATTGGTCAACACTGTGGCAACTTTCGAGGATACGATAAACCAAGTTCTCCGGGAATACGTTGATGTTGGAGTCGTATGTTACCTTGATGATATTCTCATCTATTCTAAAAATGAGAAAGAACATATAGAAGCTGTTAAAAGGGGTTTTCAAAGTTTATAGGACTTTCAGTTAGCGGTATCGCTAAAGAAATCGACTTTCCATGCCACAGAGGTAGAATTCTTCGGCTATATAGTAGAGGTTGATGGGGTGTCTATGAGGACCAGAAATGTGGAATCCATAATGGTCTGGAAAGCACCTCAGTCGGTTAGAGAAGTACAAGTCTTTATGGGATTTGCTAACTTCTACTGACGATTTATAAAAAACTTCTCAGCTATTTGCAAGGCAATAACAGAGACATTATAAGGAAACCCTAAGAATTTCAAATAGGGAGTTGAACAAAATACCGCTTTCGAATAACTAAAGTACAGATTCACTACAGCCACCATACTCCACTACTTTTTCTCAGAAAGGGAGATGGTGGTAGAAACTGATGCCAGCAATTTTGCACTCGGCTGCGTCCTTTCCCAATACTTCAAAAAAGTCTACATCCAGTAGCGTTCTGTTCCACAAAATCAAACTCTGTGGAGCGTAATTACAAAATTCTTGATAAAGAACTTCTCGCGATCCTCAAAGCTTTTAAAGAATTGAGACACTACTTGATCGGAATGGAAGAAGTGATTACAGTCCTTACCGACTATCGAAACCTGCAGTACGTCCTCATCTTGATTGTCTGGAGTGGCTGTCAAATTCGATGGGCTCAGAAGTTGGTAGAATACAATTTTCGCATTGTATACCGACCAGGCACTGAGGGCGGAAAGCCTGACGCATTAAGCAGAGGGCCAGAGTACCGTCCTGAGGAGGGAGCTACGCATCGCGAACAAAAAGCTTTAAAGGAAGAAGGTTTCTTGGTATCGCTGGTAGCCAGGGTAGGCGATGAAGGAGAAAACTAGGATGGAGACAAGGATTTGGATTTGGAACCTCACAGTGGTGGAAAGGAACCTGTTATTAGGGTCAAGAGATTGAGCAAAAAGGCATACTTGGTGACGAAGGGCTCAAGAATGGTAGCAGAGCATGACCTGTACACTATAGAAGATAACATTGTCCCAAAATATGTACCAGCATTGATAAGGGCAGGAATAGCTGTAGGGCTACCCATAGGAACTTATGGAAGAGTTGCTCCAAGAAGTGGATTAGCAGTCTAAAGCGGAATCTCCACAGGAGCTGGGGTAATTGACAACGATTACACTTACGAGTTTAAGGTCGTACTGTTCAACCACAAAGTTGAGGGCTGCTAGATAAGAATGGGCAATCGCATAGCTCAACTGGTGGTTGAAAAGTTAATAACTCGCTTATGATAGAGGTAGATAACCTGGAAGACACAGAACGAGGTACTGCAGAATTCGGAAGTACCGATATAGCCACAAGATCCTTGATCGTCAATGAACAGGAACCTAGTATCAGTTACCTGCAGGCATCGGCTAAAGACAATGAGCACTGGTACAATATTTCAGAAGTACCGGAGAAAGTTCCAATATCGAACGCCATTATGCTACAAAAAGGTATGAAACAGTCCAATCCAGAATTCTTAAGTGAGATACAGGCAGCTATTGGGACAAATGCAGCTTGGAGGCAATGAAAGGAAGAGCTCATTAGGTTATAAGACGAAGGAAAAGATTTCCCCAAAGATTGGACCTTGACTGACGATCTGCTTTATTATAAGCAAAGACTATTTGTACCAAATAGTCATGCGCTATATATCAAGATCACAGAAGGATGTCACGATGCAAAAGCTGTGGGACACTTCGGACAAGAAAGAACCTAGGAGATAATCATGAGAGACTTCTACAGGAAAGGACTGGTGGAATAGGTCAACGATTACGTACGATCCTGCGATGAATACCAATATAGCCAATTGCCTAGACATACTATGTATGGATTATTGCAGCCACTGCAAATACCCTATGCAGCATGGGCATCTATCTCAGTGGACTTTATCACACAACTACCAGAGTTGTAAGGATGTACTCAGATAATGGTAGTAGTTGACCGATTCACGAAGATGGCACATTTCATCGGACTACAGATGACGGCTACAGCCAATGATATCGCCAATGTATTCTTAAAAGAAGTATGGAGGCTGCATGGCCTACCCACCGAAATTGTCTCAGACATGGACTCCAAGTTCGCAGTGGAATTTTGGGAATCCCTTTGCAAAGCGCGGGAACTTAAGTGAAGGATGTCGACTGCTTACCACCCTCAGACTGACGGACAAACTGAACGTACCAACTAAGTGCGGGAAGGATACCTTCGAAGTTTTGTCAACTGTGATCAGGATGACCGGTATCAGCTACTACCGCTAGCTGAACATGCCTATAATGACTCCACAACGAATGCTCATAGGATGTAGCCATTCTATGTGAATTACGGATTCCATCCACAGACTGAGTGGATGATGGAGTAGGAAGCTCAAAATCCAGGAGCGACACTCTACGCGAACTGGATTAAGATGATACATAAAGAAGCACGCGGGTTACCAGAAAGGTCAAGGGAAGAACTGTCAAAACATTATGACCGGAAAGCTCGACAATAGCCGGACTTCAAGATTGGGGACAAAGTAATATTAAATGCAAAGAACATTCGAACCCAATGGAAATCCCAGAAGCTAAGTTCCTAGCTATATGATCCATTCCAAATTATGAAAAAACGTGGATCAAGAGAGTTCAAGCTCAACATATCTGATCGATGGAACATTCATCCTGTATTCCATGTCGCACTATTGGAACCCTATTGTGAGTCAGTTCATGATGATCACCAACAACCTCCTAGAGAACTGGAGGACATTGACGGTGATCTACAATGGGAGGTTGAAAAACTTGTAAGAAGAGAAATTCGTTCTTATAGGAAATCGGTATGTAGCCGCTATCAGGAGGAGCGAGAACTGTAGTACTTCGTCAAATGGCAAGGGTGTTTAGAAGATGAGAACACATAGGAGCTAGCTACTGGTATGGAAAACGTGGAGGAAGCTTTGTAAAATTTTCATAATGAAAATCTGGACATGCCAAGAAGGGCAGAAGTAAGATAGTGAGAAAAAGGTTTTCCTACCATGGCCAAGTAAATGCAACAGGTTTTTTACCCTGACCACACTGTGTCTTAAAATATATTTAGAAAAAGGTTATAAAAGGATAATAAAGGCATTTGAGGTAAAGCCTAGTAGGAGGGAGCTCATGTTAGGCATATGGAAATCTGAGACATGTGCACAGACCCACGGTAGGGTAACTGCACACAGACCCTCAATTTACTGGAGTTCCAACACTCCCCTCTGACCCCCTTGTGGGGCCCGCACGTCATTAGCGAGATTTTCAGTGTTGTGTCCTATAACTAAAATGTCACATCAATAAAGCCCATTTAATAACACCAGATACTGTAGCTCAGTTGGTATGACTCTTGTATTGGTTTATAAGGTCATGTGTTCAACTCCCTCTGAGGTCAAAGTTATTATTATAATTTATATACTTTGATACATGGAGTATGATAAAAGATACTTATTTCAAGCTGACGAGGGATTATCAAGTAACGAAGATGAGATCTTATCAATATAATATTGTTCTACACTTTAAATCTTTACTTTACATATTTTATCATGGCGAGCCTTCCTTGACAGATTCCTCAATCGAAGACTTTGGCCTTTTTTTTTTTTTTTTCTTTTTTTATCATCATGTATTTGTTGTTATTTAGAGTTCAAGAACTTGCATGCTGTGCCAGCTATAGCATAAAGAATCCCCATTC
The DNA here is from genome assembly GCA_014065205.1 of Tuber brumale. NCBI lineage: Eukaryota > Fungi > Ascomycota > Pezizomycetes > Pezizales > Tuberaceae > Tuber > Tuber brumale. Next base: position 160,786 of record JACCEG010000200.1, read on the forward strand.
CTCCTTCCGCCTGGCTCGACCGTATTCCTAGGACCCTCTGGTATGGGCCTAACTGCACATCTCACTGCAAAGAATAACCCATCGCTACCTCGCAAGCGAACTCAGAGAATAGGAGAAGCCTAACAAAGGCCAAGCAGGAAAACATCAGAAGATAACCACCCGGAACATCTTAGAAACATAACAAAAGAAAAACAAGCACTATAGATCCCACAATAACCTGAGCCTGATATACGTGCTGGCAGAAGAAAACCGTAGATGCCATTCCGGAACGAGACGCAACTGAGAAAATGGGCCGCCTCAAGGGGGCCGCAGTTGAGGGTGGTGCAGTAGGGTGCATGTCAAGGGAGGGTGCAATAGTAGGGTGCAAGCAGATCCAACCGACAGAATACGATAGAAACCGAATGTGACTGTGTCAACTCTCGGTAATCGTGTTCTTCTCTTTCTAGGCGGTCTCCAGTGGCAGAAGGCAAGCGTTTTACCTTATCTGTCATGTAGTCCCTTGTTCTCTGGGAGATAGCGTCGCTTAGTGGAAGGGATACCACTGCTTAAACTGACTATGGGGAGGAGCGAGATTGACCCATGGGCCTGTTGAAGAGTCCTCGCGTACCGCAAACTGTGTTCCCAGCCGTCTGAAGCATGGGAAGCGAATGGTCCCTGACCATATGGAGGGGCTCTGCTAAGTGAGGAAAGAGGTGAGAACGGGCAGCGTGAAAGGCATACTGGTATCCAGAGGAAGGAAAGCCCTGACATGGAGAAACGTGAAAGAGGGCAGTGAGGCGAGGATGAAAGTGGCTGTCACTTTTAGGCCGAAGCCATCATGGGAGGAGAGGGGAGGGTGGATGGTTCGTCTAGTCCAAGCATTAGAGGTTGATTTCAAGTGTGAGAAAAACAGAGGAGACGGATGATGTCAAAGATTTTGGCCTACGGCCCTCAGTTATATATTTGAGTTTGGCGTCCGCCTAATATGATCAGAGAGAAGAGTACTAGTAAGGTACCAGCTAAGAGGTTGCTGGCTTAAGCACCAGCAGGAGGATGTAGAAGAAGTGAGGTACCAGCTAATAGGTAGCAGTAGGATGCCACCCCGAGGAGTGTGGTATGTGACAGTAGGGTGCCAGCTAATCACAACCTTGGAAAGTATAGAAGGAGAAGCAGACTCAAATGGCAAACCAATCATTGGAATCATGTATGTGACCTGCTAGGTAGTTTCCAGAACCTCCAAACTGAGCCAGCAGTATTACTAAATCTCTCAGGTAGTCTCTCATTTTCTGAGAGATAGTGTCACATAGTGGATGAGATACCACTAGCTGAAGTGAAGAGCGAAGAAGGAGAGTGGTGAAATTGACCATAACCTGATAAGGAGACTTGGCACAACCTTCACACTTTTTTTATGAAGGGGATACAGGAAACAATTATAATAATATAGCCTAAACTGTATTCCCAGCCATCTGTTGAGATAGAAAAGGAGGAAACCTGACTATGCTGATGCTAAGCAAGGCTATAGCAAAAGTGGGGAAACTGAGGTACCTGGCATCATGAGATACTGTCACAGTGCTGCCACTTCTTGGATTACACAGAGTAGAAGGGGACAGAACCATATAGAAATTGATGGAAACAGATAGAAGTGAGAAGAATCTGGGATTGGTAGATAGCAATGGAAACTTGTGGAAGCAAGGAGAAGCTGTCAGAATGTGACAGAATAGAGGATTAGTAATGAAGAGAGATTTCCTTTGTTATATAAAAAGGGGTGTACTCCCCTTAGTTTATATTCTTTACATAACCTATTATTTGTTGAAATTTTCTATCATTCGTTTCATAAAGTATATTTCTTTTAAATAACTTGTATTTCTCTCCTTAGTTATATTTTCTGGTTTACCTATAGATCACGAACATTACTACAGCAAGAGTATAT
>JACCEG010000200.1:162929-210469 GCA_014065205.1 Tuber brumale
AAGATTTTCCTGATTATTTCTTTTCTTCGCTTAAGTATGCGCACCTGTATATATAGCTGGCTACCGCTCCGAGTGTTAGAAAGAATTAAGGACAAGAACTACTACCAATCTGCCTTCCTACTCTTACCCTCCTCGCCTAAGTGTGTCTACAGTATACCTTTAATACTGTATCGTATTCTCGTACTCAAGCTATTAAGATTGTGCCGCTACATACAAATTCAATATTATTTATCTCACATTACCTGTACCTGAGAAATACATATTCTTCCTTGATACCGAGGCCAAGACCCATGAACCCTTACACTGAACCCCTGAAACCTGAACATGTACTATCGTACTGGTATACCTAAATCTCCTGTATACCCCTCGACCTATTGCTTGGACAGTGGTGTGCATTGGGTTACTGGAACCCCCATGGAACCCTATTTGACAAGGTTGCGTCTTACTAGAATCCAACCCAAATTGAATTATATCTTGTCCCCTGGACATCCCTGAAGAAACCTTTAGCTTGATGGCCCAGTTCATAGGCCAAAGCAAGGAGAACATACACACCTTGGACTACCAAGACACGCTGGAACACCTGGTACAATACCCAATGTTCTGCTACAGGCGGTAAATTCATCCACAGCGCTACTAAGACAACCAGCTCCCATTCTGCCAGAAAGATCCCAAGTCTACTAGAAACTACAAGAACAATCCAGAGCTATTACAGAGAAGCTCTAAGCTATGCGCATGGACAGACAAGGCCTAGAAATACACCTCGCCACCACAGAATAAGATGTGACGACGGTTAATACTACAATCGCAATTCTCAATATTGCGATGGCAACCCTTCCTGTAAAAGGTATCAATAGGCCACCCAGAACAAAGAAATCATCCATCCTCGACCCAGAAAGTTTTGATGATACCAAGGATAGGTACCGTGTATTCGCTACCCAGCTATGAACTAAGGTCCAGGGTGATGCACAAACGTTCACTGATGAACAACACCATCTCGCCTACACGATCAGACTGCTACATAACCGCGTCTACTCTCAGGTCATGCCCATGATCACAGCAGAGGGAATCACTTACCCTGATGTCGAGACATTGTTAACCGACCTAGAGCAAGTATTTGGTGACTCAAACCACATAACAATGGCAGAAAGGGCTATCCAGACGCTTCAACAAATGAACTGCACCTTCACAGAGTAGTTTGCGGATTTCCAAAGACTAGTGGCTGATACTGAATGGAATGATGCAGCCAAATGAACAGCTATCTATAGGGGACTAAGTAGTGAACCAGAAGATACCCTCAGAACCCTCCCAAACTATCCAAACCTCCTTAGAGAATATGTCAATCTTCTCAAGAGGTTAAACAATAACATTTAGGCACGCGCAGTGGAAAGAAAATAATCAACTAACTGGAAGAACATTACAACAACCACAACCAACTAACCAGAAAATCCACCAGCCACTACTACCACAGGTACTGCCTCCAGACCCGTAGACCTCTCTAGCGGACGCTGCCCACTTACTGATGCCCAATGACAGGACAGGATAAGGTGAGATTTCTGCCTATACTGTGGAGGACATAGATATATGGCCAGGAACTGCCCCAACAAAAGGAACCCTTTTCGTGGTACTAAGGCAAACACCTACTTTGTTCTACCCTTTGTGGTCCGGGAATAAACTCACCCACAATATAGTGAGTCAGAAAACTAGTTGTCCTATGCTTGGATCACAGTACTAATATGGGATATGTTAAGTCTTTTTCTTGTCTCTCCATATCAAGTCTTACTCTTGATCAAATGGAAAATAGGATTGAAAACCATCAGTTAGTAATTGCTAGTGACATTATAGATAAACAGCATGTGATTCGATCCCATGCACTTTGTAACCGCCTCTGGGGAGATACGGTAAACATAGCGTTAACAGGCTTTGTTCTTTATGAAAGGTGGTAATTATTGAATCAAAGTCCGGAGAGTTTAAACGAGATTGTTGAAAAGACTTCTTACTGTATCGCTACTACTGAAGTCTCTGAGATGTTTGGTGGATCTCAAACTAAAGATTATCGAAGCGAACTGAAGAGAGTAACTGTTCCATCAAGTATATTGAAAACTCTGTCTATTGAAGTCTGCTTCGTCCATGCTGATGAATAGCAGTAATAAATACACTACTTAGGCTACCTGGAGCCTTACTTCTCATAACATATAAGACTCCCAAATGATAGCCTTGGAACCAAACATAAAACATATAGAGTATCAAACTGATACGCGAAACCAAACATGAAACATATAAAGTATCAAACCAATACTCGAAATCAAACATAAAATATATAGAGTATCAAATTGATACTATCAAGCTAGAGGTACACCCTGTTTCCTAAAACGAATTCAAATCACGAATAGTATCAACGAATACCTGAAAGTCCTAAACCAGTAACTAGTACTGGTTATACACTTATCGATTCAGGAGCAACTGGATATGCCTGCATTTATAAGGACTTCCCCTGTCGCAACCAGCTCCCCCTGTACGAACTCAAAGCACATATCACAGTCTCCATAATCCATGGCGGACTCATCAGCTCTAACGCTATAACTCACCCAACCCATATATAACTTAAGATTAATGACTACATAGAAGGCTTGCCCACATTCATCACCAAACTAGAGGGATACCTCCTCATACTGGACGTATCCTGGTTGAAGCAACATGATGTTACTATTCAATTTGCCACTAAGACAATCCTATTTGAATCAGATTACTGCCTCCACAACTGCACTCCAGATACTACTACAATCCAATAAGTAGAGGAGGAAATACCACACTTTATTAAAGCCAATACAATTCCACGCTATTGATTTTATATGTAGTAATACAATCTTAGTCGCTTGAGTATGAGAATATGGCACAGTATTAAATATATACTGTGGACACACTTGAGCGAGAAGGATAGTAGTATGAAGGCAAATTAGTAGTAGTTCTTGTCCTTAATTCTTTCTAACACATGGAGCGGTCACCAGTTATATATGGAAGTACGCATACTTAAGCCAAGAAAAGAAATAAGGGGGAAAATCTTGTAAGAAACATAAGTGGGAACAAGTTTGATCCTGAAAAACTGCCAAAAAATCCCCAATAAAACATGTATAAACCGTAATGGTTTGAGAGAGTTTAAGCAGAAAATCAACATGCAAGATACCTTCTGAAAAGGTCGTAGTACATAAGTGAAAATAACTGAAATATCTCGCACATGCAATAAGAAAATATATATCTAATTATCCCATCGTTATCATGAAATATAAATGAAATACCCATTGTATATGCTCTAGGTGTCGTAATGTTTGTGATCTATAGGTAAATCAGAAATATAACTAAGGAGAGAAATGCAAGTTTAAAAGAACTTGAAATATACTTATGAAATGAATAAATAGGAAATTTCAACAAATGCGCCCTCAGATATCAGGTTCTGGAATAGAAAAAAGTCAAGTACATTATACCCCAGGAATACCATGACTTTATGCCATGATTGTTCGAAAAGGAACAAGACTATCTCCCACCATACTGGTGTGAAGACTACCAGATATGATTGAAACCTGGTTTCACATCCCTGTTTAGACCACTATGCAACCTATCCCCTCCTGAGATAGAAGCCACGAAAGGTTAGTTGGACGAAAACATAGATAAAAGTTTTGTATGCCCATTGTTGTCCTTGGTGGCCTCACCAGTCATGTTCGTAAAAAAAAAAAGGATGGGTTGCTATACCTATGCATGGACTATAGTGGCCTCAAGGAAGGCACCATCAAAGACAAATACCCTCTCCCGCTTCCAACTGACACATTTATGCAGATATCTAAGGCCAAGATGGACACCAAATTTGATATTTGTGGGGCCTACAACCTGATCAGGATGAAGTATCGGAATGAATGAAAATGGCTTTTTACACCAGGTATGGACTGTACGAATCAATGGTGATACCCTTTAGGCTCACTAATGTACCAGCCACATTCCAAGCCTATATTAACAAAGTTCTTAGGTCTTACCTCGATTAGGGCTGTACAGTCTACCTGGATGCTATCTTGATTTATAGTGAAAATGAAGAGGGATATGTCTAACATGTAAATTTAGTTCTGGTAGTCTTGATGGAAGTAGAACTGAAAGTGAAACTCCAGAAGTGTGAGTTCCATGTTGATCACCTTGAATACCTAGTGTTCATTATCAGCACCAAAGGGATTTGCATAGAAAATACCAAGGTAGAGAGGTAGTCATTACATGGCCAGTACCAAAGAGGATCCTCGATGCCCGTGTCTTATTGGGCTTCGGAAAGTTTTATTGCCAGTTCATACACACGTTTTCTCATTTAGTAGGCCCTCTAATAGAATCAACCAGAAGGGAGAAAATCTTCGATTGGACATTCGAATGCTAACAGACCGTTAAGAAACTAATAAAGGCATCTACAACTACCTGGGTAATAGGTCATTTCGACTTCATAAAAGAAGTAATCATAGAAACCGATGCATCTAACTTTGTTTCTGCAGGGGTCCTCTCAAAAAAACAACAAAGAAGGTCAACTTCCTACGGTCACCTTCTACTCTCATAAGTACATACCAGTGGAATGCAACTATGATATACATGACAAGGAGCTCATTGTAGTAGTGTGAGCTTTTGAGGAGTGGAGGTGTTACCTGATTGGTAGACATGTTACGATCTTTACTGATCACCAAAACTTCAAGCATTTCACCACTAAGTGACACCTGAATAGACGACAAGCCTGATGGGCAGAATTCCTATCACAATTTGACTACTATATCGAATACATACTCGGAAAGGAGAATGGAAAAGCTAATGCCCTCACTTGGATAGTAGAGGAAAGTGAAGTTGAAGCAGAGCAGAGACAGTATCACCTAACATGAGTGCTTCTTATGTCCTAACTATTGAGTTTGTTAGCACATACTAAGCTCCCATCCAGACTGTCCCCTCAAGGAACGCTCTGGTTAGAGGCATACCAGGCTGACCCGATTCCCAGACAGATATTATGCACTCCAAAAAGTAGAAAGAAGTCCAGGAAATTAATATCCCTGGCAGAGTGCAGGAAGGAAGATGGCTAGCTAGTTTTCTGTGACCAACTGTACGTCTCTGAGTTATACAGACTAAAGCTTGATATTCTACAACACGCCTATGACCACCCATCAGCAAGTCATCCTGGAAGAGCGAAGACCCATGAACTCATCACTCACCATTACTACTGGCCAGGGAGGAGAAATGACATCAGTAGGTGCATTGCTAACTGTCATATATGTTAAAGAAGCCAAACATTGCGCCATGCTCTATTCAGCATCCTCCATCCTCTGCCCATACTGAAGAAACCCTAGGAACTCATATCGATGGACTTCGTTACTGGCCTACAGTGGAGCCAAGAACACGATACTATCTAAGTTGTAGTGGATCAGCTAACTGAAATATGACACTTGATACCATGTCAAACCATAATTGATGCCCCCACTCTAGCAGAACAATACTTTGGACAAGTCTGAAAACCCTATGGCCTCATCCCCTTAACTATCGTTAGTGACCATAGTACTCAATTTACTGCGGAATTCTGGAAAGTGAGATGTGTGAGACTCAGAATAAAGAGGAAACTCACCACAGCATTCCACTCTGAGTTCAATGGACAGACAGATAGGCGGAAAGTGATAATAGAACAATACCTGAGGGCCTATATAAACTACCAACAAGATGACTAGGGATGTCCCCGCTTCCGCTACTTTCCCCCCCCTACATTTTCACCAAGCCTTCAACTCCATCAGCGTCCGGTGTGCCTGGACGTTCGTACTATTCCCACAAGCCTTTTGGCTGAGGCCTCACTGCATAGTCAGAAATGTCCTCGGCCTCAGTCCCCCATCCCCCCTCCGAACACTCCTCGGTGTCAGGAATCCGCCCTCATGTCCCCCTTCAGCTCGCCCTGCTCGAGAATGCCACGACGGATGCGGGTGTATCCCCCCAGCTCTTCCCCCCTATCAGCTCAGGAGAGCTAGACGATCTGTCGCCAGGCGAAGCCGTTATCCTCCCCCTTCTGTGCACCTCACTTCTGGCATCCAGGGCCCTCTCCGCTAAAATAGACGAACTCGCAATGGAAGTCGCAAGACTGTCCGGCCAGATCGATGACCTTCACGCACGCAAGAACAGTCCCCCTGTCCCCCCCCCTCCCCCCTCTTTTGAGAACGCCACGGCAGCCTCTCTATCCGCCCTTCAGCTCTCGGTCAGGGACCTAGCGTCACGTCTGACCACCCCCCTGCCCCAACCAGCGCGCTACCAACAACCCCCACCCCAACAAAATGCACCCACGCAGCCAGCAACAAGGGTGGCTCGGGTGGCCCCATCCAAGAAAGGTAAGGAGAAGGCGCACGCCGACTCCGAGTCATCCCTTGCCAATGAGCTCATCCCACTCTATGAGGGTGGGGGTGACGCCGACTTCCTCTCTTATAGCACCAAGGACCAGAAGTGGTATGGCAACCCTGGTGCCTACGCGGACAAGTTCCTGCACTCCTGGGAGGCTCAGGCCTTCCGGGATGGAAAGTACCCTCCTGTCTCAGAATTCCACCCGGACCCCAAATCGTCGGCCCAACCCGGCCCCTCCTCCTACGCTCAGGCCGCTTCTGCGGGACAAAAGAGGAAGGGCAAGCCGAGCAAAGGTAAGAACACCCCGACTGCTGCCCAGGTTGCATCTGGTATGGCCGAACCCGCCCCGGCTAAGGGGCCCAAGAGCCTTCCGGCAGCCGAGAGACGTTTCTTCGCCCCTCGCTCGTCCCCCTTCCCCCACCACCAGGCCGAACTCATTGCTGCCTCCTTCCCGGACTCCGCCACCTCAGTCTTAAGAGAGGCCGGCTGCAAGCTCCCCCTATCCTTCTCTGCCCGGGTAAACGACAAAGGAGAGGTGACTCTCCTCGCTCTTTCAGCTTTTGTCCCCTCCACCTCCTACGCCCCCTACTATGAAGCACTTTCTGCAAAACTAAACCAATCCTTCCCCATCGGAGACTCGCCCTGGCTCCCTTTCTGCCTAGCACCCAACGAAGTGCAACTTGCTGTTCACTCCCTTCACGTTGCATACCTCCCTGAGAACGACGGCGACCTGTTCCAGTCTTTGTCAAACACCATCCTCAACGTCAAAAACGTCCAGATCCTCTCTGCCCGTTACCTCAACCCCCACCGCAGTTCCCGAGTCCAGAAAAAGGCAACCTCGGTGGTGGTCATGGTGGCCCCGGAAAATGAGGCCACAATGTTGGGCAACTCTTACCTTTTCTCCTCTCGATGCAAGGTCGAGCGGGCATACTCGGCTAACGGCCTCACTCAATGCCGTAATTGTCATGAATACGGGCATCATTCAGCTAGATGCAAGGTCGACCACCCGATCTGCCCCATCTGCGCCCTCTCCCACAGAAAACAGGCACACAGATGCCAGAACCCTACCTGCCCGAACGGCGGTAACCTCAGAGCAGTCGCCAACTGCTGCCCGACCTCTCCCCCGCTCTGCGCCGTATGCAAAGGCCCCCACCCGGCCTTCGCTCGAGACTGCCCATCGAGACCCGCCCTCCCTGCTCTCCGTAGGGAACCCCCTTTACCGCAGGATGAGGAAGGAATGGACACGTCGAACAACTCCGGCGAGGGTCCTTCAACTGGTGCACGACCCCTCCTACCCCCCATCGATTTTGAAACACCCCATCCTAGGAGGGGTGATGCCCCCCCGACACGTCCCCCCACAAACGTTCCGAAACCCCAAGGAGGCGCCCTGCCCAACCCCACATGGCAAGCGACTCCCACTCCTATCCCACAACCTGAGACGCCGGAAGGCGTGTAATGGCTGGTCACACCTCTCCTGTGAGTTCCGTGCTGGCGACGGGCTCCAATAACTCCATATCTGTTCTGCAACACAACTGCTTGGGAAGCTGGGATGTGTTTCTTTCCTTATTTAATTCCTTTTCACTGTTGAATTCCCCCCCCACACTTGTTGCTCTACAAGACCCCCCAATGTATAGGGGCAAGCCCCCTGTGTTTGCGAACTTCAAGCCTTTTTTGCCCCCCTGCCCTAACCGTGGCAAGCCCAAAGTGGCTTGCTACCTCGACCTCCCCGCCACGCAACAGTTCTCAGTTCTTCCCGTTTTTTCTGAAGCAAGAGACCGGATGGCAATGGATTTCTTTTCGTCAGTTGGATTTTTTGATTCCTTTACAACCAAGTTTCGCGTGATAAACCTCTCCAGCACCTGGGATGGCTCCCCCTTCAAAAGGACCATCTCGCCTGATACCGCGTTCCCCTCCATGCCCTCCCCCATGCTGGTCGTAGGAGATTTCAACATTGATCACCCCTCAGCTGACCCGTGTCGTCTCTTCTCGATCTAAGACCTTGGGACATCCTCCCCGTTTTTCGAGAGAGCTGCCGGTGAAGGCTTCTGCCTCTTGAACATACCCGGTACTCTCACCTACTTCCTCTTCGATTCAAACCTCCGTCCCTCCGTGATAGACCTGGCATTCGCCAATGCCCCCCTCTCGCCTAATTTCCGCTCCTGGGGCACACCCCTCCCTCCAATGGGCTCAGACTATGTCCCGATCCTTATCACACTCTCGGAGCCCTTGGCTCGCCCCCATCCCCCCTCTCCATCATGGACGAAAACAGACTGGCCAGCCCTCGAGGAAGGGCTCAAGAAGTTGATGTTTCACCCCCCTCCCCCGCTCCCTACGCCAAGAACGCTGTCAATTTGGTTTGATACAGCCCTAGACAGAATTAGATCCCAACTCAGAGGCCACACCCCCGACAAGAGGCCCTCCCATAGGTCGAAACCCTGGTGGACCCCCAACCTAACAGCACAAAGATCAGCTTTCCATTCCTCCGTTCGGGCAGCCCGAGGAGACCCCCTCCCCTCATCCAAAGAGCAATGCAGGAGGGCATGCCTACTGTACTTCAAGGCTATCAAAAAAGCCAAGAACAACTACTGGAAGGACTTCCTGCAAAAGGCAAACCCCCAGTCCCTCTGGATGGCGAAGAAGTTCGCGTTCGGAAAACCAACAGACAGATTCCCTCAGATCCCGGGGGCGGAGACACCCAACGAGATCACCAAAGCCCTCCTTGAACACTTCTTCCCCAAGAAAGGGTCCTCCCCCCCACCTCGCATCCTAAGAGAATTCAAAGATGTCCCAGAGCTGTCAGCGGAGGAAATATCGGCGGCACTACGGAAGTCCTCTTCATCCTCTGCCCCTGGTCCGGACCAGATACCCTATTCGGTCTGGAAGAAGGTCCACTCAATCAACCCAACCATCCTAACGTCCCTCCTGGGCCCACTGGTTAGATACGGGCACCACCCCCCCTCCCTGAAAAAAGCCAGCGGCATAGTACTGGATAAACCTGGCAAACCATCCTACGACACCCCCTCGTCATTCCGCATCATCGTCCTCCTGGAGACCGTCTCTAAGATCCTCGAAAGGGTAATGGTGAACCGGCTTTCGGCCCTGGCTCGTCTCCTAGGCCTTCTCTCCCCCAACCAGAGTGGCTCCCTACCTGGTCTGAGTACCTTTGACGCAGCGGCGACCCTCTCCCACGAGGTTCAGCTGTTCATGCGTCCCAAGCTCAAAGTCTCGACCCTCTTCCTAGACATAAAAGGAGGCTTCGACAATGTCTCAGCCCCGATCCTCTGTAGCAGACTCGCCACCAAGGCGGTCAATCCCTACATGGTCTCGTGGATAAGGTCCTTCCTCCACGGCCGCTCCTGCCGCCTGGTCTTCCAGGGTGCACCTCAAATCTTTTCACCCGTCTCCGTCGGCACCCCACAAGGTTCCCCGATCTCCCCCCTTCTCTTCGTTATTTACGTCGCAACACTACACTTCTCGGTCCCTAGGCGACTCATCCTATCTTACGTGGACGACTTCGCGGTCACGGTTGCCTCAGGCTCTTACCGGAGGAACATCCAAAGACTGCAAGGCATCACCAGTGTACTTCAGCGGAAGGCTGGTAGCCTGGGTGTGTCCTTCTCGATCCCGAAAACAGAGCTCATGCACTGGGAGTGCCCCTCCCAAAAAATCCCGCTGCCCCAAATCCCAGTCCGGCTGGACGACCTTGTCTTCCGCCCCTCTAAATTGATACGGTGGCTCGGTTATTGGTTCGAGCCCTCCTCCACGTCAGGCACTAGGGGTACCACGTCCCACTTCGTAAGAAGACTTGGACTGGCCCAGGGCACCTTCTCCACCATCAAAAGACTGTCTAGGCCGGGCAAAGGCCTCCCTCCCTACCTCTGCCACCGTTTGGCATCACCATTGATCTCCCGGATCCTCCTCTACGGCGCGGACCTCCTCCTACTAAGCCTTACCCTCCTTGACCGTATGTCGGTCTTCTGGAGGGCTGTCCAAAGGTGGGTCACGAACTGTTTCTCCTCAATGCCCGTCGGCATCCTAGCTTGTGAATCTGCCCTGCCCCCCATGCCCCTCTTAATACGACATCGCCAGAGACTTGCAGCCATAAGACTGGTCTGCCTCCCACCTGAGGCCAACCCAGCTACTGCCAGGCTCCACCCCACGTTCCCAACTTCATCCCCCTTCAGAGCCCTTGACGACCACTACCACCACACGCGAGGCCTGACATCGGTCTATGCTCCTCTCTCGTGGAGAACCGCTGTTCCCTCCCCACCTATAAGGAAACTCCTCCCGATCGATGCTATCGCCCATCGAACCCTCCCCTTCATCCCCGTCTCTGGCCCTCTTTCAGTGGCCTCCCCTGACCTCCTCCCGCCCGCCTGTCTTCCAATTGGGATGGATACACCCTCCTACATGTTGGTCAAACTCAGAATCAGATCGACGCTAGTCAAAGAATGGAATGACCAGTTCCCACCGCCCCCTACCTACCCCTACCCCGTGTCCCTTTCGCCCCACCCTTTCATGGGGCTTGGAAGGTTCATGGCGGGAAGGATCCACCAGATACGCTCAGGCAAGAGCTACCTAGCTGCCCACCCATCATGGTTCACCGAGGACCCCTCCCCCCTCTGCCCATTTTGTGAGGAGGACGAAGAGGACTTCACCCATGCCATCCTATCCTGCGCGTCCCGCAAGGAACCCCGTGAACGCCACCTCCAAGGCCTCACTTCGGTAGACTGGGACAGTCCCCTATGGTCAAACCCCTCCGCTCTCAACTCCCTCGCTAGGTACATAAACGTCACAGCCACGGGTTTCCCGCCAGGAATGCCCCCGGCAGAAAGGGACCCCCAACACGACCCGGACGCCCTCGCGTCTACTCTTTCGATCCACGGCCCCGCCCCCTGAAGGGGGCCCTGCCCCTGCCCACGATATTTTTCCTTGCTTTGCTGGGAGGAAGTTTTTCGTTATGATTGTGCGCTTTATTGTTTTATTTCCTTAGAGATTTTGTGTCGGCTATCGGACACGTTTAGGAGGTTTTTACAGATTGGTGCGAGAGTTCTTTTGTTGTTTGCGGGTTTTTTGAGATTAAGGTTTTGTTTATGCCATAGCTAGCGCTGCATGCAAGTTCTTGTACTATAAATTAATGAATACATGATGATAAAAAAAAAAAGAAAAAAATGACTAGGGATGTCCTCAAACCAGAAGCATTCAATAGATGGTATAACTTATACAGTTATATCTATGTCTAAATACACTATGAGCTAGTAAGGCAGGAGGAGGAAACTATTTGAGCCTCTATACAGAAGAATGAGCTCAAGAAGCAGCTTTTCAAGCAGCTGAGCATTTCAGTGAAGACATGACTAGAGAAAACATTGTTGGTTTTCAACAACAAAGATTCCAATCTTGGAAACAAAAACACGATACTTATTGCAAATTCTATGAAGTCATGCAGGTACATAATGGCAAGATACAAAGATAGTCAACTATAGCAAATGATTTACTAATATTTCGATCACGTCTACCCACAAACACTATTAGCCATTATGCCTTCATTCCACAGTTTTTCAAGAGCATACACCCTAGGCTACGACTGGAAGCGGAATTACAATATGGTACAACAAATACTGTTAGTGAAGTTATAGAAAATGCAGAAAGCATAGATACTATCCTAAAAAGTACTGGTGCTTATGGGAAAGAAATGTTCAATAAACCAGTAAAAGAGTTCATTCCTAAACCAGAAGAACCGAAGAATAATCAAAAGGTGAACCACAAGCCCTACCGCAAACCGAAAGAACGAAAAGAGAAAGGTGTTTACTATACTTTTAGAGAAAAGGACTTCTAGCAAGAGACTATCCCAGCAAAGATGACAAAGGTAAGGGCAAAACAAAGTATAAAGAGAAAGTGACCACCAACAGAGTAGAGTATGAGGAAATGGCAAAATATATGTTTATCAATGCCTTGGAATTAGAAGAAGACATCATTACAATAGCAGCTAGACTAACTACCGCTAAATTCCCTTGCACACTGTAAGGAACAATGCACATCCATGGCAAAGAGGCCAGAGTCCTGTTTGATACAGCATAGATAGTAGCCAATCTGCTTACCACTACCTTTGTAACAATGCACAGAATTCCTTGCCTGGATTTGAAGGCACCAATCAGGATACACCTAGCTATGAAAGGATCATGGTCTGAAGGTCGGAAAGAATGAACAGTCAATATATTGGCAGTGAAATTGAGTGCATCAGGAACCAGGATGTTGGTCAGTAACCTGGCAAAATACCATGCCTTGATAGGAATGCCTTGCCTTGAACAACGCCATACTCTGATTGAATGTGGCAAGTTAGCTATCCAGTTTCCAAAACGGAAAGATCGAATTGTTTGTACACCTGCCAGTGGTATGATCTGAGCAGCAGTGATTAGCACTAAAGATGTTATGTACTAACATCCAGAAGAATTTCCTGTTGAAATACTAGAAGATTTGCCACAACTAAGGTGGGTAGGCCGCATGATAGGTCTCCAGCCAGGGAAGGAACAGAGCTCCTTACCTACCTACTCAATACCGGAATGCTGGGCAACAGATATGAGTATATGGTTAAGAGAAAAAGAGAGAGTGGGAATTATAGTATGACAAGGAGTTTCACTGGCAGCCCTAATGTTTGCACAAGAAAAGTAAAATAAGAAATACATGAGGCCATTGGTAGACCTCGTGGCCAGAAATGAGATAACAATCAAGGATGTTGAAACCATTCCAAACTAAGGAATGATCCTGAATGCTCTCTGTAGAGTGAGATATTAGAGCAAAATTGTAGTTACTGATACCTACTTCCAAACGAGAGTGGAACCCAAGGATATCAGTAAGAATACTTTCAAAACACCATTTAGATGATTCATCAGCAAGGTTATGCTACAAGGATATATGAATGCTCCAGGAACATTCATGCGCATAATGTCTGACCTATTTGTGACTACTCAGAATATTTTATATGGGTTTACATTGATGATCTACTTATCTTTTCCAATACAGAAAATGACTACTGGAAACACATATCCATAATATGTGATAAACTGAAGAAAGCATAGTTCTATGCTAGCAGATAGATGTCAGCATTATGCGCTACATCAGTAAAAATAAAAGCTCATGTCCGGTGCATTCTGTGCATCAGACGCGTGGAATGTCGGAATGTGAATCGTGATCCTGGACGCAAGCAGATGTGGCAACTGGTGTCAGGATGTAGCCACCTAAGCTCTGGATGCACAGGATGTAACAAGACATAGCAATCAAACACACAGGATACAACCAGATGTAGCAACCAAATACACAGGATGCGACTAGATGTAGCAACCAAACACAGGACGCAATTAAATGTCACATGCAAAGGTGTAGGACTTCTCCTGACATCGCACTGGCATCTGGAGATATCTACCAAACTACCTGATTTATCGGACTCAAACACAAGAGTGGAACTCACACTACTACTGACCTAGGTCACAAAAACTATATATACTAAAATTGTTTTTATTATTAAAGCAAATATCCAGAAGTAGTGAGTACAACGATACTAGGAAAGACCACTTCTATAACAGCCTGCAACTCCATGGATATTGGCGTCGAGTAGATGTTTGTTGCACTATTAGAAAGCTGGTATCGAGTAGGTCTATTTGTCAAAGCATTGAATACTGCATCCAAAGGGCTCTGAAGGAATCTGGCATCAAGGTCAGTACTTAGTCAAAACCTCGCTAGGGAATACCACTTTTATAACAGCCTGTAGCTCCATCGATATTGGTGTCGAGTAGACGTTCTTTGCACCATTGGAAGGCTGACATCGAGTACATCTAGGCACCAAGGTATCATATGCGGCATCCAAAGGACCCTGAAGGAATCTGGCATCAAACTCAGTACTTATTCAAAACCTCGCTAGGGAATACCACCTTTATAACAATCTGTAACTCCATGGATATTGGCATTGAGTAGATGGCCTTTACACCGTTGGAGATCTGGTGTTGAGTAGGCCTGGGTGCCAAAGTATTGTGTGCTGTACCCAATGGACTCTAAAGGAATCTGGCATCAAACTCAGTACTTAATCAAAGGCTTACCAGGTTGTAACTCCATCGATATTGGTGTCAAGTAGACATCCTTTGCACTGTTGGGAAGTTGACATCGAGTATGTCTAGGTGCCAAAGCATTGCATACTCTGGCCCAAGAGCTCTGAAGGAATCTGGCCTCAAAATTAGTCCTTAGCTGTTGGTGAAGGTAAGGGAGGATATTGTATGGTTGCCTGACCTGTGCCACTGGCAGGAAAATGATCCACACCTGGCCCGCCGGGGTCAGGCTCAGGCTACTATCAGGAGAACTCTATCACTTGGTTTTTCAGGCAGAACTTGGAGCATTTTCACTAAACAATTCTTCTAGAATCCAAAATAAATTTCCTGCTATGTCTCCTATTTTTGCTCCTATATAAAGATTAGCTCTATTGCTGAGCGGCTGGTTCTAGTACTTACCAGGGCTCACGTACTATTAGTGTCTGATCCTTGGTTTTCTAGCCATGCAAGTATCACTCCTGAGCGAGAGTAATCAGATCCAGAAATGGGGCTTGCCAAGTGGGGCTCCCTACTTAGGATGTCTTCCTGACGCCCCAGACATCCCCTGTTACTACTAGACGCTCCAGATATCTCATGTTACCACTAGATGTCCGTGACATCCAATATTATTACCAGATGTAGGTAGCGTCCCTGGTTCTCACAGGATACACCTGACGTATCAGAGATGTACATTGAATCTCCTGACGTACAGGATGCACAAGACGTAATTGATATCTACGAGCTGTCCGAACACGACATGTGCGCATGAAACACAGCTCTTTTCTTTTGCTGATGTACTAGTATAGAAGTATTGGGCTACATCAATAATGATGAGGGATTGAAACTAGCACCACTGAAGATCGCAAAAATCAAAGAATGGACTACGTCACAAAACAAGAAACAGTGCTAAGAATTCCTAGGAACGGTAAACTACATTAGCCAGTTCTTGCCACACATTGCAACCATTACATCACTCTTAACAGAACTCACTGGAACTGCATAATCTTTGTGGTCCGCCATCCAAGATCTAATCTTGGAGAATATTATAGGACTTGTTTCAAAATAGGAGGTTATGAAACCATTGCAATATGACTCATCACTTCCTATATGGTTAATAACCGATACATCTAATACTGGTGTAGGAGTATGGGTAGAACAAGGAGAAGCACTAGAGAACGCCAGACCAGCTTCGCTTCATAGCAGGAAATTCTCTAATGCTCAATTGAATTATGGCACCACTGATAAGGAGGTATTAGCTATAGTGGATGCCTTGACAGCATTGCATCACATACTTGCAGGAAGTGAGTTTACTATTATCACCACCCATTTGCCTCTGACATAGCTCAAGATAAGCACTACACCCACCAAAAAATAATTTTCAGTCAAGAGAGTTCATTGGAAAATACAATACCAAAATATTGTATAGACTAGAACACGGGAACTATTTAGCAGATACACTATCCCGTCTTTATGATGAGCATGATGATTACCCACACACTACCAACGATCCTATACAAGAAGACTATTCATCTACTCTTTCACCTATCTCATCATTTCTCTCTAGCGAAGACCCTATTATCAAAGACGATATATCCTCATTCGAAGCCTTGACAGTCGAGCGTGTCCATGCTTATTCAGAATACAGGAGCAACTCCAGCCTAGAGCAAGCACAGCTAGACGCAACCAACTACAGAGCCTGTAAACCTCTAAATAATTGGTAAGACAATCGCAGCTATACCAGTGGTAGGAGTAAGGAAGAACTCGAACATGCAATAATGCAATAAGCACTCTGCGACATACCATTCTGTGCAGATCACGAGCAACTGAAAACCTAAAATAAAAACTTGTGCTGGCTTACTATGCAGCAGTACACCGGCGATCGAAACTCTACCTAACTCCGATATTGATCAGAGCAACCAAGATACCTGTTCTCCATCCCTCCGCCTCGATATTCAAGCCATCAAGGAACGTGTCCAAAAAGCCTTGGGTTGTGACACCTCCTCTGCCAAATATTACCATCGCAAATGCCTTGACTACCTATGCAGTCATCCTCTCTATGGAGGGCCCCTCATATATCTTAATGAGATTCCAATAATGGAACCACTCTCCCTGCCTCACAAAAAATAAGAGCACTATAAAGTGTATGAGACACCTGACAAGGAGGAGAAGGTGATGGTATTAGAAAGAGTGGTTAATGAAAGTGATATTGTCCAAGGAGTAGATAATATGAAAAAAGGTTAGGAGAGAACAGATGATCAAATAATATAGGAGTGACCTGATCTACCAGCTAGCGAAGGATTCCAACCACACTTCATGAAAAGGAATGATGCAATATTACAATATACATAATGGCGTCCTATACACCACCATAAAAGGAGGAGAAGATTGCCTACACATTCCGAATGGTTATAGATTAAATGGAAAAACGCTAAGAGAACTGACAATAGGGGAAATACATAACAAGGGATACTATAGGACTGATTGAAACTTACAGTATATAACAGAATACATCTACTGGCTGGATATGAGGAAGGACATTAAGGACTATGTCCAGCAGTGTAACATATACCAATTGAACAAAGAACGGACTATATCGCCCACGGGCAATACCCTTTCGATCCCCTTTCCCTCCAACATATTTTTGAGCTATGCTATTGAGTTTATGGAGCCTTTCACTAAGCTGAGAGGACATGATTGAGTATTGGTAGTAGTAGACAGAGCGGACGGTTTCAGCTGGCTGATACTGATATCAGTGAACACTACTGCAATTTCGATGATCAAGTTACTACAGTACCATATTTTCACACCTCATAGAGTACCTACATCAATTGTTACCAATGCTGATCCTTGATTTACCTCCAAGTACTGGAAACAGACAGACACAAAACGATAGGAGTGGAACACATCATGGTTGCAGCTGGCTACCACCTGGCCAACAGACAGGCAGAGAGAAAGATCAGAGAATTTAAAACAGCATTAAGGAATGTTATTAACACTCACTTCACAAATTGGTTTACTTCTCTTGCTGACATGACAGCTTACTCCTACCCAGGTTACCCTCACACTATTAGTATGTCTCCACACAAGGCTGTGTATGGACGAGAATACCAACTTCTCGACACATATAAATTTAACTCCATGACAGTACCTGTATCTGACCATTGCTACAATCGGCATCAGGAGATCAGGAATGCAGCATATCAAGCATTACAGTCGGCTAGAGCAAGATAGAATAGAGTAGGAGCTAAGAGGAAGAACCTATACAAACCTGTCGAAATTGCAGAAAGGATTATGGTTTTTGAAGACCAGTTTGCTACAGAATTCTACAGATCTTAGAAACTACAGCTACACTCATGCGGCCCATTTACAGTACTCAAATTTGACAAACATACATAGAACCATACTGCTAGCATGGGTGTAAGGATATACAGAGGGAAGAAAGAAGTATTCCACTGTTCGGTAGTCAAACCTTACCACTATAATAATGATTTTTTGCTCTGAGGACGAGCATTAAAGAAACCAGTATCCATCTTTATCAATGAAGAATAGGAGTGGGAAGTCCAATTAGTTCTTGACTAAAGATGAAGATATAGCATGGGACAATTCTGGGTTAGTTGGAAAGGATACCCTACTAGTAAAAATAGTTGGGAACTGGTAGAAAGATTGGAACATGCAATAGATCTAGTTCAGGCAGGGTAGACAGACAACATGCTACGAGATGAGTTTCCTATGGTTTTTTCTGGGGTTATTCCTATGTGTTATTCTCCTACTGAGCATGGCTTGGAGAGCTATTTAGATGTACCCCTGGTTGATAAGAGATTTTGTGATACTTATTTGAATTCTTATTATGACAGTGAGCATTAGGGATTTTATTGTTACCTTCTTGAAATAAGTGTTTTATTTTATTTTCGTGGTGTAATAGGTACTAGTTACAGATTAGAAATTTAGGTATTAGTTGATACCTGTTGTGTTTTGAAAGAAGTTTCAGGAAACAAGGTGTGCCTCTAGCATGATGAGTTTGGTTTTGAGTATCATTTTGATGCTTTATATGTTTTATGTTTGGTTTCGAGTACCTGTTTGATACTCTTTATATTTTATACTTGGTTTCAAGGCTACCATTTGGAAAGCTTATATGTTATGAAAAGTAAGGCTCTGGGTAGACTAAGAAGTGTATTTAAGACTGCTATTCTTCAAGATAGAAAAAGCAGACTTAAACAGACAGAGTTTTCAATATACTTGGTTGAATAGTTACTCTCTTCAATTTCACTTTGAGAATCGTTAGTTTCAGATCAACCAAACATCTCAGAGATTTCAGCAGTTGCGATACACAAAGACATCTATTCCACAACCTCGGTTAAGGTCTTCATACTTCGTTTCACCAGTTATTACCATTGGTACACAATATGAGCCAATTAATTCCATGCTTGCCGTATCCTCCAAGAGGCGGTTACACTGTGGAGACACTTACGTGAAGAGGATGGTATTAGGAGGGCAGATTGGTAGTAATTCTAGTCCTTATTTCTTTCTCATACCTGGAGTGGTAATAAGCAATATATAAAGGTGCGCATACTTAAGCGATGAAAAGAAGCAAAAGGGGAAAACTTTGTAAGAATCATAGGTGCGAACAAGTTTGACCCCCAAAAACGCCCCTGGAAATTCCAAATATAAGATATATAAACTGTCATGATGTGAGAGATTTTAAGCAGAAAATCAACAGGCAATATACCTTCAGAAAAATTCCTATTATATAAATGAAATTAAACTAAATATCCCGTACTTGCAATAAGAAAATATATATATCCAATTATCCCATCGTTATCATCAAATATAAATGAAATACCCTTTGTATATGCTCTTGCTACAGTAATGTTCGCGATCTATAGGTATACCAGAAATATAACTTAGGAGAGAAATACAAGTTATTTAGTAGAAATATACTTATGAAACAAATAAGTAGGAAATTTCAACACTTCCCCTCATTGTCTACAGCCCAACAGTCTTATTAGACCCTCATGTGCTGGTTTCACTAAAGTCTTGGTACATATTGGCAAGATTTTCTGACGATGCAAGTAGAAGTACTGTGAAAGAGCCATTGTTAATTTCTTCCTGTATTTTATGGAAATGTATATCGATGTGTTTTGTTCATTCGTTTAACTGATACTTCATCTCTTTGAAATTTGCGCTGGTATTGTTGGCATGTAAGGTGATAGGTACGGTTTGGCACATGTCTTTAAGACCTTTGATGTACTATTGGATTTGTTGTGCAACCAGTAATACAGCTACATATTCTGCTTCAGTTGTAGATATTGCGTCCGAGGCTTGTTTCTTAGATCGCCAAGAGATACAAGCACTGTGGAAAAACTCAATAGATCCTGCAAAGGTATGGCGGGTATCTAAACAAACACTAGAGTTGGCATCGATATAGGTATTCATAACATTTGTAGTGGTGTATAGCTAGTAGAGTCCAATACTTTTTGTACTATTGATGTATCAAAAATCCTGTTTTGTGGCCATGAGGGATTGTTCTGTGGGACATGAAGAAAACTGAGACAGAAATGAAATAGTATATGCTAGGTTGGGTCTCGCGGTAGTGGTTAAATATGTAAGCGATCCTATTATCGATTGGTATATAGAAGGGTCAGGTATGTGTTCCTCTTTAATTCCTTTCCGTAGTTGAATGCCTTTTGGTAAGTATAGGAAAACAGGATATTAGTTTTGCATGGAGTACCTTTTGTGGATTGATTTGATGTATTATTCTTGGTTAAAATGTATACTGTCTGATGTATATGGGATATGAAGGCCAAGTAGGAATCTCGCTTTCCCCATGTTAGTAATCTTGAATGCCATTTTCAAGTCATTTATCAGATAGGTGGCTACAGGGGTTTCGGCCACATCGATAGTGATGTCGTCAACATGAACCAATATGTAAATGTCTTGTTTATTGTGAATGAACATTTTTGGCCTAACGAGGAAGTTATAAAGCCTTAAGAGATTAAGTATCTAGTGAGGAGAGCATACCAGTCATTTGCAAATTGCTTCGGTCCATATAGACAGCATTTAAGTTGTCATACTTTGTCTCCATGACTGTACTGCGGTAATGGTGGCATGTAGACTTCTTCTTTCAATTCACTGCACCAGAAAGCAGATTTAACATTCGGTTGTCACGGTGGCCACTGGTTTTTGATACATACTGCAAGTAGGAAAAGGAGTGATCTGTAATGGATAACTGGTGTACAGGTATCTACAAAGTTGAACCCAAGTACTTGTGAGAAACATTTGGCTACCGCTCTTGTACAGTATCTTTCCAGTGTACTATTAGCATTTTGTTTTGTTTTGTATACCCACTTGCTATGAATTATTTTCCTTCCTATTAGCTTATCTACTTCATCGAAACCTCTATTCTTCTTCTGTGCCTTTATCTCATCAGTCATACCAAAGGTCCAGTATTCCTTAAGCGAGCTACTGATCACTTGATGATACGTCATGGAGTTCTCATTTGATTGTACTTTGACATTTCTGCTACAGTACTGGGGTGGACAAATAAGTCTTTCAGATCTGGTCCACATTACTGGTGGTTTCTCTCATTGTTCCTCCTGTTTAGGTGGTTCTGGAGTTTCCTCTAGTGTTGTGGTTTCATTATAGTATTCTGGATATTCAGGCGGTGGAGGAGAATGTACTTCGATGGTTGGTTTTGGAAATGTATTTTCTTCATTTGATTCCAGTAGCTTGTATGCAGTGGGAAAAGGTGGTAGAAAGATATTTGCATTGGTTTCCGGTTATGCTAATGATTCTGAGGGAGTTGGCTGTTTTACTGTTTCATTTGTCTCATAAATCTGTGATGTTTCAAAAATATTATGCTATGAGGGCATGTATATCTAGTATATGTTATTGGAGGAAGTGTAACTGACAAGGTATTCTTCTATTACTCAGGGCTGTAACTTTGTTCCAGGTTTGCGTATTTCTCCTGGTATATGGACAAAGCATTTGGTCCCGTCAGGGTAAAGATGGTTTATCAACGGCTTTTTTTTGTGGAGAGATTCAGAGGGTATTGAACTTCCTATTGATCGGTTAGGAAGTCTATTCCTTAGGTATACAGCGGTTGTAATTGCTTCAGCCCATAAGCATAGCGCTAGTCCTGTTAGTATAGAATATGTAAATGTAATTATTGTACTATTGTATCATTCAGCAACACCATTAGATTCGTGGGAATAAGGAGAGGTTTTATGCTGGATAATTCCATGCTTTTGTAACAATGATAGCATTTCATTGTTGATATATTCTCCTCCATTATCTGTTTGGAATTGTTTAATAACAGCATTGTCCTGGGTTTGTCTTTCTTTTATGAACTGTATGAATACTTTTACGGTATCCCACTTGGCTTTAATAGGATAAACCCAAGTGTATTATATACAGTCATTAGTTAAAGTGACAGACTAGCAGGAGTTGCCAAAAGATGAGGATAAAAACTCTCCACTTAGGTCTAAATAGATCTCTTCACCAGCATTCTCACATCGGTTCTTTGTTGCTTCAGGTTTGCACTTTGTTGACTTTGAGGTGATGCAGGTTTCACAGTGCCAGTCTTTAGAAACTTTGGGGATTGATAGGTCATCACTGGAGTTGTTGTTCTGAAAGTAAGGAAGCGAAGTGTATCCAAGCGCTTTATGCTATTGTTGGTAAGCCATCTTGTTCACTACTTCCTTTCCTTCTTGTACAACATAATCTTGACCATCTAGTTTTCCTCAAAACTACTTCATTTTTATCTTTCCCTAATATGAACATGTCCTTCCCTTCACCATATAAAGAAAAATTCTTTCCTATTAAAACTGGAGTGCGTTATGACATCAAGTTGCTTTTACTCAACTTGGAAACCCAGAGTACTCATTACCAGACTATCAGAGCTTCATAACTATTTAATGGTTTGGCTATGAGTCTAACCATTCCTGAATTGCATGACTCTATTATAGAGTTATCATCCAACTTAATGGTACCTGTACTAGGTACATAGTTTATAAGAAGATCTAGATTGCTTGTCAAGTGTGAGCTTGTACCGGTACAAATTACCCAATTAGGTGGATGTTGGTTTCTTCACATAGAGCGGAGGAAGGAGGATGTACTGACCAGTTCGGATATCTCCTTTTTTCTGATCTCAGCTGAGTTAACAGCTTTCCTTTTCTTCTTTTTTCAGTAATCATCTTTGAGTTTATTACACTCATTCCAAGTATATTCTTCTGACCATGCAGTGGGGTAATGCTTTTTGCAGTCAGCACATTCCTTGGTGTAGGCTACTGTCCTTCAAACCATTTCCCTTTCCTCTCCTTTTCCTTTGACTTCAGTGCTTTTATATGCTTTGTCTCTTTCGGAATTAACTAAAGGTCTTAGGTCCAACAGTTTATTATAGAGATGATTGTAGGTAAGGTCCTCCTTGGTTTGGAGGTTGTCAACAATGTTATGCATTAACTCAGGAAGGGGACTGGGAAGAACTGCTGCTTTTGCTTCAGACAAGTGGAAGACTGATCTGAAAACGAACGTCACTTAGTATCGGTTGTTGGTGGAAGAGCAGGATGAATGATGTTGCATTTGAATCCAAATGGTATTGTATGCATTAACATGATTGACTATTGGTGTGTTTGTATTATATTTAATGTCAAGGACTACCTCGAGTCGCTCCAAGAAAGAGGTGGAATTTTCGCTTCAGAATTTATCTTGAAAGGCTTTCCATATGGCTGCTGGTAATTTATGTACTGCCAGATAAATTAGCCATTCGGGGTCAATGATTTCAAGAAAGTAGGCTGAGGCCTACTGGTATCGATCCATAAATTCATCTATCCCTTTATGGTTGTTTACACCGTCTTCATTTCTTGAATGGTTCTGGTATCGTTTCTCTTTCTGTTACTATGTCACCATAGGTGTATAATCCCCGAAAATGTTGCGAAATGTGTCACCATGTCCTATAGTTGTCGTGCCCAGTAAGCTTTGAGATTGAGCTTAGTTAGTAGGAGTATACTCAAGGAGGTCTGGAATTCTTGGCCATATTTCTGGCATTTGGGGTAGGAGTTGCCGGGAGAGGCATAGTAGTTCCTTCAGAGCTTTAATTCGATGTTGCTTAAGTAGCACTACTTGTGTTCAAATTTAAGTAATAGGCCTAGCCAATCTAGTGCCTTTGTGTACTATAGCAAGCGATAAGGTGTAGGTTTGACTAGTTAGGGTTGCGGAAGGTATAAGTCTGATTTTAAGTAAGATAGTTGCCACCATACTTTGGAATTGATTAAACCATTGCGGATGGAGAAAGAGATAATTCTGTTTATGAGAAGTAGAGAGGTAGAGAGTCTGTTGAAGTGTGCATGTGTATATCATATGACTATGTATACACTGGGCTCATAACCTATTGAATTTGTATATAACGGTACTATCTTAGTAGCTTGAGTACGAGAATACGGCATAGTATTAAAGATATACTGTATGTACACTGTGGTGACAAGGATGGTAGTAGGAAGCCAGATTGGTAGTAATGCTAGTTCTTAATTCTTTCTGATACGTGGAGTGGTAACCAGCTATATATACCGGTGCGCATACTTCAGTGAAGAAATGTTCCTAGGCCTCCTGTCCACTCACCAGACTGGCTCACTCCCGGGCCTCAGCACCTTTGATGCGGTGGCTGCGCTGTCCCACAAAGTCCAGCTCTTGATGCAACCTAAGCTGAAAGTCTCCACCCTTTTCCTTGATATCAAGGGGGGCTTCGACAACATCTCGGCCGCCTCCCTTTGCGAATCACAAGCCACTCAGGAGCTCAACCCTTACATGGTCTTGTAGATCAGATCCTTCCTTCACAGCTGTACCTGCCGTCTGCCTTTCCAGGGGGCTCCCCAGATCTTTTCCCGGGTCACAGCTAGCACCCCGCAACCTTCTCTGATTTCTCCACTCTTGTTCGTCACCTATGTTTTAACCCTTCACTTGGCAGTCCCTTGCAGCCTTATCCTCCCTTATGTCGACGACTTAGCGTTAATGGTTGCCTCTGGTTCATACCGAAGAAATGTCTAATGACTAGAGGGTATCACTAAATCTCTCCAGGCGGAGGCGAGGAAGCGTGAAGTGGCCTTCTCGATTCCTAAAACTGAGCTCATGTACTGGGCAACTCTGGCACTGAAGGTGCTGCCCCTACCAATTTCAGTCCTGCTTGAAAGGCTCCTGTTCTACGCCTCCAAACTCGTCCGGTGGCTTGGCTACTGGTTCGAACACAGGTCGACCTCACGCTTAAAGGGCATGACTTCTCACTTCGCGAGGAGACTTGCTTCGGTCAAAGGGGCTTTTGCGACAATCCAGCACGTCTTTAGGCCAAGCAAGGGCCTTCCCCCCTTCCTCTGCCATCCCCTTGCTTCTTCTCTTCTGTTTCCAATCCTCTTCTATGAAGTGGACCTCTTCTTACCAAGCCTCACCATGCTAGACCGGATGTCAATCTTTTAGAGAAGGCTCTAAAGGTGGGTTACCAACTGTTTCTCCTCCACCCCGGTGGGTGTACGAGCATGCAAATCAGCCCTCTCTCCTCTTCCTCTGATGATCTTTAACCGACAGCGACTAGCTGCCATTAGGCTAGTCTGCCTCGCTCCAGAGGCCAACCTGGTGACAGCATGGCTTCACCCTTCTTTTCCGACTTCCTCCTCCTTCAGGGTATTGGAGGATCACCGCCACTTCACCAGGGGTCTGATGTCAGTCTACACTCTCCTACTCTGGGAATCCTCCCCTCCCTGCCCCCTGATTCGCAAACACTTGCCCCTAGACGTGGTTGCCCACCCCGCTCTGCCTTTCATCGACTCCTCGGGACCCTTACAGGTGGCCTCGGTTGTTCTCCTCCCACTGGACCAGTTCCCTATGAGGCGGAACCCCCCTTCATATCAGTCGGTCAAGGCTAGTGTACACGCGGCCCTTCTCTGTGACTGGGCCACTCAATTCCGCCCCTCACTCAGCTACTCCTATGCCATAACAGGCTCCCCTTACCCTTTCATGTATCTAGGGAAGTTCACAGCCGGCAGAATATACCAGATGCACTCAGGCAAGAGCTGCCTCACCACCCACGCCTTATGGTTTACTGAGTACCTCTCTCCCCTCTGCACCTTGTACGAGGAAGATGAGGAGGATTTCCCACACACCATCCTACACTGCAAGTCCAGCAAAGGACTATGTGAGCGCCACCTCCAGGGGCTCATATCCGTTGGCTGGAACAGTGATCTATGGTCTAATCCTGACACACTTCGATCTCTAGCCAGGTACTTTAATGTCACCGCGACAAGCTTTCCTGCGGGTATGCCCTCAGCTAGATGGGGTCTCCCTGTCCAAGCCTTCTCCATACTCGCCGGAGCTCCCGATTCACGCCTTCGTCCCCTGAGTGATGGTGCCTCCTGCCAGGTCTTTCCATTTTAAAGAGGTGGTTTCCTAGGCTCGGACTTGTTTTTTGTTATGATTATGCACATGTCTGTTTTATTTCCTCAATGATTTTGTGTCGGCTATCAGGAACTGTTAGGAGGATTTTACAGTTTGGTGCGGGTTGTTTACTTTGTTTTGCGAGAGTTTTGAGATTGAGGTATTGTTTATACCATAGCTAGCGCTGCATGCACATTCTTGTACCGTAAACAATGAATACATCATGATAAAAAAAAAAGAAAAAAAAAAAAAAAAAAACGNAAAAAAAAAAGAAAAAAAAAAACAAAAAAACGAAGAAACTTCAGTGAAGAAATGAAATAAATGGGAAAACTTTGTAAAACAGTTGATTGTGAACAAGTTTGACCCTGAAAAACTGCCAATAAAATTCTAAATAAAATATATATAAACTCTAATGGTGTGAGAGATTTTAAGTGCAAAATCAACATGCAATCCATCTTCTGAGAAAGTCACAGTACATAAATGAAAATAACCGTAACATCTCGCACATACAATAAGAAAATATATATCTAATTATCCTATTGTTATTATGAAATACAGACAAAATACCCATTGTATATACTCTAGCTGTAGTAATATTCGTGATCTATAGGTAAACCAGAAATATAACTTAGGAGCGAAATACATGTTATTTAACAGAGATATACTTATAAAATGTATAAATAGCAAATTTCAACAATATGCAGGTTGGGCCAAAGTAGGCTGTAAGGCTCTACATTGTAGAGTATTGAGAGGAGGCATTTGCAGGCAGAGGTGCAAGACTGGGAGGAGAGGATTGTATGTGAAAAGTTATCATTCTCCTCCATGCAAAGAAGTCAGAGGGCAGACAGTTCTCCATTGCACCAAGAGAGGTAGGTAGTAAGGTCACTCTTACCTGACTGCATTTGGTGTATCCTGTTTACTATGAAGTGATATAATCCCATAAAGGGGTATGGAATAGGTGTGGAAAGCAGGGGTGGACAAGGAGATGCAGGAACTAGTATTTCCAGTCTTTCAAAAGCTGGGCTCTGACAGCTCTTTTAGCTGTTCCATAGGATGAGGCGCTGGAGGATGTGGTATTTGATCAAGTGAGAGGAGAGCAGGGGCTGAATTCTAAAGGAGGTGCTTAGGTGGTAGGAAGGCAATAATAGTATTTACAATAGGATCTAAAAGATAAGAGTTTGTGTATGGGGAGTACAGGTAGTGACATCCACGATAGGAGAAGAGCATAGACTGATGTTAGGCCTCTGGTTACTGAGCAGTAGTCTTCCTGGGATCTGTACTTGGAATTGGCAAGAAAGTAGCAGTGAAACCTGGGTCTCGCAGAGTAGAACTCAGGGTGGAGATAGACTATACAAAGTACCGCAAGATGCTAGTAGTGTAAAATGAGGAGGAGGAAAGGGAAGAGGGTGGCTTGACAAGCCAGACTCCTAATTGGTGTTGAGGAGAAGTAGTTTTTAACTTATCAGTGAACAATTCTTTAGAAACCTGACATGTGGTCCAGCTTTGTCAGGTTGGAGGAGAAAAGGTCTAAGCTACAAAAGAGTATCAGTGCTACCAAGAAGTATGCCAATCTGTGGTGGAGGAAGGGGGCAACGCCTTTCCCAGGTTTGCACTAATGCTGGATTGTGTTGAGTCCTCCTTAGGCTAGAGCCAGTCTGCACAAGAAGTAACAAGTGGTGGCTTTGGTGCATGATATAGTTGCCAGCTTGAACTAGTATTCTAGCTATCTGAACAGGCTAAAGGTATGGAAGAAAAGGCCATCAATCAGGATCAGGATATTGAAAAGAGGTAACTTCTGAGTGGGAGTTGACCAGTAAACAAACACAGTTTCAGGAAATGAAAAACACATGCCAATTCTCATAGCGCAGTGTTGGAGGGACTGTACTATACCTACCAGGTATTGGACAACTAACTACAAGACTTTTCTTTCTTTATCAATATTTGTTTATCAATATTTTATTCTGTATTTAAGGTACACTATCTAGCTGAAGCATAAAAGCGATGGCAGAGGTATTAACCTCCCACCATATATCAGCTCTTAAGTATTTAGAAGAAAAACTGTCCTGAAGTATATCAATGCTGGAAATCAGGTACTGAATTATCAGGCAACTTGACTTGAATGCAAATGGAGCTTACTTAGGGTCACTAACTCCAACACCTCATGCAGTTGAAGAAACTCTCCTGCTCCGCAAACTTGTAGTATACACAGTAGATAAAGAATGTAAAAGAAAAGCCCTCCAAACCCATCAAAACAAAAGAAATGTCGCATCCTGATACTGGCTACAACCTGCCACGAAAGCCCTTCCAAAAAGCATAAACCCTAACCATATAGTTGAAGTCCTTAAGGCAACTGCAATAACTATAACTCACATCAACTGGAATACATATGGCAAAAGGTGGTGGGCAACTGAAGGCAAAAGTCGAAGTAGAGAGCAAAATGATCCATGGCAAGATAAAGGGAATAATGCAATTAAAACGAGAAGACCTGAAGTTGGCACCTAGAAGGGGTTGAGTAAGGATAAAATAGCAGTAAGATGCTAGCTGATCCAACTATAAAAGAGGTACAAAAACTGAATGTGACTATGTCAACTCTTGGTAATCGTCTTGATATCTAGTAATGCGGTCCTTAGAGTTGGGGTAAAGAGTTTTCCCATATATCTTATATAGTCCTTTATTCTACGAGAGACAGCATTACTTAGTAAATAAGATAGCAGCGCTTGGTGATAGAGGAAAGGGGCAAGATTGACTAAAGAGCCAGTTGGAATTCATATATACTGCAAACCATATTGCCAGCTATTTGTTGTATAGGAAGTAACCAATCACTGACTTTGAAAAGAGCCACACCAAGTGAGGAGGGATAGAGAGACAGGCAGCAGAAAGATAGAACCAGAACCTAAGAGGAAGAAAGCCTCAACGAGTACAGAAGCAAGAGAGAACAGTGAGAAGAAGATAGAGATGGCCATCACTCCCAGGCTGAGGTCTTAATAGGAGGAGAGAGTGGAGTAAGAGGGATCATGAGACTCCTGCCTAGAGGGTAAATTTCAAGCTTCAGGAAAATAGAGGAGACAGAAGATGAAACAAACAACCAGGCCTTTTTTTTACTCTTTTTTGGTTTTTTTCTTCAATTTTATTGTGTATTTAAGGTACACAATCCATATGTAGTACAAAGGCTATGGCAGATGCACTTATCTCCCATACTAAGCCAGTTTCCAAATAGCTAAAAGAAAAACTGTTGTGAAGTCTTTCAACACCGGAAATCAGGTGTCCAGCCTTTAGGTCTTATAACTGAAATGTGAAAGGATCTCACCTGGAGCTACCAATTCTAACACCCCATCTAGTTGAAAACCTCCTCCCCTTAGCCAACTTGTAGTATGTGCAAAGGATAAAGACTGTAAAATAAAAGCCCACTTAACCCATCAAAAAATAATAGAAAATACTGTATCCTAACAGTGGCTACAACGTGCAGTAAAAACCTTCCCAATAGCCAGAACCCCAATTATAAAGTAGAGGCTCTCGAGCTACCTGCGATAATTATATTAATGGCCAATAGAAATATACTGGGTGAAAGGTGGTGTGAAACTAAAGATAAAAGCCTTCGCAGAAGTCATAAAGATCCATGGCGAGATACAGTGATCAATGCAATCTAGGCTGAAAGACCTGAAAGTGATGCCCAGAGGAGGTTAAGTAAGAATAGTATAGCAGTAGGATGTGAGCCAATCCAACTATAAGAAGAGGTGCAAAAACCGACTGGAACTATGTCAACTCTGTGTAATCAGGTTCATGTCTAGCTGAGCAGTCCCTAAAAAGTCCACGATATTTTACTGCTTCTCTCACGTAGTCTCTGGTTCTTTAAGAAATAGTGTCACTTAGTGAATGGGATACCACCCATTGCCAACAGAGGGGAAAGAAAGATTGCCAAAATACCCTATTAGAATTCTTGTATACTGCAAAGCTTATTTCTACATGTAACTGCCTCATAGATGATGCTGTAAAGATAGGATTAATGGGCTTTATTCTTTACTGAAAGTGGTAACTAGTGAAGCAAAGTCTGGAGGCTATAACTCAGGTTGTTGAATAGACTTCTTACTGTATTATGAGTACTGAAGTCTCGGAGACGTTTGGTAGATTCTCAACTAAAGGTTCTCGCAGTGAACTGAAGAAAGTAACTGTTCAACTAAGTATATTGAAAACTCTGTCTGTCGAAGTCTGCTCCTTCTAATCTAAAGAATAGCAGCCTTTAAAGATGCTTGTCAGACTACCTTGAGCCTTGTACCACAAAATATATAAGGCTTCCAATCGGTAGCTTTGAAACCAAACGTAAAATATATGGAGTATCAAACTGATACTTGAAACTAAACATAAAACATGTAGAGTATCAAACTGATACCTAAACTCTGAACCAGTAACCAGTACTGGTTACATCAGCTGTCTGGTCTATGGGAAGTAACTGGTCGCTGCCTGTGATGAAGGACCTTACTAAGCAAAAATGGAGGGAAGGATGGGCAGCAGAAAGGCAGTCTCAGAATCCAAGGGGAGAAAAGCCCAAATGTATAAAAAGAAAAGAGATGACAGTAAGGAGAGGATAGAAATGGCCAGCATGCCTAGGCTAAGGCCATAATGAGAGAAGAGGAAGGTGTGGGGGGGATTGTGAGACCTCTGCATTGAGGGTTGATTTCAAGATTGAGGAAAATGGAGAAGACTAAAGATGAACTAATTACCAAGCCCCTTTGTTTTTTTATTTGTTTTTTGCTTTTTTTATATCTTCATGTATTCATTATTAAGATACAAGAACTTGCATGCAGTATGAGCTATGGCATAAACAAACCCTTATTGCAGAAATGCATGAACAAAAGAATAACGAGATCAAGTAAACCGAAGTTCTTCTATTTGTGTCCAATAGCTGACACTAAATCTCTAAGGAAATCAAACAAATAAAGGCACGGTCATGGTGGAAAGTAAACACAAATAACTTTAAGAAAAACCAACACTTTGTACACAAAAACCAAATGCTGAAAGCAAGGAGATTGGAGAAGACAGGTGTAGGATAGTAGAGGGGATTGTTGAACTAGCTTGTGGCTTGCTGGATGGATATCTGGTGGTGGTTTCATTAAGATATATTACTAGAGTGCATAGGTACACCCCATCAGACGAGAGGATCTCTCTATCCTTGGCAATGTTGTCAAGCCCTGAGAGACAGTGCAATACTAGCAATATAAGCACTTGTTTAAAGCTCAGATGGCAGAAAAATTAGCTCTGCAAAGTACTTTCAACCATGGGATTAAATTAATCTCTAGTATGACTTCTTCATGGGAACCAATATATCCTCTATTGGTAAAGCAGCTTAAGGCCTTCAAGGAATACTTAGAGACTATAATAAGTAGGACAATATTACTCAAAGTCAATGTCATCTAGGAGTACCCATCTTATTTATTTCTAAACCTGATACAGGACCATGCCTTATTGTTAATTATAAAAATATGAATAAGATAACCTTTCCCAACAAAAATCCT
The DNA here is from genome assembly GCA_014065205.1 of Tuber brumale. Lineage (NCBI taxonomy): Eukaryota > Fungi > Ascomycota > Pezizomycetes > Pezizales > Tuberaceae > Tuber > Tuber brumale. The sequence goes on from JACCEG010000200.1 coordinate 194,308, forward strand.
CTTTCCTTAATGTCTGAACTACAAGACTGAGTAGCTAGTGTACAGATCTTCACCAAGTTAGACCTAAAAGATAGCTACCACTTAATTAGGATTAAGAAAAGAGATGAATAGAAGACAGTGCTTACGACCAACTATGGGTACCATGAATACAAGGTCATGCTATTCAGCCTAGTTAATACCTCTATGATCTTTCACAAGATGATGAGTTAGGTACATAAAAACCACTTGGATGTAGGAGTTGCCTGCTATTTAGATGATATCCTAATATATTCAAAAGATGTGAAAGAACAAGCTAAAGTAGTTATGAAAGTTCTTCAAAGCCTAACAGACTTTCGATTATTAGTATCAATAAAAATGTTGAGCTTGTATACCAATGAAGCTGAATTTCTATATCATATAGTAGCAGTCAATGAGGTGTCTATAAGTACCTATAAGGTGGAATCCTTTATGGCATGAAAACTACCTAAATTAGTTCATGATGTGCAAGTTTTTATTGTATTTGTTAACTTTTAGTAACAATTTATTTAGAACTTTTCGGCTATTTGCAAACTGATAACTGAGACACTGTAAGTAAACTCAACAAATTTCAAATGCGATGAGAAGTGAAATGCCATATTTGGAGAGTCGAAATGCTATTTCATGGCAGCCCCAATACTCTAGTACTTTTTTCCTTAAAGGGAAACAGTGGTAGAGCCCAATGCAAGTGATTTTATACTTAGTTGTGTGCTCTCCCAATATTTTGATACTAGTTATTGATTGCTTCATGAAAATAGTGCACTTTATCAGACTACAAATGTCGGCAACCATTAGAGATGTTGCAAATACATTTTTAAGAGAAGTCTAGACTTAGAGGTTGCCTGGCCTACAAACTGAAATCATCTCAGATATGAATTCAAAATTCACAGCGGAATATTAGGAGTTCCTGTACAAAGTGCTAGAAATTAACTGGAGAATATCACTAGTATACTACCCTCAAACTGATGAAGAAACACAATGTACCAACCAAGTTCTAGAATAATACTTACAAAATTTTGTCAACTACAATCGGGATTATTGGTACCAGTTATTACTGTAGGCAGAATACGCTTATAATAATTCTACGACAAATGCCCTTAAGATATCACCTTTCTATACAGAGTATGGGTTTCATTGATGAACTAAGTAGATGAAGGAGTGAGGAGCTCAAAATCGAGATGCAATACTTTATGCAACCTGAATTAAGTCAATATATAAACAAGCACATAGATTACTAGAAAATACAAGAGAAGTAATGGCAAAATACTTCAACCAGAATGGTGAACAGCAGTCAGATTTCAAGGTCATGGACAAAGTGATGCTAAATGTAAAGAACATCTACGCATGATAAAAATCAAAAATTCTCGGTCCTAAGATTCACAGTTCCTTTTGAATTTTAGAGATAAGAGAATTACAAGCCTTTATACTTCACATATCCAACAGATAGAACATTCACGCTGTTTTCCAGGTAGGACTATTGGAACTTGACTATGAATCTATTCATGGAAATTATCAACAACTCCAATATGAACCAGAAGAGAACAACTGTGATCTACAATAGGAGGTTGAATATATTGTCAAAAGTGAGGTATACTCTTACAGAAAAATAAGTAAATGGTAGCTAGTAAGAAAATTGAGAACAGTGAGACTTTGTGAAATTACAGTAGTATTCAGAAGATGAGAATGCTTAGAAGTAAGTAACAAGTATAGAAAATGCAGACGAAGTTGTGGATACTAGTATTCATAGTGGAAACTCAGATATGCTAAGAAGGGCAGAAGTAGAATGATGAGGAACAGAATTTCTTACTATGGCCAAGTAAATACGGAAGGTTTTTTACACTGACCACACTGAGTTATAAAAAGTATATAGAAATGAAATGGGTAAAAAGGGCATTCGATGTGAAGCCTGCTAGAAGGAAACTCAGGTTTGGCATATGGAAATCTGAGACTAGTAAGCCAATATTATGGTAGGGTAATTGTGTACAGATCCTCAATTTACTGAAGCCAACACCCTCCTAATGCCCCCATTATGGGGCCTGCACCTCATTAGCAAGATTTCAATAGTTGTATCATGTGAGCTGGGATGTTGTATCAATAAGGCCTACTTCATAACACCCTATATACTGCTGCCATCTATTAAACTACAAAGTGCTTACAGGATATATGAGAAGTAACCTTTGATAACATCTGCAAAGTGGAACAGAAGAAGTCCATCTGAGGTATATTGAGATAGTAGGCTTCACAGTGAGGCTTCTTAAAGTTGTACCAAAGGTTATAGGACATTGTTGTCAAAATACTTAAACAAGTTATCAGAGTGGTATAAGTAATCAAAGATATACTAAATCTACCCACAGTCTTCTGGGATCACCAGTAGATTAGTTAGTACTGGTTATAAGACTCCTCTGTGGAGGTAGGCAGACCAAAGAGAAGCATGCTCAGAAAGTAAGACCTAGAGATGTCAATATTAGGCGGACGCCAAACTCTAGTATAACTGATAAACATAGGCCAAAATCTTTATTCAGAGAATCTGTCACAGAAGGCTCGTCTTGATAAAAATAGGTAAGGTAAAGATTTAGAGTGTGAAACAATACTATATTGATAAGATCTCTTCTCTATTGCTTGATGATGTCTGTAAAGCTCAGGAGGCACTTCGATATTTCTAGACTGCGTCTGAGTGTTCATGGACTACTTCTAACTACTATGCCTCTGAAGTACCACTTCAGGTTTTCATACGCAAACGTCCAGAATCTTATAAGTGTGAGCACTGCTTGACCCAGAAACTTATCACACCCTTTCACAGTTACGGAATAGTATTCCTCCATTGTGATAACTGCTCTATTTGTTATACCAAGTAGCGGTCACCAACTTAGTTCTCTGCATAGACTATTTAGATTACTTCAGTCTTATTGACTATCCTTCCAGTAGTCTCTTCGGTCATGAAGTGATCAGTTTCATGTCAGGCCACCAAGTGCCAATTGCAAGTCTGAGCCCAATTTGTCAAAGTCTTAAGGGTCTCAGACTTATCAAGGTCTTCCTTTCTCAGCGTGCTTTTCCTTAATCCACTAGCCTCTACAGAGGGGTCCTATTACTAGTACCAACCACTGTACAGTAGAGCTCTGAAGGGTATGGGTGGATTTGGTATGTCCTTAATAGCCTACACTACAGGGACATCCCCTTGGAGTATTTCGTCAGAAATGTCCTGTCACCTTTGGCCTATAATTAGGAAGCCTAACATTGATGCCTATTATCTCAATATACCACTAATGAATATCTTCTATTTCACTTGCTAGATGTCTCCAAAGGTCCCCTTACGTATACCCTGCAAACAGCATGCGGTCGTACAAATGGGGGTAACATATATGGTATTGTGAAGTGGACTTCATTGATGTGATACTTTGGTTATAGGACCCAACTTGCGAAATCTTGCTAATGACATATGGGCCTTATAAGGGGGCCAGAGGGGGGCGTTGGCTTCGTTAAACCCAGGATTTGTACCCAGTTACCCTACTGTAAGGTCTGTGCATTTTGTCTTGGATTTCAATATGCCTAACATCTGCTTCCTCCTACCAGGCTTTGCCTCGAATTCTTTTACAACCATTTTATGATTTCTGCTAAATACATTTTAAGACTCATTGTGATTAGGGTAAAAAACCTTCTATGTTTACTTGGCCATGGTAGTAAAGCCTTTTCCTCACTATCTTGCTTCGGCCCTTCCTGGCATGTCCAGATTCTCATTATGAAAAACTTTCACCACTTCCTGCACATTTTCCATACCAGTAGCTAGCTCCCATGTGTTCTCATCTTCTGAATACCCTTCCCATTTGACAAAGTACTACAGTTCTCGCTTTTCCTAGTAGCAGCTGGGTACTCGTTTTCTGTAAGAGCATATCCCACTTCTAACAATTTATTCAACCTCTCCTTGGATATCACCATCCCAGTCTTCTGGCTCTCCAGGGGGTTGCCAACGGTCACCATGAATGGACTTGCGATAGGGTTCCAATAATGTGACATGGAATACGGGATGAATATTCCATCGATCAAATATGTTAAACTTGAAAGCATGTGATTCTCGTTTGTCCAGTATTTGGAAAGTTCTGTAACATTTCCGGCTCTGCCTCTTCTATTTCTGCCAGGTACACGTGTTTTTTGCATTTACCCTTACTTTGTTGCTGATCTTGAAGTCCAGCTATTGTCTAGCTTTCCGGTCATAATATTTGGATATTCCATCTCTTGTCTTTTCTAATGACTCCCTTGCCGGTTCCTGTCTCATCTTAATCCAGTTCGCTTAAAGTGTTGCTCCTAGATTTTGAGCTTCTTGCTTCTCCATCCACTCAGTCTGTAGATGGAATCCATAGTTCATATAGAATGGTGACATCCCATGAGCATTGGTAGCAGAATTGTTGTAGGCATGTTCAATCAGTGGTAGTAGGTTATACCAATCATCGTGATCATAGTTGACAAAACTTCAAAGGTATCCTTCCAGTACTTGGTTGGTAGGTTCTGTTTGTCTGTCAGTCTGAGGATTATATGCCATTGATATTCTTCATTTGATTTCCAGCACTTTGCAAAGTGATTCCTGGAATTCTCCTCCGAATTTTGAGTCCATATCTATGATAATTTTAGTTGGCAGGCCAAGTAGCCTCCAGACCTCTTTCAAGAATACATTTATTGATTTGTATGTAGCGGCACAATCTTAATAGCTTGAGTACGAGAATACGGTACAGTATTAAAGGTATACTGTAGGCACACTTAGGCGAGGAGGGTAGGAGTAGGAAGGCAGATTGGTAGTAGTTCTTGTCCTTAATTCTTTCTAACACTCGGAGCGGTAGCCAGCTATATATACAGGTGCGCATACTTAAGTGAAGAAAAGAAATAATCGGGAAAATCTTGTAAGAAACATAAGTGCGAACAAGTCTGACCCTGAAAAACTGCCAAGTAAATCCCAACTAAAATATATATAAATCGTAATGGTGTAAGAGATTTTAAGCGGAAAATCAACATGTAATGCACCTTCTAAAAAGGCTGCAGTACATAAGTAAAAATAACCGAAATATCTCGCATATGCAATAAGAAAATATATATCCAATTATCCCATCGTTATCATGAAATATAAGCGAAATACCCCATGTATATACTCTTGCTGTAGTAATGTTCGTGATCTATAGGTAAACCAGAAAATATAACTAAGGAGAGAAATACAAGTTATTTAAAAGAAATATACTTATGAAACGAATAATAGAAAATTTCAACAACATTCACGATATCTTTGGTGGTAGCTGCTGTCTGTGGTTCGATGAAGTGTACCATCTTTATGAACCAATCAACTACTACTATTACTTATGTACAACCTTGCAACTCTATTCGTTGTGTGATAAAGTCCACTGAGATGGACGCTCATGCTGCGTATGGTATTTGCAAAGGTTGCCATAATCCATACTTAGCATGTCTAGGCAACTTGTTATGCTGACACTCATTACAGAATTGTATGTAACCTTTGACCCATTCCACCAGTCCTTTCCAGTAGAAGTAACGTATAATGAGTTCAAAGGTTTTCTCTTGTCTGGAATATCCCACAACTTTTGCATTGTGACATCCTTCTGCAATGTTAGTATATAATGCCTAACTATTTGGTACAAATAGTGCTTGCTTATAATATAGTAGATTGTCAGTCAAGGTCCAATCTTTGCGGAAATCCTTTCCTTCAACTAGTAACTTAATCAGTTCTTCTCTCCATTACCTTCGAGCTTCATCTATCCTACTACCTGCCCGTAAATCGTTTAGGAATTCAGGGTTAAATTGCTGAATGGCTTTTTGCAGGATGATGATATTTGACATTAGAACCTTTTCTGATACTTCTGAAACATTGTACCAGTGTTCATTGTCTTTGACCAATGCCTGCAGGTAACTGATACTAGGTTCTTGTTCTTTGACGATTAAGGATCTTGTTGCTATATTGGAGCTTCCCAGTTCCATGGTTCCATGTACAGTGTCTTTCAAGTCGTCTACCTCCATCATGTCTGTTATGTTGATTTTTTCTATTACCAGTGGGCTATGCGATTGCACATTCTTATCTGTCAGTCAATATCTTTATAGTGGAATTGTACGACCTTTGTTTCACCAGGATAATCCGGATCCATTTCTCCTGCTCCAGTGGAGATTCTAGTTCGAACCGCTCATCCACCTCTGGGAGTAACTCTTCCGTATGTTCCTTCGGGCAGCCCTACGGCTATCTCAGTCCTTATTGATACTTGTCCATATTTTAGGACAATGTCATCTTTTATGGCGTACAGGTTATGTCCTGCTGCCATTATTGAGCCTATTGTTGGCAAGTATGCCATTGTGCTTAATCTCTTAACCCTAAACATGGGTTCCATTCCTCATCTTTGAGGTTCCAAATAAAAATCCTTATCCCCATCCTAGTGTTGTCCGTCATCACCTGCCCTTGCTACTAGTGATACCAAAAGGTTTCCCGGTGGCAAAGTTTTTTGTTCGCTCTGCATAGCTCCCTCCTCAGGATGGTACTGCAGCCGTCTGCTTAATGCATCAGGCTTTCCACCCTTTGTACCTGGTCGGTATACAATACGAAAATTTTATTCCCCTAATTACTGAGCCTATCAAATTTGATGGCCACTCCAAACTTTTGAGGTGTAGAAAGATGGAAGGTTTTGATCGTCACTAAAGACTGTAATCGTTTTTAGGTTCCGAATAAGTAGTGCGTTCATTCTTTGAATGCTTTCAGGATTGTTAGAGGTTGTTTATCATGAATTTTGTAGTTGTGCTGTGTAGTGTTTAACTTTCATGAATGGAATGCTACTGGATGTAGTCTTTTCTGAAAGTATTGAGAAAAGATGCAAGTGAGTGCCAAATTACTAGCAGCGGTTTCTACTACAGTTACTCTTTCTGGGAAAAAGGGTTGAAGTATGGGAGCTGTTGTGAATTGGTGCTTTAATTCTTCGAAAGCCATATTCTGCTCATTCCCCACTTAAAGTTCTTCGGATTTCCTTGTAATGTCTCCATTATTGATTTGAAAATAGCTGAGAGGTTTTTTATAAAATATGGGTAAAAGTTAGTGAATCCAATAGAGACTAGTACTTCTTCAACTGATTCATGTAGTTTCCAAACCATTATGGACTCCACCATATTAGTGCTCATAGACACCCCATCGACCGCTACAATATATTCCTAGAAATTCTACTTCTTTGGCATGAAAAGTGGACTTCTTTAGCAATACCGCTAATGAAAAGTCCAATAGGCTTTGTAAAATCCTTTTTACTGCTTTGATATATTCCTTTTTGTTTTTTAAATATATAAGGATAGCATCAAGGTAACACACAACTCCAAGATCCAAGTATTTCTTTAATACTTGGTTCATCATATCTTGGAAAGTTGCTGTTAGGTAGCCGCCAAACTCCAGTATAATTTTGAGGTACCTAGGCCAAATATTTGATCAGAGAATCTGTCGAGGAAGGCTCGTCTCAATAAATAGGTAAGGTAAAGATTTAAAGTAGAAAACAATTTTATATTGATAAGATCTATTCTGATTTATTGCTTGATGATATCTGCAAAGCTCAGGAGGCACAGCGATATTTATATCTGGTATCTGCATGTTCATGGACTACTTCTAACTACTATGCCTCCAAAGTACCACACTGGTTTTGATATGACAATATCCAGAATCTTATAAGTGCGAACACCTTTTGACCCTGAAACTTATTACACCCTTTCACAGTTACGGAATAGTATTTCTCCATTGAGATGACTGTGCTATTTGTTATACCAAAGAGTTGCCTTTAACTTAGTTGTTCACATAGACTATTATATTACTTTAGTCTTATTATCTATCATTCCAGTAGTCTCTACGGTCATGAAGTAATCAGGTTCACGCCAGGCCACCTAGTGCTAATTGCAAGTCCGTGCACCGCATGTCAACATGTTAAGTATCTCCGACTTATCTAGGTCTTCCATTCTGAGCATACTTCCCCTTGATCTGGCAGCCTCCATAGAGGGATCCTATTACTAGGACCAACCAACATACAGCTGATCTCGGAAGGGTATGGGTATATTTGGTATGTCCTTAATAGCTTCTGCTACTGGGATATCCTCATGGAGTATTTCCCGGAAAACGTCCTGTCACCTTCGGCCCATAGTTTAGGAAGCTTCACTTTGAAGCCCACTATATCAATACGCCTCCTACAGACTCCATTCATTCTACTTCCCAGATATCTTCAAAGGTCTCCTCCCATATATCTTGTGAACAGCATGTGGTCGGATGGACGGCGATGATGTATATGGTGTTCTGAAGTGGCCTTCATTGATATGACATTTTAGATACAGGACACAACTCGCGAAATCTTGCTAATCACATTTGAGCCCCATAAGAGAGCTAGAAGAGAGTGTTGGCTTCTGGAGAAAATAAATAGTCCGTACACAGTTAGCCTACCATGAGGTCTGTACACTTTATCTCTGATTTCCATATGCCTAACATGAGCTCCATCCTATCAGGCTTCATCTCGAATGCCTTTATAATTCTTTCTAATTCTTCTAAATACATTTTAAGACTCAGTGTGGCCAGGGTAAAAAGCCTTGCATGTTTACTTGGCCACGGTAGGAAAGCCTATTCCTCACTATCTTACTTAAGTCCTTCCTGGCATATCCGGATTTTCATTGTGAAAGTTCTCCACAACTTCTTCTGTATTTTCCATACTAGTAGCTAGCTGCCCTGTCTTCTCATCTTCTGAACACCCTTGCAATTTGATGAAGTACTATAGTTCCGGCTTCTCTTGGTAGTGGCTGGGTACCCATTTTCTGTAAGAGCAAATCTCACTTCTGACTATTTTTTCAACCTCCGATTGTAAATCACTGCCAATGTCCTCCAGTTCTCTAGGTGATTGTTGACGCTGCTAGTGAAATGATTTGTGGTAGGATTATAATTATAGGACATGGAATACGCAGTGCATATTCCAATGATCAGATATCTTGAGCTTGAATGCTTGAGATTCGCGTTTTTCCAAAGTTTGAAATAGATCGTAAAGCTTGGGCTTAGCTTCTTTGATTTCCATCAGCTGTGAATGTTTTTTGCCTGTAATATTACATTGTCTCCTATCTTGAAGTACCGGTATTGTCGAGCTTTCCAGTCATAATATTTTGACCTTCCTTCTATTGTCTTTTCCAGTTTGTTAGATATCCTACCTATCCCCCTTTGTTAATATATATCCTGCGACAGGCAATAGCTCTCTATTAGTCTCCTTGTAATAGTGCTATACTTCTCTTCCTTGGTGCGTCGTTACTTCGTTCTTTCTCCTTACCAAGACCTCGATTATTATTCTTAGACCGTTGTCGACGTTCTTTCTTTGAACGCTAATAATCAAGTCGTATTGTGGTAAAACTCTCGAAGTGGTAGAATAGAATCTATTCTTAATACTATAGGTAAGAAAGTATAATAGGTGGTTGTGTGAAGAACTAACTATCAGGCTCTACTGGCTTCCTTTTATAGTCCTTCACTCAACCCGCTTATAAATCAAGACAACTATGAGTCATAACCGTGACTCATGAAAAACATCATATGACCGCATCGTTGGTCATGTGCGTAAGCCACCTGACCTCTTAATAGGTCATGTGCGTGAAAGTAAACCAACTGCGCAGCCCTGTTGGCCTCGTGCGCTGCCCCCATGACCTCTTAATAGGTCATGTGCGTGAAAGCAAATCCTTGAACTCTCATGACGAGTATCCTCGTCATGGTGAAACATCTCCTTCCACTACCTGTCACTCAACTGAGACAATAGCTCCCCTCTCCCCACTGCCTAAGTCCCATTAGGCCATCGGGAATTCATCCTCATCTTCCATTCCTGCTCTCTGCAGGATATTGCGTCTTATCCAATGCATCCAACTCTTGCTCTCTTTTTGCAGGTTTTTCAACCTCCGGATCCTCGTCTCCCTCCTCTTCAATTGGGGTTCTGTTTTCCCAACCTTGTATTCTGCCAAACTTGCCCTAACCTGTTGAGCCGTTACCGCTCTTGCTAGCTGCATGTTCCTTTTCTCCCATTACCTTGCCTTTTGCTCCCACATCGAAGCCTGGCCTTTGTAGAGTCCCTTCTCTACTTCCATCGCCTTCTTTTGTTTGCTGATCGTGATTAGCTCTCACTGCAGGCATTCCACTGTATCATCGTGTGTTGCCGATGAAATCGGCGACAGTGCTGGGTCCAGTTGCCAGGTGACTTTCTTGGATATTTTGGCCCCCCTCGCCGCGGATTTCGTCCTCGAAATCTTGTTCTTGTCTCCTAGTGGAGGCGACATCAGCGGGGTCCTGTCTCTTTTCTTCAGAAAGTAGCTAGTTCCCATCTTCTCAGTGTAGTGGGTGGGGCACCCGTTGTGGTAGCACCGTGTCCATGACAGACACTTGTGTGCTTTCTCGTCTTCTGTCTCCTCCGTTTTCCTGATCGGTAGGTCCACCAGTTGCACGCAATCTTCGTCGTTCACTTCTTCCTTGATCCAAACTCCGTCTTCCATTGGGCAGAAGTCTGGACTTGTCGGGGTTGCTTTGGTGGAATTGCCGGATGGCATCTTGAGCATTGGTGAAGTTGGTGGCTAGATACTGCTCTTGATCGTGTTCTTCCGAGTAGCCGGTTCACTTGGCTCTGTACTGCAGTTTGCTGCAGTATAGTCTGGAGTCCATGATTTTTTCAAGTTCGTATTTCTCTTCACCCTCGATCACGATGGGCGGCGTAGGGATTCTTTTCTGTGATATCAAGGCGTTGTCTTGGTAGGGTTCAAGGATACTGATGTGGAATGTAGGATGGGTGTTGTTCATTGAGCGTGGAAGGTCAAGTTTATTTGCTCTTAGTCCGATGCGTTCGATGATTCTGAATGGTCTGAAGTTCTTGTAGTCCAGTTTCCTTGACAGTTGGCTGGTTCGTATATTCCTTAGTATCAACCACACCTTGTCATTGACTTGGAGGTTGGGATCGGATTTTCGGTATCGATTGGCGTATTCCTTCTGTTTTTCTTGTGCGAGGCATATCTCTTCTCGCAACATGTCATGCAACCGTTGCATGTTTTTTGTTTCGATTGATTGCACTGGTATGTCGTATTCTGCCGGTTCGTATATTGGGTCATACCCGTAGTTCGCAAAGAAGGGTGTCATTTTGATCGTTTCTTGTTTCCTGTTGGTGTATGCGAATTCGGCAGTTGCTAGCATTTCAGCCCAGTCATCCTGCTGATAATTAGTGTATGCCTGTAGATATTGTTCCAATATGGCGTTCGTCTTTTCTATCTGTCCATCTGTTTGCGGGTGGAATTCCATGCTGAGTTTCCATTTGATGCGCCACTGTCTTGTGATCTCTTTCCAGATATTTGCCGGGAATAATAATCCTCTGTCTGATATGATATCTTTCGGTAGTCCGTGGATTCTGAACACCTGATCCTTGAATAAGTGAAAGAATTGTTGCGTGTCCATGTCCGTTCTGCACGGTATAAAGTGGGCCAGTTTTGTGAGACGATCAATAAAGACCCATATTGCGTCATAACCTTTCGATTATGGAAGTCCTATTATAAAATCCATGGCGATAGATTGCCACGGTCTTCCTGGAGGTTCGATAGGTTTTAGCAATCCCTATCATGTGTGACGTACTGCTTTCGTCCTTTGGCATATCTCCCAGTTTTTGACATATCTCCTGACGTCTTCTCTTATCGTCGGCCAGTAGTATGATCTCCTGATCAGTTCCGTGGTTTTGGCTGTTTTTCCATATCCCGCTTGTGATATGTCGTCGTTTCTCCTTCTCGTTTCTGTTCGCAGGGGTTTGTCGCTAGGGATCCTTATCTTGTTGTCGTACTAAAGGTATCCTTCTTTTTCTTCGTATAGCCCGAGTGCTATCCCCTTGATTTTTTCCTGTTTTTCATTTAATGCTTTCCTGATTGCTCGTATTTCCTTATCCTTTTCCATCGTACTCTGTATCGATTCTGTGCAGCAGTCATTGGATAATATCGTTCTTTCCATCTCGTTGATGGATTCTTTTCTTCTGCTTTCTTTCTCTTCTTTGAAGTATCTTTTCTTTGGTAAGAGAATCCATTTTCTCTGTTGGATCCTTTCGTCCTCTTTGGTTGGTAGGTCTTCTTGTCTACTGGTAACGGCATCTGGTTGTCTTCCTTGTTTTCCAGGTCGGTACTCAATCTTGATGTGATATTGAGATAGGGTTTCATACCATCTCGTTTGTCGTTGATTGAGTTCTTTGGTGGTGGTAAAGGCGAGGAGGTTTGTGTGGTCAGTTACCATCCTAATATCGTGTTCGTTTCCCAGTGCATATTTTCTCCGCGCCATGAGTGCCTGAACCGTGGCCAATAGTTCTTTATCGTGGATGTTGTAGTTGCATTCAGCTTTAGTCCTTGTCTTTGATCGGAATGCCAATGGGCGCCATAGCTTGTCGTCGCCTAACTGTGATAGAATCCCTGAGCAGAGGTAATTTGATGCATCTGTTTCGATCATGATTTGTAATTTCGGATGGAAGTGTCGCCGTATCGGTGCTGTGGTGAGATTGTTCCTTAATTTGTCTAATGCCATTTGCTGCTTGTCCCTCCTGTTCCATTTGGTATCCTTTTTAGTTGTTTCATATAGTGGTTTCACCACTCTGCTGAATCCTTTGATGAATCGGCGATAAAAGTTGCAAAATCCCAAGAAGCTTTGTACTCCCTTCACGCTCTTTGGTGGTTTCCACTCGTCGATCGCTGCTGTCTTGACTGGCTCGGTTCGTATCCCATCAGGGGTGATGCCAAGGCCTAAGTATTCGGTTTTCTGTTGCTGGAATTCGCATTTCGTTGGTTTCAGTTTGACCTTTGCTTCCCTTAGGGCTGGCATAATATTTTGGATGTCCTTTCGGTGTTGTTCCATTGTCTTTGAATATATAAGGATATCGTCTAAGTAATCGATACAGCATATATCCAAGAACCTGCTGAGTTTGGGGTTGATCTACCTTTGGAACATTGCCAGTGCGTTGGACAGTCCAAACGGCATTACCAGGTATTCGTATTGCCCGTATCATGTTCGAAACGCCGTTTTCCATTTGTCTCCTTCAAATATTCTGATATTGTGATAGGCATCCATGATGTCTAGTTTCGTGTAGTATTGGGCTTTTCCCCACCTATCCAATGCTTCGTCGATCAGCGGTAGTGGATATCGGTCTTCCTTGGTGACTGCATTCAGTCCTCGAAAATCCACGCATAGTCTGAGTTTTCCGTCCTTCTTTTTGACGAATAATATCAGTGCTCCTGCTGCTGACGATGATGGCCATATCCATCCTCTCTCCAGGTTCTGCTGGAGGTAATCTCATAAAGCCTTCAACTCTTCTTCTCTCAAGGAGTAAAGTTTCATCAACGGTGCTCTGCCCACTAGGTCGATCCTGTACTCTTCTTCGCTGTGCTCTGGCAAGTCCGACCTTTCTCCTTCAGCGAACATGTCCAAGAAGTCATGGTATTCGCTTGGTAACAGCTGTCTTACAGTCCCTTTCTTTTTTGTTGCTTCTTGTTGTACCGCTAATCTGGTACTGATCGTCAAGGTTTCCACAATTGTCGTTTTCTTTTCTTCTGGACCCCATTTGAGAACACTGGTTTGTTCTCCTTTGCGACATAGCTTTCCGAAGGTCTTGGCTGATATAAAGTCGATATCGACACATCGTTCTTTGGGTTCTTCGCGGGTGTTTTTTTCGGTGCTTCTAAATCTACGATCTTGTCTTATTGTTCCGTCGTGGCCGTCTACATCTCCTAGTCTCCTATTGTCGATCCTTTCGACAATCAACTGTGCGATCCGATCTCCTTTCTTGACTTCATAGTCTTTGTCCTTCACGTTTATTAAGAGAACCTTGATCTCTCTGCGATAGTCTGGATCTATCACCTCTGCACCTGTGGTTAGGCCATGCCTGGTCGCTAATCTACTTCATGGGGCAATTCGTCTATAGGTGCTATCTGGTAGTTCGATCGCTATTCCTGTCTTTATACTTGCTTGCCCTTTGGCTGGGATGATTTCTTCTTAGATACTGTACAGGTCATGTCCAGCAGCTCCCTTCGACCCTTTGGTTAGTATATTTACTTTGGGATCCAACCGCTGAATCCACATATCCTCTTTTTCGCTTTTTGTCGTGGTGATTCGACTATATTCATTTTCCCATCAGGCCAGTTTGGTAGGGACTGCCTTGATTTTTGGTGATTCGTGTAGGCATACTTGGGTACACCTCTCGCTTCCGAAGTCGATATGTCTTTTCTCCCAATCGATATTCGGGTTGTGTTTCCTTAGCCATGGTATTCCCAGGATAGCAGTATGTTCGACCATATTTGCTACCTGTAATATTATCGTTTCTTGAGGAGATCCTGTTTCCATGGTTATTTCAGCCACATGGGTAATGGGGCCCGCACGGCTCTTTTCCCCATTGACCACATAGAGGTTTCTTGGTTTGTCGATTTTCGTGAGCAGTATCCCGTAGGTATTGCAGAACTTTCTGTCGATAAAGTCCTCTGTTGCTCCCGAATCGACCATCGCGTTGGTTTCGGTCATCCTGTTTTTTGTGTGTATTTTGATTTTCATCATCAGTTAATCTGATTCGTCATCGTCATTACCTGTTGTGTTCATTTGTGCCTGGTAGTCCCTTGCCATCGATATTTGTATAATCCTAGTGGGCTTTTCGTGCTTCTCGTCCCTCAGACTACTCCTTACTAGGGACTGTTGTCGTTTAAAGCTTCCTTCATTTCTTCCGCTTCTCGACCCCCCATTTCTCGGACTTTGGCATTCTTGTCTGGGCATTCGATTGCTCGATGTCCTGCCTTTCTGCAGCGGAAGCATAAATTGATGTCCCTCCACTTGCGAAATTCTACCGGTATTATCCTAGAAAGGTTCGCCTGTATTGGTCTCCAGTTTTCCCTAAACCTCTGTCGTGGTCTCTGGAATCGTAGGGTTGTTCCTCTTACTGCATCGAGGTCCATTGCCTCTCCTCCCTGATTGGTCGCTAATGCACTTGGTGGCCCATTCTGTTGTCTGGTCGTTCTTTCTCGATTGCTTCGTCCTTGGTTCTTCGTATTCTCGAGCTCCGCGAACCACTGGGCTAGATCCTCGGTCGTGTCGAATACTCGATCAGAGTTTGTCTATGCTTCATGTAGCCCTTCTTGGACCCCCCTTAAAAGTTGTCGTCGTAGGGTATGCGTATCTTATGCGGTGTCTGGCGCTAACAGTTGTATATTGTGCCAGAATTCGATAACCATATTCTTTCCTTGAACGATTTTCTCGATCTGGTTCCTTGCTCCTTGTCGTTTGTCCTTATCCTCGAACTTAGCTCTGAGGTCTCTCTCGCACTCTTCCCAATTGTGCCATTCTTTGGGGGTAGTCCCCTCTACTATTGGAGTGATCCACTTCTCTGCTGTTCGCCTGAGTAACGTCTTTGCGGATGTGATTTTTTTGTTGTCGTGTTCACTTGTCCAATCTTTGGCCTCGTAGTACAGTACAAGCTGTACCTGGAATCGTCTGAGCCTGGTCGGTTCTCCGTCGAAGACGTCGAGATTCCTCAATTTGAGTCCTTCCGACGTACGTGCAGGTCTGAGTCCTCATACCATGTACTCCCGTTGTTCTCCCTTCATTCTTAGTATATTCAGTGGTGCTGGTGGGGCCGGGGTCGTCCCCATTCCTTCTCCTGCCAGTTCTGCCTCCATGTTGCTATTGGGTGTCACTTTTGAGACGCGACCAAATGTTAGATATCCTACATATCCCCCTTTGTTAATATATATCCTGCGACAGGCAACAGCTCTCTGTTAGTCTCCTTGTAATAGTGCTATACTTCGCTTCCTTACTGCGTCATTACTTCGTTCTTTCTCCTTACCAAGACCTCTATTATTATTCTTAGACTGTTGTCTACGTTCCTTCTTTGAACGCTAATAATCAAGTCATATTGTGGTAGAACTCTCGAAGTGGTAGAATAGAATCTATTCTTAATAGTATAGGTAAGAAAGTATAATAGGTGGTTGTGTGAAGAACTAACTACCAGGCTCTACTGGCCTCCATTTATAGTCCTTCACTCAACCCGCTTATAAATCAAAACAACTATGAGTCATAAACGTGACTCATGAAAAACATCATATGACCGCATCATTGGTCATGTGCGTAAACCACATGATCTCT
>JACCEG010000200.1:213740-268082 GCA_014065205.1 Tuber brumale
CGAAGTGGTAGAATAGACTCTATTCTTAATAGTATAGGTAAGAAAGTATAATAGGTGGTTGCGTGAAGAACTAACTACCAGGCTCTACCGGCCTCCTTTTATAGTCATTCACTCAACCCGCTTATAAATCAAAACAACTATGAGTCATAACCGTAACTCATGAAAAACATCATGTAACCACATTATTGGTCATGTGCGTAAACTACATGATCTCTAAACAGATCGCGTGCGTGAAAGTAAACCCAACTGCGCAGCCTCCTTGGCCTCGTGCGCTGCCCCCATAACCTCTTAATAGGTCATGTACGTGAAAGTAACATATAACAAATCAAACCCCATGACGAATATCTTCGTCATGGTGCAAAACTATCTCCTTCCACTACCTGCCGGAAACATCTCCTTCCACTATCTGCCACAGAACTGTGACAATAGCTCCCCTTTCCCCACGGCCTAAGTCCTTTTAGGCCATCGGGAACTCGTCAACCTCCTTAGTTCCTGCTGTCTGCAGGATATTGTGTCCTATCTGATGCATTCAACTCTTGCTTTCTTTCTGAAGGTTTTCCAACCTTTAGATCCTCGCGTCCCTTCTCTTCAGTTGGGATTCGGTCTTCCCAACATTGTATTCCCCCAAACTTGCCCTGACCTGTTGAGCCGTCACCGCTCTTGCCAGCTGCGCATTCTTTTTCACCCATTCCCTTGCCTTCTGTTCCCACATCACGGCCTGGCCTTTGTAGAGTCCCATCTCTACTTCTGCCGCCCTTTTCTGTTCGCTGATCGTGATCAGCTCCTGCTGGATGCTTTCCACCGGATTCTCCTATATTGCTGGCGATCTCGGCAACTGTGCTTGGTCTCGTTCCCAGCTGACTTTCTTGGATTCTTTGGCCCCCCTCCCCGTAGATTTTGTCACCGAAATCTTGTTCTGGTCGCCTAACGGAGGCGACACCGGTGGTGTCCTGTCACCTTTCTGGGGAAAGTAATTGGTTCCCATCTTTTCCGTATAGTGGGTGGGGCACCCGTCGTCGTAGTACTGTGTCCATGATAGACACTTGTGTGCTTTCTCTTCCTCCGTTTCCTTCGTTTTCCTGATAAGTAGGTCCACAAGTTGGACCCAATCCTCGTCGTTGACTTCTTCCTTGATCCAAACCCCGTCTTCCATTGGGCAGAAGTTTGGGCTTGTCGGGGTAGTTCTGGTAGAATTGCCGGATGGCATCTTGAGCGTTAGTGAAGTTAGTGGCTGGATACCACTCTTGATCGTATTCTTCTGAGTAGCCAGTCCACTTGGCTCGGTATCGGAGTTTACTGCGATGTAGCCTTGAGTTGATGATTTTCTCAAGTTCGTATTCCTCTTCGCCCGCGATCTCGATGGGCGGCGGAGGAAGTTTCATTTGTGAGGTAAAAGCGCTGTCTTGGTAGGGTTTAAGGAGACTGATATGGAATGTAGGATGAGTGTTGTTCATCGAGCGTGGGAGGTGGAGTTTATATGCTCTGAGTCCAATGCGTTCGATGATTTTGAATGGTTTTAGTTTCTTGTAGTTCAGTTTCCTTAATGGTCTCATGGTTTGGATATTCCTTGGTATCAACCACACCTTGTCGTTGACTTGGAGGTTGGGATCGGGTTTCCGGTGACGATTGGCGTATTTCCTCTATCGTTCTTGAGCGTGACATATTTCTTCTCTGAATATATTATGCAGTTTCTGCATATCGTTCGTATGAACTGCCTGCGCTGGTATGTCGTATTTTGCCGTTTCCTATATCGGGTCACATCCATAGTTCGCATATAAGGGTGTTGTCTTGATTGTTTCTTGTTTCCCGTTGTTGTATGCGAACTCGGCTGTCGCTAGCATTTCTTCCCAATCGTCTCGTTGATAATTGACGTATGCTCGCTGGTATCGTTCCAATATTGCATTCGTCCTTTCCCTTTGTCCTTCGGTGTGCGGATGAAATGCCGTGCTGAGTTTCCTTTCGATCTGCCATTGTTGCGTGATTTCTTTCCAGATATTTGCCGTGAATCGTGATCCTGTGTCTGATATGATGTCCTTTGGTAGTCCATGAATTCTAAACACTGGATCCTTAAACTGGCGGAAGAATTGTTTCGTATCCATGTCCATTCTGCGTGGTATAAAGTGCTCCATTTTCGTCAGGGGGTCGATAACGAGCCATATTGCGTCATAATCTTTTGACACCGGAAGTCCGGTGATAAAATCCATAGCAATAGATTGCGATGGTCTTCCAGGAGCTTCGATAGGTTCTAGCAATCAGTATGGCGCGTGACGTACTGTCACAGTTCTGTGGCAGATAGTGGAAGGAGATGTTTCCAGCAGGTAGTGGAAGGAGATGGTTCTGCACCATGACGAGGATATTCGTCATGGAGTTTCATTTGTTATATGTTACTTTCATGCACATGACCTATTAAGAGGTCATGGGGGCAGCGCATGGGGCCAAGGGGGCAGCGCAGTTAGTTTACTTTCACTCACGTGACCTATTAAGAGGTTATGGGGGCAGAGCACGAGCCCAAGGGTGCTGCGCAGTTTGATTTACTTTCACGCACATGATCTGTTTAGAGATCATGTGGTTTACGCACATGACCAATGATGCGGTCATATGATGTTTTTCATGAGTCGCGGTTATGACTCATAGTTGTTTTGATTTATAAGCGGGTTGAGTGAAGAAATATAAAAGGAGGATGGTAGAGCCTGGTAGTTAGTTCTTCACGCAACCACCTATTATACTTTCTTGCCTATACTATTAAGAATAGAATCTATTCTACCACTTCGCAAGATCTATCAAGATACGATCTGATTATTAGCGTTCAAGCAAGGAACGTACACACGGGTTTAAGAAAAATAATCCGAGTCTCGATAGAGAACCAGAATCGGTCAAGGTTATATACGATACAGAGAAGTATTACATGTTACTCAATGACTAACTCAGGGTTGTTGCCGGTTGCAGCGGTACTCCAAGATACAAGAGATAGTTAGGATATCTAACATTTGGTTGTGTCTCACCAGCGACACCCAACAACATGGAAGCAGAACAAGCAGGAGAGGGGGCAGGAGCGGCCCCAGCAGTCCCGCCAGCATCATTGAACATGGTGAGTATGACGAGGGAACAACTCGAATACATGGTAGCAGGGCTTAGGCTAGCACCAAGAACGGAAAAGCTTAGGCTCAAAAACCTGGATACTTGCAACAGAGCCCCAACCAAGCTCAGAGGCTTCATCGTACAGCTCAAGTTGTACTACGAAGCCAGGAATGGACCAACAAACACGACGACAAAAAAATGACATACGCAAAAACCCTGTTAAGGGGAACGGCAGAAAAATAGATCACATCAATTGTGGAAGGAACGAACCCCAAGGTCTGGCACGAATGGAAAGAATTCGAGAAAGACCTCAGAGCTCAGTTAGGAGACAAAGACAAGCGGGAACGAGCGAGAAACGAAATCGAAAAGATGGTACATGGAAAAAACACGCTCATCGAGTTCTGGCACCACATGCAGCTGTTGGCCCCAGATGCCGAGTACGATGCATACACCTTGCAAAGACAGCTCCTGAGAGGAATTCACGAGGAGTTATATGAGGCATGGACCAACTCAGATCGTACATTCAACACTACAGAAGACCTCGCCCAGTGGTTCGCAGAACTTGAAAACAGAAAGAATAAAGGGCGAAACAGCAGAATGAGACCGGCGAATCAAAAGAATAGAATACACGGAGCAAAGGCGACAATACAGGGCGGAGAAGCAATGCACGTGGATGCGATCAGGGGGTCGAGGCAAAGAGTCCAAAGGCCAGGACAGAGATTTGGATGTACCGTCAGACAGTTCAGGTCAAACCTAGCGAGGTTGACACCGCCGGAATTCCGAAAGCGCGGAGACAGTGATCTGTGCTTCAACTGCGGAAAAGAGGGACATCAAGTTGCCGAATGTCCGGATTAGAACGCCAAGATCAGAGAGATGCAAAGCCAACAAGCGGCTGGAACATAGGAGACTTTAAACGACAACAGTCCCCAGTAAGAAGTGGTCTGAGGGACGACCAACACGACAAAAGCACTAGGATCACACATATATCGACGGCAACAGACTACACGGCACAAATCAACACCACGAACAACAACGAAGACGACAGGGACCAGATGATGATGCAAATCAAAATACTCACAAAAAACAGAATTAACGAAACCAACGCGATGGTCGATTCAGGAGCAATGGAGGACTTTATCGACAGAAGATTCTGCAACACCCACCGGATACCACTGAGAAAGATCGACAAACCAAGAGACATCTATGTGGTTAATGGGGAAAAAAGCAAGGTGGGCCCCATTACCCACATCACAGAGATAGTCATGGAAATAGGACCACACCAGGAAAGAATAACATTTCAGGTGGCAAATATGGTCAAACATACTGCCATCCTAGGAATACCATGGCTGAGAAGGTACAATCCTAATATCGATTGGGAGAAAAGACAAATCAGTTTCAGAAGCGAGAGGTGTACACGGGTGTGCCTCAACGAATCACCCGGAGTCGATACGGTTCCTACTGCACTGGCTCAATGGGAGAACAAATACAGTCGAATCACTGAAACTCGAAGCCAATTGGAAGAGATCCACGTCCAAAGTTTCGATCCTGAAGCAAAGATACCGACCAAAGGGTCGAAGGGAGCGGCTGGACACGACCTGTATAGCATCCGGGAAAAAATCATCCCGGACAAAGGGCAAGCGATGATCAAGACAGGAATAGCACTAGGACTACCCGATAGTGCCTATGGACGAATTGCCCCACGCAGTGGATTGGCGACCAGACATGGCCTAACCACAGGTGCGTGGGTAATAGATGCAGACTACCGTGGAGAAATCAAGGTCCTATTGACAAACCTGAAGGAAGAAGACTATGAAGTCAAGAAAGGCGACCGAATCGCCCAGTTGATTGTCGAAAAGATCGACAACCAAGCACTACAAGAGGTAGACGGCCTCGAAGGAACAGGAAGACAAGACCCAGGATTTGGAAGCAGCGGGAAGAATACAACCAACGAACCCAGGGAATGACGCGTCGATATCAACTTTATATCGGCAAGGACATTTGGAAAAATGTATCCAAAAGGAGAACCAAGGGTGTTCTCAAATGGGAACAAGAAGAAAGAGGCACGATAATGGCCGCGGGCTGAACGATCAGTACCAGGCTGGCGGAAAGACAGGAAGCAACAAGAAAGAAGACAACACTAAGACCACAGGTACCAAGCGAATACCAAGACTTCTTAGATATGTTCGAAGAAGGAGAAAGAATGGACTTGCCCGAACACAGAGAAGAAGACCATAAGATCGACCTAGAGGGCAAGGCACCGTTCATGAAACTTTGCTCATTGAGAGAAGAAGAGTTGAAGGCCCTACGAGATTATCTCCAACAGAACCTGGAGAGAGGATGGATACGGCCATCCTCATCAGCGGCCGGAGCACTGATATTATTCGTCAAAAAGAAGGACAGAAAGCACAGGCTATGTGTGGATTTTCGAGGACTGAACGCAGTCACCAAAGAAGACCGGTATCCACTACCGCTGATCAACGAAGCACTGGATCGATTGGGAAAGGCCCAATACTATACCAAGCTAGACATCAAGGATGCCTACCACAATATCAGAATATCCAAAGGAGACGAATGGAAAACAGCATTTCGGACATGATACGGACTATACTAATACCTGGTAATGTTGTTTGGACTATCCAACGCACCAGCGACCTTCCAAAGATGGATCAACACCAAGCTCAGCAAGTTTCTGGATATATGCTGCATTGTCTATCTAGATAATATTCTCATATATTCAAAAACTATGGAACAACATCGAAAGGATATCTGGAACGTTATGCAAGCCCTAACGGAAGCTAAAATCAAGTTAAAACCTATGAAATGCGAATTCCATCAGCAAGAAACGGAATACTTAGGGTTTATCATCAACCCTGAAGGAATAAGGACAGACCCGGGTAAGACAGAGGCAATCAGAGAGTGGAAACCTCCCCGGAGCGTAAAAGGGGTACAAAGCTTCCTAGGCTTCTGTAACTTTTATCGCAGATTTATCGAACGATTCCGCAAAGTGGCAAAACCGTTATACGAAACCTCCAAGAAGGACAACAAATGGAACTGGACCGACTGACAACAAACAGCATTCGATGGATTAAGAAACAGACTCACTACGGCACCAATACTCCGACATTTCGACCCGAAGTTACCGATCATGATAGAAACAGATGCGTCAAATTATATCTGTTCGGCAATCCTATCGCAACTCGGAGACGACAAACTGTGGCGACCGGTGGCATTCTGATCCCAGGCGATGACCAAGGCCAAATGCAATTATGACATTCACGACAAAGAACTGTTAGCAATAGTTCAAGCTCTCACAGCATAGAGGAAATACGCTTTAGGAACAGAACACGATATTAGGGTAGTAACCGACCTCAAGAACCTCCTCGCCTTCACCACCACGAAGGAACTCAATCAATGACAAGCAAGGTGGAGCAAAACACTATGCCAATACCAAATCAAAATCAAGTACCGACCAGGAATACAAGGAGGACAGCCGGACGCTCTTACCAGAAGACAAGAGGATATACCAGCCAAAGACGACGAACGAATTCAGCAAAGTAAAGGGATCCTTCTGCCAAGAGAAAGATGCTTCAAGGAAGAAGGAGCAGAGAATGGGAGGAGCGAAGCCATCAACGAGATGGAGACAACAACACTAGCCAACAACGATCACACGGAATGGATACGAAGAACGATGGAGAAAGATACGGAAATACAAGCGATCAGGAAAGCTTTAAACAAGAAGCAGAAAGAGATGAAGGGAATAGCATTGGGGCTATGCGAAGAAAAAGAGGGATATCTTTGGTATGACGGAAAGATAAGGATCCCGGAAGACGAACCACTACGAACGAAAACGATAAGGAGGAACCACAATATATCCCAAACAGGACACGGCAGAATGGCCAGAACTACAGAACTCATCAGGAGATCATACTATTGGCCAACAGTAAGGGATGACGTCAAAAGATACGTCAAAAACTGCGAGATATGCCAACGAACGAAGGCCGTACGTCACCCGCCCTACGGATTGCTAAAACCTATCGCACCTCCTGGAAGACCATCGCAATCTATTGCTGTGGATTTTATCACCGGACTTCCCGAGTCGAAAGGTTATGACGCAATATGGGTCGTTATCGATCGCCTGACGAAAATGACGCACTTTATACCATGCAGAACTGACATGGACACGAAACAATTCTTCCACCTGTTCAAAGATCAGGTGTTTAGAATTCACGGACTACCAAAGGATATCATATCAGACAGAGGATCACTATTCACGGCAAATATCTGGAAAGAAATCACGCGACAATGGCAGATCGAAAGGAAACTCAGCTTGGTATTTCATCCGCAGACAGACGGACAAATGGAAAGGACAAACGCAATATTGGAACAATACCTATGAGCATACCTCAATTATCAACAAGACGATTGGCCAGAAATGCTAGTGACAGCCGTGTTCGCATACAACAACTGGAAATAAGAAACAATCAAGACAACGCCGTTCTTTGCGAACTATGGGTATGACCCGATATACAAACCGGCAAAATACGACATACCGGCTCAGGCAGTTCATACGAACGATATGCAGAAACTGCATAATATATTAAGAGAAGAAATATGTCACGCGCAAGAACGACAGAAGGAATACGCTGATGGTCACCGGAAACCCGATCCCAACCTCCTAGTGAAGGACAAGGTGTAGTTGATACCAAGGAATATCTGGACCACGAGACCATCAAGGAAACTGGACTACAAGAAACTAGGACCATTCAAAATCATCGAACGCATCGGACTCAGAGCATATAAACTCAACCTCCCACGCTCGATGAACAACTCTCATCCTACATTCCATATCAGTCTCCTTGAACCCTCCCAAGACAACGCTTTGACCTCGCAAAAGAAACTTCCACCACCGCCCATCAAGATCGGGGGCGAAGACGAATACGAACTTGAGGAAATCATCGACTCAAGACTATACCGCAGCAAACTCCAATACCGAGCCAAGTGGACCCGCTACGTGGAAGAACACGATCAAGAGTGGTATCCAGCCACTAACTTCATCAACGCTCAAGATGCCATCCTGCAATTCCACGAGAACTACCCTGACAAGCCCAAACTTCTGCCCGTTAGAAGACAGAGATTGGATCAAAGAAGAAGTCAAGATGAGGATTGGGTCCAACTCGTGGACCTACCTATCAGGAAAACGCAGGAAACGGAGGAAGAGAACGCAAAGCAGTGTCTGTCATGGACACGGTGTTACAACGACGGGTGTCCCACCAACTACACGGAAAAGCTAGGAACCAATTACTTTGCCAAGCAAAGAGACAAGACACCACCGTTGTCGCCTCCGTTAGGCGACCAGAACAAGATTTTGGGGACGAAATCTACGCGGAGGGGGGCCAGAAAATCCAAGAAAGTCACGTGGGAACGAGACCCAGCACCGTCCCCGAGATCATTGGCAACATAAGAGGATACGGTGGGAAGCCTCCAGCAGGAGCTGATCACGATCAGCGAACAGAAAAAGATGGCAGAAGTAGAGATGGGACTCTACAAAGGCCAGGCCATGATGTGGGAACAGAAGGCAAGCGAATGTGGGAAAAAGAACGTGCAGCTGGCAATAGCGGTGACGGCTCAATACGTCAGGGCAAGTTTGACGGAATACAAAGGGGGGAAGACAGAATCCCCACTGAAGAGAAGGGGCGCGAGGATTGGAAGGTTGAAAAACCTGCAGAAAGAAAGCAAGAGTTGGATGCGTCGTATAGGACGCAATATCCTGCAGACAGCAGGAACCGCGGAGGCTGACGAGTTCTCGCTGGCCTAAAGGGACTTAGGCCGTGGGGGAAGGGGAGCTATTGTCACAGTTCTGTGGCAGATAGTGGAAGGAGATGTTTCTGGCAGGTAGTGGAATGAGATGGTTCTACACCATGACGAGGATATTCGTCATGGGGTTTCATTTGTTATATGTTACTTTCACGCACATGACCTATTAAGAGGTCATGGGGGCAGTGCATGGGGCCAAGGAGGCTGCGCAGTTAGTTTACTTTCCTGCACATGACCTATTAAGAGGTCACAGAGGCCGAGCACGAGGCCAAGGGGGCTGCGCAGTTTGGTTTACTTTCACGCACATGATCTGTTTAGAGATCATGTGATTTACGTACATGACCAATGATGCCGTCATATGATGTTTTTCATGAGTAACGGCTATGACTCATAGTTGTTTTGATTTATAAGTGGGTTGAGTCAAGGACTATAAAAGGAGGCCGGTAGAACCTGGTAGTTAGTTTTTCACGCAACCACCTCTTATACTTTCTTACCTATACTATTAAGAATGGAATCTATTCTACCACTACGCAAGATCTATCAAGATACAATCTGATTATTAGCGTTCAAGCATGGAACGTAGACACGGGTCTAAGAATAATAATCAGAGTCTCGATAGAGAACAAGAATCGGTCAAGGTTATATCCGATACCGAGAAGTATTACATTTTACTCTACGAATAACTAAGTGTTGTTTCCTGTCGCATTGGTACTCCAAGATACCAGAGATAGGTAGGATATCTAACACGTACGGCCTTCGTTCGTTGGCATATCTCGCAGTTTTTGACCTATCTTTTGACATCATCCCTTATCATTGGCCAGTAGTATGATCTCCTGATCAGTTGTGTAGTTTTGGCCGCTCTGCCGGGTCCTGTTTGGGGTATATTGTGGTTCCTCCTTATCATTTCTCTTCCTAGTGGTTCATATTCTGGGATCCTTATCTTTCCGTCATACCAAAGATATCCCTCTTTTTCTTCGCATAGTCCCAATTCTATTCCCTTCATCTCTTTCTGCTTCTCATTTAACGCTTTCCTGATCGCTTGTATTTCCGTATCTTTCTCCATCGTTCTTCGTATCCATTCCGTGTGATCCTTGTTGGCTAGTATTGTTGTCTCCATCTCGTTGATGGCTGTGCTCCTTTCGTTCTCTCCTCCTTGTTCCTTGAAGTATCTTTCTCTTGGCAGAAGGATCCCCTTCCTTTGCTGAATTCGTTCGTCGTTTTTGGTTGGTATATGCTCTTGTCTTCTGCTAAGAGCGTCCCGCTGTCCTCCTTGTTTTCCTGGTTGGTACTCTATTTTGATGAGGTATGGGGATAGTGTTTCGCTCCACCTTGCTTGTCGTTGATTGAGTTCCTTCGTGGTGGTGAAGGCGCGCAGGTTCTTGTACTCGGTTACCAGCCTAATATCGTGTTCTTTTCCTAAAGCGTATTTCCTCCATGCTTTGAAATCTTGAACTATTGCCTACAGTTCTTTGTCGTGAATGTCGTAATTGCATTCGGCCTTGGTCATCGTCTAGGATCGGAACGGCACCGGTCACCTTAGTTTATCGTTTCCGAGGTGCGTTCGGATTCCCGAACAGACGTAATTTGACGTATCTGTTTCTAGCATGATCGGTAACTTGGTGTCGAAATGTCGGAGTATTGGTGCCGTGGTGAGTCAGTTCCTCACTCCATCGAATGCTGTTTTTTGTCAGTCAGTCCAGTTCTATTTGGTTTCTTTCATAGTTGTTTCATATAGTGGTTTTGCCACCCTGCTGAATCGTCCGATAAATCCGCGATAAAAGTCACGGAAGCCTAGGAAGCTCTGTACCTCTTTTACGCTCTTGGGAGGTTTCCACTCTCTGATTGCCTCTGTCTTAACAGGGTCTGTCCTTATTCCTTCAGCGTTGATGATAAACCCTAAGTATTCCGTTTCTTGTTGATGGAATTCGCATATCGTAGGTTTTAACTTAATTTTTACTTCTCTTAGGGCTTGCATAACGTTCCGGATATCCTTTCGATATTGTTCTCTAGTTTTTGAATATATGAGAATATCATCTAGAAAGATGATGCAGTATATATCCAGAAACCTGATGAGCTTGGTGTTGATTCATCTTTGGAAGGTCGCTGGTACGTTGGATAGTCCAAACGGCATTACCAGGTATTCGTACAGTCTGTATCGTGTCCGAAATGCTGTTTTCCATTCGTCTCCTTTGGATATTCTAATATTGTGGTAGGCATCCTTGATGTCTAGCTTCGTGTAGTATTGGGCCTTTCCCAATCGATTCAGTGCTTCGTCGATCAGCGGTAGTGGATATCGGTCCTCTTTAGTGACTGCGTTCAGTCCTCGAAAATCTACACATCACCTGAGCTTTCTGTCCTTCTTGGTGAAGAATAATATCGGTGTTCCGGGCGCTGATGAGGATGGCCGTATCCATCCTCTCTCCCGGGTCTGTCGGAGATAATCTCACAGGGCCTGCAACTCTTCTTCTCTCTAGGAGTAAAGTTTCATGAACGGTACCCTGCCTTTCAGGTCAATCTTTTGGTCTTCTTCTCTGTGTTCGGGCAAGTCCGTCCTTTCTCCTTCTTCGAACATATCTAAGAAGTCCTGGTATTCGCTTGGTACCCATTCTCTTAGTGTTGTCTTCTTTCTTGTTGCTTCCTGTCGTACCGCCAGCCTGGTACTGATCGTCGAGGCCGCGGCCATTGTCGTGCCTCTTTCTTCTTGGTCCCATTTGAGAACACTTGTTTGTTCTCCCTTTCGATACATTTTTCCAAAGGTCCTTGCTGATATAAAGTTGATATCGACGCGTTGTTCCATGGGTTCGTTGGGTGTATTCTTCCCGGTGCTTCCAAATCCTTGGACTTGTCTTCCTGTTCCTTCGAGGCCGTCTACTTCTTGTAGTCCTCGGTTGTCGATCTTTTCGACAATCAACTGCGCGATTCGGTCGCCTTTCTTGACTTCATAGTCTTCTTCCTTCAGGTTTATCAACAGGACCTTGATTTCTCCGCGGTAGTCTGCATCTATTACCCCCGCACCTGTGGTTAGGCCACGTCTGGTCGCTAATCCACTGCGTGGGGCAATTTGTCCGCAGGTACTATCGGGTAGTCCTAGTGCTATTCCTGTCTCGATCATCGCTTGCCCTTTGTCCAGGATGATTTCTTCTTGAATGCTGTACAGGTCGTGTCCAGCCACTCCCTTCGACCCTTTGGTCGGTATCATTGCTTCGGGATCCAACCATTGGATCCGGATCTCTTCCGATTCGCTTCGCGCTTCGCTGATTAGACTGTATTGGTTTCCCCATTGAGCCAGTCCGGTACAAACCGTAATGACTCTTGGTGATTCGTTAAGGCATACCCGTGTACACTTCTCGTTTCCGAAACTGATTTGTCTTCTCTCCCAATCGATATTGGGATTGTGTCTTCTTAGCCATGGTATTCCTAGGATGGCAGTATGTTTGACCATATTTGCCACGTGAAATATTATTCTTTCCTGGTGTGGTCCTATTTCCATGACTATCTCTGCGATATCGGTAATGGGGCCCGCCTTGCTTTTTTCCCCATTAACCACATAGATGTCTCTTGGTTTGTCGATCTTTCTGAAGGGTATCCGGTGGGTGTTGCAGAATCTTCTGTCAATAAAGTCCTCCATTGCTCCTGAGTCGACCACCGCGTTGGTTTGGGTAATTCCGTTTTTTGTCAGTATTTTGATTTTTATCGTCATCTGGTCCGTGTCGTCTTCATTTTTGTCCGTGGTGGTGATTTGTGCCCTGTAGTCTGTTGCCGTCAATGTGTGTGTGATCCTAGTGGTTTTGTCATGTTAGTCGTCCCTCAGACCACTTCTTACTGTGGACTGTTGTCGTTTAAAGTCTCCTCCATTTCAGCCGCTTCCTGGCTTTGCCTTTCTCTGATCTTGGCGTTCTTATCCGCACATTCAGCCTCTCGATGTCCCTCTTTTCCACAGTTGAAGAACAGATTACTGTCTCTGTGCTTTCGGAATTCCTACGGTGTCAACCTCGGTAGGTTTGACTTGAACTGTCTGACGGTCTGTCCAAATCTCTGTCCTGGCCTTTGGAATCTTCGCCTCAACCCCCTGATCGCATCCATGTCCATTGCTTCTCTACCTTGTGTTGTCGTCTTTGCTCCGGGTATTCTGTTTTGTTGATTTGCCAGTCTAGTTCTGCTATTTCGTCCTGGATTCTTTCTGTTTTCGAGTTCTGCGAACTACTGGGTGAGGTCTTCGGTAGTGTTGAATGTACGATCAGAGTTGGTCCATGCCTCATGTAACTCCTCGTGAATTCCTCTCAGGAGCTGTCTTTGCAAGGTGTATGCATCGTACTCGGCATATGAGGCCAACAGCTGCATGTGTTGCCTGAACTCGATGACTGTGTTTTTTCCTTGTACCATCTTTTCGACTTCGTTTCTCGCTCGTTGCCATTTGTCTTTGTCTCCAAATTGAGCTCTGAGATCTCTCTTGTATTCTTCCCCTTCGTGCCAGACCTTAGGGTTCGTTCCTTCCACAATTGGGGTGATCCATTTTTCTGCCGTTCCCCTTAACCGGGTTTTTGCTTCTCTGATTTGTTTGTCGTCGAGTTCGTCGGTCCATTCTTTGGCTTCGTAGTACAACTTGAGCTGTATGATAAAGCCTCGGAGCTTGGTTGGTTCTCCGTCAAAAGTGTCGGGGTTTCCGCGCCTAAGCTTTTCCGTTCTTGGTGCTGGCCTAAATCCTGCTACCATGTATTCCCGTTGTTCCCCCGTCATGCTCAGCACGTTCAATGGTGCTGGCGGGGCCGCTGGGGCCGCTCCTGCTCCCGCTTTTGCTTGTTCTGCTTCCCTGTTGTTGGGTGTCGCTGGTGAGACGCAACCAAGTGTTAGATATCCTACCTATCTCTTGTATCTTAGAGTACTCCTGCGACAGGCAACAACTCTTAGTTAGTCGTTGAGTAAAATCTAATACTTCTCTTGTATCGTATATAACCTTGACTGATTCCTGTTCTCTATCGAGAGTCGGATTATTATTCTTAGACCTGTGTCTACGTTCCTTGCTTGAACAGTAATAATCATATCGTATCTTGATAGAACTTGGGAAGTGGTAGAATAGACTCTATTCTTAATAGTATAGGCAAGAAAGTATAATAGGTGGTTGCGTGAAGAACTAACTACCAGGCTCTACCTGCCTCCTTTTATAGTCCTTCAAGCCACTCGCTTATAAATCAAAACAACTATGAGTCATAACCGTGACTCATGAAAAACATCACATGACCGCATCATTGATCATGTGCGTAAACCACATGATCTCGAAACAGATCATGTGCATGAAAGGAAACTCCACTGCGCAGCCTCCTGGGCCTCGTGCACTGCCCTTATAACCTCTTAATAGATCATATGCGTGAAAGGAAACTAACTGCGCAGCACCCTTGGCCACGTGCGCTGCCCCCATGACCTCTTAATAGGTCATGTGCGTCAAAGTAACATGTAACAAATGAAACCTCATGATGAATATCCTCGTCATGGTGCAAAACCATCTCCTTCCACTACCTGCCGGAATCATCTCCTTCCACTATCTGCCACAGAACTGTGACATATAATCTGCAAGCAGGTTTAGATACGAATAATATTGATGCTCTTGCCGGTGATTGACTGCGGGCAATTTTTCCTTGCCTGATCATCGTTTCCAAGTATTCACGTACAGCTTTGAGCTGTTTCTCTAGTAGTGGATGTATCGGTCCCCTGAGGGTGGTTGATCCAGGAATCAACTTGACCTCATAATTGAATGTTTGTCTGGGGGCTAATCTTTCTGCTGTCGGGGCTGCGAACAAATGTTTATAATGCCAGGATTCTTAGGTAATGATTCGAGTTCCCGAATATCTTCACTAGTTTTTATTCTTCTGATAAGACAAGTATTTGGGTCCCTAGTGACTGACTCGTCATATTCGAACATATCTACTGTTTCTTCATCTTCCACCACATAGTTTTCACATCCTTTTGTTGGAGAAAGTCCAATTCTTTGCATGTTTTATATGTGACACTGGGAGTTCACGATGCCACCAACTAAAAGGAATTATCATACCATAATGACCTACTTTAGCTACTTCACATGACACTACAGAGATGTGTCAGCTTTTTCCTATCCCCAACTTTGTAGGTAGGGTATAACACTTCCCTCCTGAGGCAGCGGACAATCCTTCAAAGCTTAAGATATCAACTGCATTGTTCCCTTTGACTATAAGAATGTGAAGGTCTTCACCTAGGTCCTTATTGCAAAGGAACACGTTGGATCCCGAGTCCGCGAAGACTTTAACTTTGTATCACTGATCACCTATATGGAGGTAAGTGATCTCCTGCAGACAATTGTATCGTTTTGGTTTCTCAGCATCAAATTCCTCACTCTTAGCGCGGATAAGACTTTCTTGATTCTCGCATTTAGGCATCGTTGGTGTAGGGTGCAGATAACAAGATCTTTGTTACCAAGCCCATGTAGTTGCGACCAATCCAGTCTTATCAGGCAAACTAGTAACTCTTTAGCTCTAACAATCTGGGTCTACATACTAAGCGGTGTTTGACCGATATGCAACTGTGCAAGACAAGTTTTCAGGCTGGATACCTTCTCCCAACACGTCAGACCTAGGCTCATAGCAAATCTTTGTGCAGTTATTAGCAATTTTACTCCCCAGGTATGGGGTTCCCGCTTTTACCAATTCTTTCGCTCAGGGTTTTGGTTATCCATTCACCTACCTCAGAGAGGCCTTGCACATTAAAGCGGTACATCTCTACCCCACACTCTGGCCAGAAGGCAAGATAGTAGGTACAAATAATACGACTCAGACTTGTGTGGTAAGTGGAATGGCCCACCTTGGTTGTCCTCCTGTTGTATATTGTTATCAGGTAGATCTTGCATTGCTATATTCTAACTTCTTCAGTATAGAAACTTGCTTGCACATGGGTAGCCGGTGGCTACCAGGTGACTTCAGGAACTTCGTACTGTTGGCTCCTGAGCTATGTGGCCATGTTAACTATATCCTCCTTTGATCAAGACTCTTCATATATTGATTCCATGCATTCGAGCTCGTAAGTCTCTCCTGGAGTCCCTTGACTGAGAGCCTACTGGCTTCCATCTTGAACAGAGAGACTTACTTCGCGCCGCATTGATCATTTTGAGTTTCCACTCCTGCAGTTGCACACGGACCTTCCAATCCCCATCGTGGTAGGTCCCCAATACACCCCAGTTAAAGGGGGTTTCTATTTCGATTCCAGTTCTATGTGGACACAGAATACCCAAATGTGGTCACTATTGGGGCCAATGATCTGACTTAGGTCAATTCTGTGTTGTCTGCCAATTCCCAAATCCTATTAGTTCGGGCTGGTAGCTGGATAGTAGTAACTTGCCGTCCTTGTTTAGGCTTTACAATAGCCGCTTGTGCATGACGAATTCCCATTTTTATTGGTCTTGAACTAACAGTTGCCCCCAATATATGGACATCTCCCCAACACGTTTGATATGTATAGTCTTTTCTTTCCATACCGTATACAATCTTGATCTCGCCTTCGAGTGTCTATTACACTCTGTTAGATACTGGTATAAGCCTGGCAGACGTTCATGTGAGTTGTCTTTGCTGCACCTCCTAACTTCTTTTTAGGCTACTCTTGCTCAGCCTCTTATTTTCATTTCCGTGGTGGGGCTCCACCTCCCTTGATACGAGGTTTGTTCATCCTGCATCATTTTCGTTTAGAGTTCCATCAGTCTTCTCTTTTGACCTGGGAGACAAATTTTCGCATGGACAGTTTATCTCTTGCAAGCGTTTCTCTTACGAAAAGTACTTCTTCTGATGGATCATATAGCCAGAGCACTTTTTCCAATTCTTGAACCATCATGTATTGCAGGACCGATAATCCAGGGACAATTTGTTTTGAAAGTTTGTTTTTGACTTCCTCCCTCCAGAATTCTCCTGTCATATGTGCACGGATGTTTAGGTTGTGCTTGACTGCGAGATAATGTTCAATACTGCCCTCATACTCACCCAGCCTCATAACTCGAAGGGCTAGTCTTTTGGCTTCTACTGTGGCAAATCATTTGATCATATCATATTCAAAATGAGTCCAAGTAGCCAATTCTGGCTGCTAGATTCCTCCTTAAAGCTCATCCATAGCCTTTCTAAACCAAATAGTTTAAGGAAGCACTATATCTCCTTTTGTTTGATTGAGCGCGTATATCCCTCATTTCCGGGCATTATCCCTGATCCATGGATCTCTCCCAAAATAGTCTGTGCATTGTATAATCCAGATATATATATCCCGCGAGGATTTATCCTCAAAGGTAGGTGAATCTGATTGTCACTTCACATTAAGCGCTATCGCATAGGTAAGTGTCTCTGCTATACCAGACTATTCTGCTGTTTCTCCTCTCCTGCCACAGCTTGGACTTGCTCTCCTCCTCCCTCTCTCTTCGTCATTATTGTCATCATCACCAGGATCTCTCAGATCACCCCCCCGGGTACCTCAGGGGGATGCATCAGTAGCTTCTTTACCTTTCTCCGCTTCCCTTCATGCAGGCGGAGTGTAATACTCTTTGTCATCTGACTCTTCGAGTGCGGGTAAGGGTGCTGGCCGCACAGCTCCTGGACTTGGTATGGCAGCCAGTATCTTATTTATTGACATTGTCAATATCTTTCGGGTATTCTTCATCTCCTTGTTTTGCAGTTGTTGCTGGTCTGGTAACCTGCGAATCTCCGCCTGGTGAGTAGTGTTATCTAAACGCCATTGCGCTAGGGTACGGTTGACCTCTCTTTTACAAGTGATGCTGGGAGCATGAAATTCCAAGAATTCCGTTGTCAAGTTGGTAACCATTTATTCCAGTGCCTGATCGCCAGCTAATGCCCTTTGGCTTTGTTGCCTGCAAGTTCCATGTAACCTCATGGTTACCTCTTCATGTTCCTCCTAATGCCTATCTTAGGCCTTGATCTTCTTCTCTACTTATTGTAGCATTTCTTCTTGGATACCCTTGACCTCCTATTCTATGCCTGCCAGCTGCATCAATAAGATCGCAATATCATTGTCATGTACATCAGGTCTGTCAGCGATTTACTGTTGAATATTAAGAAGTTTCAAGATTTAGTCGATGCTGACTACGTACAAATATTGGAATGCAATATTGACTGGGTCAAGCGAGGTATCTATGTCTGGCCTTATTCAACTCGGTATTATCACCAGATGGGTGGCGAGCCTAGCTAGGTTTGCAGCATGGTCTCACCCTGGCTTTGGGGTAGAGGTACTCGATATCCGATGTGTGCTAGCAATACTAGAAGGTTGTTGACAGGGAGCGGATATAGCTCCTCTCTGAAATTGTGGCTTTAGAGGTGTTGATGGGGAGGTGCTCCATATGGCCGAACTATCAGTTCCCATTGTATCTGGTCAGGTGTCTATAGGCTCTGCTGCTGTTATCCTCATTCTTGGATCTTGAGGTATCTTGGCTACTGTTACTTTCTCTAAGTAGGCTAATTGTTCCAGTAGCCCCAGATGAGTAATTACTGGTACTTGCTTCTAGAATTCTCGATATCCTTTAAACGGTTTAAGGTACCATATATAGGCTACGCAATGTCTGAGATGTTCGTGGGGCATAGATAAAAAACAGTTCGGGTAATCTGTTTCTGGGTTCAAGACCTGGATTTTCCTTTGTTCGAGGTTCAAGATATACTTATAGTATATATATGGTTTTTAGACCCAAGCCGAGGGGGTGGGTAACCCTTGGCTAATGGTGCCTGGTTGTTTGTATTTAGAGTACTGGGTACTCCAAGCAACGGGGTCTTTTGACTCGGTTAAACTGCACGCAAAGTTCGAACTATACCAGGTACGATATGTGTGCTTGAATTGATCCTGCGTTGAGATCCCAAATGGTATTGTAAGCTACAAGGGTTCTTGCGTATATTCTTCTTCAATTTCCAAAAGCTCACTTTTGAATATTTGTTCAAATCTCCGAATGTAGATTGGGTAGTGAGGAGCTTCGAATCTGTAATCAAAGTGAGAGTAGAGGGTGGAGCTTGAGGTGAACTCGTAGTTCATATGGTGAGCCTGGATAACAGGAGAACTATCAATACACTATTAGGCGGATGCCAAGCTCTAGTATAATTCGGAGTGGTGAATGCCAAATCTTCGATCGGAGAATCAGTTGAGGAAGGCATGTCTCGATAAATAGGCAAGGTAAAGATTTAAAGCGGAAAGTAGTTTTATATTGATATGATCACTTCTCCATTGCTTGATGATATCTGCAAAGCTCGGAAGGTACTTCGATATTTATATCCTGCCTCTGAGTGTTCGTGAACTACTGCTAACTAAAGTACGGGGACAAAAGGAATCGTCCGGCACAGTAACGGCAACCCAACAACCACTATAAATTTACTATCTATGTAACAACAACTACTTAAAATGAACTGAAAATTTGAATAGACATCCATTAAATATAACAAAACTCCTATGTGAAATTGTAAAGAAAAAAAATCAATACTTTGTATACCATCCCTTTGCATCTAAAACAGCAGCCACTCTCCTAGGCATTGACTCCCATAGCTTTTCCAAGAAATCTCCTTCAATATCCTGGGTCCAAACTATATCAAGAGCTTCTGCTAGATGTCTTCTAATAGTATCTGGACCCCCCTTAGTCTTGCGAATGTTAGGAAAGTGCTGGTGCAACCTTTCCTTTACCCTTTTCCAACAGTGCTCAATAGGATTGCGGTCTGGGGAATTGGGTGGCTATTCCATAATCTGTATATAGTTTGCTGCAAACCAAGCCATAGTATTTCTTACAGTATGTATCCTTACACCATCTTGCTGAAATATAGGATCTCCAACAGTGTCCTCCACCTCCTGCCAGACATCAACTAAACCATACTCCAAAACTCCAATATACACAAATCTATCCACACTCTTGTCAAAAATAGGGATCAGCAGACCCTTATTCTTACCCCAAATGCAAGCCCAGACCATCATCCTTATCCCAGGTCCTTTTGTAACTCCTTGAATGCAGTCCTTATACCACATTTCCTCAGGTGTTCTGAAAACCCAAATAATCTTAGGATCTTTAGACCTTTCAACCATGCATTCATCACTAAAGATGATTCCCTCAAAGTCCTCCTTTGTCCAATTCTTATACTCCTTTGCCCAGGCTAATCTCTTGATAGCATGCTCATCCTTCAGAAATGCTCTTTTCCTTGCTCTCCACTTCTTTATGTTGACTGAAGCCAATGTTCTCTTCACTGTCTTAACAGAGGCATAGGGTGCAACATTATTGCGCAATTCTGATAATGGCTGATGGCATCCCTTCTTAGACTCTTTGGCTAGGTAGCGGCAGGTTCTGGTATCGATAATTTTGGGTCTTCCAGTAAATGGGAGGTTTTTTCCATCACCCCTCTTTTGATACTGTTTGTAAAAACTTTTAACTGTGCTCTGGGAGCGATGTAAAAGCTGTCCAATCTCAGAAAATGCAATATTTTTCTCCCTTAGGGCAACAATTTGCTCTTTCTCAAAGTGTGTGAGGTAACCTGTCTTTTGTAAATGCATGGTTGTTGAGAAGTGGTTGATTGAGGGGGTGGGGTTTTTTGAGGTATTGCTTGGTAACCACTGATCGGACGATCCCTTTTGTCCTAGTACTTTACTATACCTCCGAAGTACCACAGTGGTTTTAATATACAAATATCCAGAATCTTATAAGTGCGAACACCATTTGATCCTAAAACCTATCACACCCTTTCACAGTTACAGAATAGTGTTCTTCTATTGAGATGACTACGCTATTTGTTAAACCAAGCAGCGGCCTTCAACTTAGTTGTCCACATAGACTATTATCTTACTTTAGTCTTATTGACTATTGTTCCAGTAGTCTCTTCGGTCATGAACTGATCAGGTTCATGCAGGGCCACCTAGTATCAATTGCAAGTCCCAGCCCAACCTGACAATGTGTTAAGAGTCTCAGACTTATCTAGGTTATCCTTTCTGAGCATGCCTCACCTTAGTCCGCTGGCCTCTGTACAGGTGTCCTTTTACTAAGTCCAATGAACCTACAGCAGATCTCAGAAGGGTATGGGTGGATTTGGTATGTCCTTAATAGCTTCTGCTACTGGGACATCCTCTTGGAGTATTTCCCTGAAAACGTCCTGTCACCTGCAACTCATAGTTTAGGAAACATAATCTTGGAGCCTATTATCTCAATGCGCCCCTCACAGACATCTTCCGTTCCACTTCGCAGATATCGCCAAAGGTCCCCTCTCATATATCCTGCGAACAACCTCCAGTTGGATGGACAGCGGCAACGTATATGCTTTTATGAAGTGGGCTTCATAGATGTGACATTTTAGTTACAGGATGCAACTCATCAAATCTTGCTAATGACAGGCAGGCCACATAACGGAGCCCGAGTACGGTGTTGGCTTCTCAGGAAAAATGAGTGTCTATGCGCAGTTACCCTACCATGACATCTGTGCACTTTGTCTCAGATTTTCATATGCCTAACAGTTGCCAGGGCATTAACTAATTCGAAGTGCATAACCTTATATTCATATTGTCAATATCTTGTACAGAAAGCTGTTTTCTATTCATCTCCTTCCTTGATCCTAATCAAGTGGTAGCCATGTTTAAGGTCTAACTTGGTGAAGATCTTTGTGCTGGCTACTCGAGCTCGAAATTCAGATATCAATAAAAGGAGATACTTGTTGGGAATAGTAATCTTACATCGTATTTAGGTATGAATAGAATTAGTGCTCCTGCAGGTGATTGACTACAGGTAATCTTTCACTCCTTGATCATCGTTTCCAAGGATTCCCTTAAAGCCTTAAGTTGCTTTTCCGATGATGGGTATATTGGTCTTCAATAGGGTATTAATCCTGGAATCAACTTAATCCCATGATCGCAGGTTATTCTGGAAGCTAATTCTTCGGCCATTGGGGCATCCACAAAGGGTTAGTATTGCCCATATTTCTTCGGTAACATGCAGATATCTACCATATTTTTGATGGTTCTGATTCGTTCGATAGGACAAGCATTAGGGACCTAGGTACAGGCTTCGTCGTATTCGAACATGTCTGCTATTCCTTCACCTTCCTCCCCACAGTTCTCTCCACCTTTTGTGGCGTAGGTCCAATTCTCTGCATCTTCTATGTATGAAACTGGGTGTTTACAATGCCACCAACCAAAAGGAATTATCATTCCATAATGACCTGCTTTAGCCACTTCACACAACACTTCAGAGATGTATCGGTTTCTTGTTATTGTCAATATTATCCATAGGATGTAACACTTCTCTCCAGATGTTGTGCATGAGCCATCAATGCCTAAGATATCAACTGTATTATTGAGTTCCACTATAGGAACATGAAGGTCTTCAACTAGGTACTTATTGATAAGCAACAGGTTGGATCCCGTGTTCAACAAGACATTAACTTTGTATCACTTATCATGTATATAGAGGTAAGTAATCCCATCTGGACAGTTGCATCGTTTTGGTTATGGAGTATCTAATTTCATGCGCTTAGTGCCAAGTAGATATTCTAGGTTCTTTCGTTTAGGTATTATTGTTGTTGGGTGTAGGTAACAAGATGTTTGTTACTACCCCTGCATAATTTCGACCATAGAAGTCTCCTCTGACAAACTAGTAACCTATTAGCTCTAACAATCTGGGTCTACATACTAAGCGGCATTTCACTGATATGCAGATTGTGTACGACCAGTTGACAGACTAGATGCCTTCTCCCCACATGCCAGACCTAGGCTGATAGCAGATTTTCGGGTGGTAGTTTGCCATGTTATTCCCCTGATATAGGGTTCCCGCTTTCACTGATCACTTGTCTTAGGGCTTTAGTTATCCACCCACCTACCTCACAGGGGTCCTGCACACCAAAGTGGTACATCTCTACCTCATACTCTAGCCAGAAGGTAGAATAGTTCATGCGTATAATATGACTCGAAACGCGTATAGTAGGTGGAATAGTCCACATCAGTTGTCCTCCTATTGGTATTGTTATCAGGTACATCTTGTATTGCTATGTCCTACTTATTCGGTATATTAACTTGCTTGCATATGAGTAGTGGGCGGCCACCAGGTAGCTCAAGGAACTTTGTACTGTTGGCTCATGGGTCATGTAGGCATGTTATCTATTTTC
Organism: Tuber brumale; assembly: GCA_014065205.1. Taxonomy (NCBI): domain Eukaryota; kingdom Fungi; phylum Ascomycota; class Pezizomycetes; order Pezizales; family Tuberaceae; genus Tuber; species Tuber brumale. The sequence continues at coordinate 236,753 of JACCEG010000200.1, forward strand.
TCTTTGAGTCAAGACTCTCCATATATTGATTCTTGTGTTCAAGCTCGCAAGTCCCTCATGGGATTTCTTCACTTGGAGCCTACTTACACCAATCTTGAAACGAGAGACTTGCTTCGCGCCTCATTGACTATTTTGAGTTTCGACTCCTCTAGTTGCACACACACTACCCAATTCCCAGCATGGTCAGTACCCCATACACCCCAGCTAGAGGGGGTTCCCATTTCGATTCCAATTCCATATAAACACTGACTACCCATACACCGTTACCATTGGTGCCTGTGAACTGACCAAGATCAGTTTCTCGTCATCTACCAGTTTGCAGATCCTATTCATTCGGGCTAGCTGCTGGATGGTAGTGACTCTGCATACTGCTTTGGGCTTTACAATAGCAGATTTTGCATGATGAGACCCCATTTTTATTGGTCTTAAATCGACCGCAACTGCCAATATAGGGGCTTCTTCCCAACATGTTTGATAAGTATAGTTTCTCCTTCGACAACATGTACAATTCTCGTCCCGCCTCCCTGTATCTATCACATACTGTGGACTCACTGTATAGGCCTGTTTGAAGTTCATGTGGGTTGTTTGAGCCACACCTCTGATATACTTTTTTGGCCTCTCTAGTTCGTTTTCCTGTTATCGTTTTTATGGTAGGGCTCCACCTCCCTTGATATAAGATTTATTAGTTCTTAGTCACTTTGGTTTATAGTCCCTTCAGTCTTTTCTTTTGACTTCATGGACTTCTTGGGCTTTAGGTAGTTGGTCTCTTCGTAGTATCTTTCTTGCAAGCAGTGCCTCTTCAGACCGACCAACTAGTCACAATTCTACTTCCCATTCTTGGTCTGTATCATATTGTAATGCCACTAGCCGATGGACTATTTGTTCAGGAAGTTTATTTTCTACTCCCTCCATGCAGGACTCTCCTGCTATGTGGGCTCTAATATTGAGATTGTGCATGAACGTCAAGAACTGTTCAATATTTCCTTCGTACTTGACTTGCTTCATATCTCGAAATGCTTGTCTTTTAGCTTTTACTGGGGTGAAATGTTTCATCATATCATGTTCTAACCAGGTCCACATAGCCAATTCAGACTGTTGGGTTTCACCTTGAAGTCCATCCATAGCCTTCCTTTACCTAAGGGTATAAGGAAGGACTATATCGCCTTTTATACAATTGAGTATATAGATGACATGTTTTCAGGCATTTTTCCATACCCGCGGGTTTCTTTCAAAATAGTCATTACATTGCATGATCTAGACATATACGTCTTAAGTAGGTTTGACGTCAAAGAATCGGGGCGCTTCTGATCATTGCTTAATATTTAGCACTATATATTGTATTGGCAGGTATTTCCGCCATACCGGACTGTTCTGGTATCTGTCCTCGCCTGCCATGGCTAGGGCTTCCTCTCCTCCTATCTCTATCTTCATCATCATCGTCATCGTCTGTGTCCTCGCAGGCCCCTCTCTGTGCCCCTGAGAGGGCTGCATTAGCAGCTTCCTTGCCTTTCCCCTTTTCCCTTCACATAGGTGGAGAATAGTAGTCTTCATCGGTATCCTCTTCTGAGACTGAATGTAGTGGTACTGGATTGGACCTCACAGATTCCTTTGTGCTATCCACTTATTCATTAATGGCTTTTACTAAGGATTTGACAACCTCCGGAGTGTCTTCAGCCATTTTGGTTTGCTCTCTTTCCAACTTTTGGATATCCACACGTTGCTCTTTCGTAGCATTGTGTATGTCTAACAATAGTATTGTGATACCTTTATTATGCTCTGCTGTCTGGTCTCGAAAGGGATTGACCTCGGTATAGAGTTCTGAAACCAATTTCCCCAGAGTTTAGTCATACGCAAGGGCTTCCTGTCTCTGCTGGCCTACACTACTACGTAACTAGGTAGTTACATTTTCATGGGCTTGTTGCTGCTGATCTTGTTCTGCTATCTTTTTTGCTACTTCTAGTAGCATTTCCTGCTGGATGTTTTTAACTTCCTGTTCTACACCTGCCAGCTGCATCAACAAGATCCCAACATCAATACTATGGACATCTTGGCCATCTGCAATTTGCTATTGAACATTAAGTAGTTTTAAGTTCTTGTCTTGAGTGACTCACTGCAAATATTTGAAGGCGATGTTAGCTTGGTCGAGTGAGATATTGATATCTTGCCTGATTTGACCTAAGGGGACTCCCAGATGGCTAACCAGCTTTGCTATTTTCACAGTATGATCTCCAGTCTACGGTATCGAAGACCGCGATATCCGGTGTGTACTCGCCACACTGGACTATCAGTAAGAGGAGAGGATGGCTTCTCCCCAGAAGTGAAGTTCAGTCAGTATTAAGGGAAATTGACTCCAGTGTGCCGAATCATCCAATGCTATTTCATCTGGTCAGGTATCTATGGGTTCTGCCCAGCTTTTATTCTCATCGGGTACTGTGCTACTTCCACCATCCAGTTGAAGATTTCTTCCGAAATCTTTAACCCTAACATTGTATCGTCTTCGTCTGATACCTCGTGCCAATATTCCCTTTCTACTGTAAAAGGTTTGAGGAATTTGATAAATTGGAGATAGCGCAACAGGGATTCTTTACAAGGTAGTATAGAAGGGTTGGAGTGATCCGATTCTGGGTTTAGAACCTGGATTTTAGTTTTTTGAAGGTTTAAGATGTCCTGGTAGTACATATATAGCTTTCTAGGCCAATGCCGAGGCGATAGATTGTCAGTAGCTAATCTTGCCTAGTATCCAATCTTCGAAGTACTCTGTACTACAGGCAACAAGGTCTTCCAACTCCATAGAACTCTATACACAGTTCGAACTATGCCAGCTAAAATATATGCGGTTGAATTGATCTCACGTTAGGATCCTGACAGGTATTGTGAACCAGAAAGGTTCTTTGGCATCCTCTTCTTCGATTTCGAAAAACTCACCGTCCAAGATTTCTTCGTATGTATGAATGTAAATCGGACAGTGAGGTGTTTCAAAAATATCATTAAAGTGAGAATTGAGGGTGTAGTCTGAAGTGCACTTGTAGTTCATATAGTGAGCCTTGGTAATAGGAGAACAATCAATATACTGTTAGGCAGATAACAAACTCTAGTATAATTGAAGAAGGTACACAAAAGTCTTTGTTTGATGAATCTGTCGAAGAAGGTTGGTCTCAATGAAAATAGGTAAGGTTCAGATTTAAAGTGTGGAACAATACTATATTGATAGGATCTCTTCTCTGTTACTTATTGATATCTGTAAAGCTCTGGAGGTACTTTGATATTTTTATCCCACGTCTGAATGTTTATGGACTACTTCTAACTACTATACCTCTGAAGTACCACTTCTGGTTTTTATATGCAAACATCCAGAATCTTATAAGTGCAAGCACTGTTTAACCCTGAAACTTATCACACCCATTCACCGTTATGGAATTGGATTCATCCATTCTGATAACTGCGCTACTGGTTATACCAAGCTGCAGGCTCCAACTTCGTTCTCCACCTAGTCTACTTAGGTTAGTTCAGTCTTATTGACTATCATTCTAGTAGTCTCTTCGGTCATGAAGTTATCAGTTTCATGCTGGGCCACCTAATGTCAATCGCAAGTCCGAGCCCAACTTGACAATGTCTTAAAGGTCTCCAACTTATCTATATCTTCCTTTCTGAGCATGCTTCCGCTTAGTTTGCCAACCTCTGCACAGGAGTCCTATTATTAGGACCAACTAATATACAGCTAATCTCAGAAGGGTATGAGTGAATTCAGTACATCCTTAATAGCCTCCACACCTGGGACATCCTCTTGGCATATTTGACTGAAAACGTCCCTTCACCTTCAGCCTATAATTAGGAAGGCTAACTTTGATGCCTATTACCTCAATGCACCTCTGACAGAGATCTTCCATCTCACTTCACAGATATCGCTAAAGGTCCTCTCTCATATATCCTATCAACAGCATGCGGTCAGACAGACGGGGGCAACTTATAACGTATTATAAAATAATCTTCATTGATGTGACATTTTTGTTATAGGACACAACTCTCGAAATCTCACTAATGACGTGTGGGCCTCACAAAGGGACCAGAGGGGGATGATTGCTTTAGTAAATCGAGGGTTTGTACACAGTTACCCTACCATGAGGTCTGTGCACTTTGTCTCAGATTTTCATATGCCTAGTAGTCAAGAACCTATAAGACATTAGCATATCAGGCTTGAACTTGTCTCTGGCAATTAGTTGCTCAGTATGAAACTGATCCCTTCATGACCAAAGAGACTATTGAAATAAGAGCTAACAAGACTGAAGTAATATAATAGCCTATGCAGTCGGTCAAGTTAAGGATGCCGTTTGATAATAAAAAAACAGTGTGGTTATTTGAAATGAGGAATTCAATTCTACAATCAGCAAAGGGAGTGAGAAGTTTCAAGGTGAATCACAGTTTGTACTTATGAGATTCTGGACTTTTGTGTATTGAAACTAGAGTAGTACTTCAGAGCTATAGTAGTTAGAAGTAGTCTGTGAATACTCCATCACAGGATATATATAATGAAGTACCTCCCAAACTTTGCAGATATTATTAATAGAGAAGAGATTCTATCACAATAATATTATTTTACACTTTAAATCATTATCTTACCTATTTATTGAGACAATCCTTCCTCAACTAATTCTTCAATCAAAGATTTGGCATATGTCCTTCAATCAAATTATTGAGTAGGTATCCACTTAATATCCTCAGCCTAGAACTTGCTTTTGTAGTTTAAGATTTAGTTTTCCTTACATGTTTAGTTATTTTAAGATGCACAGTTGAGAAATGTCTTCTAGCAAAAAGCAGAGGAATTCGGCCATTGTGGTAGAAGAGTATTTTATTTTTGTCAGAGTTGTTTGATTTTAGGGCTTTGATTATGCCATAGTTTGATTATACCATAGTTTGATTACTGCATGTTGTTGAAATTTCCTATTTATTCGTTTCATAAGTATATTTCTTGCAGATAACTTGTATTTCTCTCCTTCAATATATTTCTAGTTTACCTATTAATTACGAACATTACTACAACTACAGGATAAAGAATGGGTATTTTGTTTATATTTCATAATAACGATAGGATAATTGGATATATAATTTCTTTTTGCATGTGCGGAATGTTTCATTTATTTTCATTTATGTACTGGGACCTTTTCTGAAGGTACATTGCATGTTGATTTTCCCCTCAAAATCTCTCATACCGTTACAGTTTATATATATTTTACTTGACATTTTCTTGCCAGTTTTCCCTGGTCAACCTTGCTTGCACCTATATTTTTTACAAGATTTTCCCCCTTATTTCTTGTCATTGCGGAAGTTTTTTCTTTTTTTTTATACTCATGTATTCATTGCTTACAGTACAAGAACTTGCATGCAGTGCTAGCTATGGCATAAACAAAACCTCAATCTCAAAACTCGCAAGCACAAAAGAAACAACTCGCACCAAAATGTAAAAACCTCCTAAGAGTGTCCGATAGTTGACAAAGAATCCCAAGGAACTAAAGCAAGCAAATACAAAAGTCATGACAAGAAATTTAGGCATCCAGCAAAGGAACAACACTCTCCAGATGGAACAAAAGAGACGATGGATGAGGTGATTCACTGCTGGAAGCTGTGGATCGGTAGCTCTGTACAGCGAGGAGAGGACTCAAGCGGAAGGTCCCAGCACGCAGGTGGCATGCTGGGGGGAAAGCCAGTGGCGGTTATATTAAGATACCATGCCAGAGAGTGGAGGGCATTTATGTCGGTCCATAGTGAGCTGTGCCTACCAACATCTGCGAGCCCCCAGAGGTGGCGCTTACGAGGCTCCTTTCAGGACACGCAGTAGAGGATGGCTTGAGCAAAGTCCTCCTCATCCACCTCACAGAGGGGACAGAGGGGGGAGGGGCTGTCAGTGAACAATGAGGGATGGGCAGCGAGGTAACTCCGGCCCAAGGGCATTTGGGGAATTCTGCCCGCAATAAACCTCCCAAGGCCTATGAAGGAGTAAGACGAGAGGAATGGGGCATAGGGGTAGCCAGGTAGACGGGAGAGCTATGTAGACCAGTCCTTGGCAAGTGCAGCTCTCTTGTGTGCCTTGACTGACTGATAGGATGGGGTCCCCTCTTTCAGGGGGAGCTGGTCAGGTAGGAGGAGATCGGGTGAGGCCACTAGAATGGGGCCTGAGGTGTCAGTGAACGATAGAGTCCAATGTGCTATCCCATGCAGGGGTAGGTGCCTCCTTATAGGGGGGGCAAGGGGGGTGAGTCTTTCAAAGGAGAGGGGTGTAGACTGATAACAGGCCTCTGGTAAAGTGTCGGTAGTCCTCCAAGGCCTGGAAGTGGAGAACATCGGAAAGGAATGGTGGAGTCTCGCAGTCACCGGGTTTGTCTCCGGAGGGAGGCACATGAGTCGGACAGCGGCCAGTTTCTGGCGGTTGAGGATTAATAGTGGGAGGGGGGGAGAGCTGATTCACGTGGCAGGATGCTAGCTGGGGTCGAAAAGAGGCAGTTTGTTACTGATCTTAGAATGGTTCTATTGAATTTGTATGTAGCGGCACAATCTTAATAGCTTGAGTACGAAAATATGGCACAGTATTAAAGATATACTGTGGGCACACTAGGGCGAGGAGTATGGTAGTAGGAAGGTAGATTGGTAGTAATTCTTGTCCTTAATTCTTTCTAACACTCGCAGCGGTAGCCAGCTATATATACAAGGGCGCATACTTAAGCGAAAGAAAAGAAATAATCGGGAAAATCTTGTAAGAAACATAAGTGCGAACAAGTCTGACCCTGAAAAACTGCCAAGTAAATCCCAAATAAAATATATATAAATTGTAATGGTGTGAGAGATTTTAAACAGAAAATCAACATGTAATGCACCTTCCGAAAAGGTTGCAGTACATAAGTAAAAATAACCGAAATATCTCGCATATGCAATAAGAAAATATATATCCAATTATCCCATCGTTATAATGAAATATAAACAAAATACCCAATGTATATACTCTTGCTGTAGTAATGTTCGTGATCTATAGGTAAACCAGAAATATAACTAAGGAGAGAAATACAAGTTATTTAAAAGAAATATACTTATGAAACGAATGATAGAAAATTTCAACAGGTTCTCCAAAAGACAGACATCCAGTCCAGCAGGGTGAGGCCTAGTGAGAAAAGGTCCATGCCGTAGCGGAGGATTGGGGAGATGAGAGAGGATCCCAGCTGGTGGCAGAGGAAGAGGGAGAGGCCTTTTCCAGGCCTGAAGAGTCTCTGAATCTTGGCGAAGGCCCCTTGGGCCAGGCTAAGTCTTCTCAAGAAGTATGAGGTGGTACCCTTAGAGTACAAGGTAGTTGAGGGCTTAAACTAATATCCAAGCCAATGTATCGGTTTGGAGGGGCGAAAGAAGAGACCATCCAGCAGGACTGGGATCGCGGGTGGTGGGACTTTCTGTGCTGGGGTCACCTAGTGTAGATGCTCTGTCTTCGGAATCAAGAAAGATATCCCCAGTCTACGGGCTTTCGCGTGGAGATTGTCGGTGATGCCTTGTAGTCTCTGGACCTTCTGCCAATATAAACCTGCGGCGGCAGTGATCACCATGCCATCCACATAGGAAAGGATGAGGCCCCAGGGGACTGGGAAGTGAAGGGATAAAACATATATAACAAACAAGAGTAGTGAGATCAGAGAGCCCGTCCTCCATCTCCTCTATTTTCCTCGTACTTGAAATCAACCCTCAACGCTTAAGAGTTCACGATCCACCCACCCCCCCCTCTCCTTCCGTGATGGCTTCAGCCTAGGAGTGACAGCCATCCCCCTCCTCTCCTAACTGTCATCTTCTGCTTTTTCAGGCGTCAGAGCTTTCATTCTTCTGGGTGCTGGTATGCTTCACTGGCTGCCCATTCTCGTCCCTTTGCTCGTTTAGCGCAGCCCCTTCATACGGTCGGCGACCATTCGCTTCCCATGCTTCAGATGGCTGGGAACATGGTTTGTGGTACGTGAGGACTCTTCAATAGTTCCATGTGTCGATCTCGCTCCTCCCCACAGTCGGCTTAAGCGGTAGTACCCCCTCCACTAAGTGACGCGATCTCTGGGAGAACAAGAGACTACATGAGAGACGCGGTAAGGTCGCTGGCCATCTGCCACTGGGGACTGCCTAGAAGGACATGAACACGATTACCCAGAGTTTACATGGTCGCATTCAGTTTCCTTCATGTTCTGTCAGTTGGATCGGCTTGCACCCTACTGCTACACCCTTACTCAGCTTGCACCCTTCTGCTCTATCCTCTATTGCCATTCCCCACAGGTGGCCCACTTTCTCAATTGCGTCGCGTTTCGGGATAACTTCTATGGTTTATGCTGCTAGTGTGTATACCTGGCACAGTTGTTGTGGGTTCTATGGGGTTTGTTTTCTTTTGTTTTACTTCTGGGATGTTCTGGCCAGTTACCTTCTTTTGTTTTCCTACTTGTTCTTTGTTAGCCTTCTCCTATTCTGAGAGTTTGCTTGCGAGGTAGTGACAGGGTTTTCTTTTAAGTGAGATGTGTAGTTAGGCCCATACCAGAGGGTTGTGGAGATAGCGGTGGGCCAGGCGGAGGGAGGAATTGGGATTGTTTATACCATAGCTAGCACTGCATGTAAGTTCTTGTACCCTAAATAACAACCAATACAGGATGATAAAAATAAAAATAAAAAGGAGATCGAAGAGCCCAGGGGGGTACCAACCGAGACTGAGGTGAAGATTTGAGGGGGCCCATGGAAGACTAGGCAGCAAGAGTGCTCGTAGAGGAAGGACCTTATCCAGGAGACCATGTAAGGATTGACTGCCTTGGTGGCAAGCCTGTCGCAAAGCAAGGTGGCCGAGACGTTATCAAAACAACCCTTAATGTTGAGGAAGAGGGTCGAGACCTTGAGCTTAGAGCGCACAAAAAGCTGAATCTCATAGGACAGGGTCACTGCTGCGTCGAAGGTACTCAAGCCCTGGATGGACCCAGTTTGACGTGGGAACAGGAGGCCCAGGAAGTGGGCAAGTGCGGAGAGATGAGTTGCCATAATCCTCTCCAGGATCTTAGAAACAGTTTCCTGGAGAACAATGATACGAAATGAGGCCGGTGTGTCATAGGAGGGTTTCTCCAGTTTGTCCAGCACAATACCCTTTACTTTCTTCAGACAAGGGAGATGGTGCCCTTAGAAAACTAGGGGGCTATGGAGGGATGTGAGGATGTTGTGATTCAAAGTGTGTACTTTCATCCAAACAGAGTATGGTATCTGGGCTAGGCTGGGGGGAGAGGATGCGGAGGACTTCCAGAGGGCAGCAGTTCCCTCCTCAGCTGATAGTGCGAGAATGTCCTTGAACTCTCGTAGAATGGCTGGTGGGCTTGAGGACTGCTTCACAGGAAAGAAGTGCGAAAGGAGAGCTTTGTTAATTACAGCAGGGCTGTCGGCCCCGGGTATCTGGGGGAACCTGTCTGGAAGTCTGCCGAAGGCATAGCGCTTTGCAGTCAAGAGTGTCTGGAGGGTGGCCATTTTCAGAAAGTTATTCCAATATTCAGTCTTGGCCTTTTTTATGGCCTTGAAGTATAGAAGCGGCGCATCCCTGCACTGTCGCTTCGATGAGGGGAGGGGATCCCTTCGCGCTGCTTGCACCGTCGTGTGGAAAGCGGATCTATGCACTGTAAGGTTGGGGGTCCACCATGGTTTGGACCTGTTAGAGGGCTTCTTATCCACTTATGGAGCCTGAGTACAGCTCTAAGCCTACCGAGAGCTGTGTCAAACCAGGTGGAGAACATGTAGGGTGTAGTGAGGGGGGGAGGGGGGTCGAATTTCATGGCTTTTATCTCTTTCTCAAAAGAGAGCCAATCAGTCTTGGTCCAAGCTGGGGCCGGAGGGGGCAGGCGAGCCAAAGGCTCCAAAAGGGTTATAAGGATCTGGACGTGGTCAGATCCCATTGGTGAGAGGTGCATGTCCCCAGACTAGAAGCTGGGTGATAACGGAGCATTGGCGAAAGCTAGGTCTATCACTGAGAGATGCAAATGGGGATTGAAGTGGTAGTAGGTAAGGGTACCAGGGGCGTTCAAGAGACAGAAGCCCTCTTGCAGTGCCTTCTCAAAGAAGGGAGTGGAAGCGGAGAGGTCTGATTTGGAAAAGAGAGGAGTTGGGTCCGCTGATGGGTGATAGATGTTAAAATCCCCAACAACCAGCGTGGGCGTGGCGGTGTGAGGGAAGGCAACCTCAGGCATGATGGTCTGGTGAAAGGGCGAGGCATCCCACGTGCTGTAGAGGTTCACAGCCGAAAGTTTGGTAACAAAGGAATCAAAAAAAACAATAAACGAATAAAAGTCAACTGCCATCCAGTCTCTCGCTTCCGAGAAGACCGGGAGGACCGAAAACTGTCATGTGGAGGAGAGATCGAGGTAGCAAGCCACCCTAGGCTTGCTACTGTGGGGGCAGAGAGGTAAAAAAGGCTTGAAACTGGCAAACAACCGAGGCTGGTTCCTGTACAAGGGGGGGTCTTGAAGAGCAACAAGAGTAGGGGGACAATATATAAAAGAAAAGGAATTAAAAAGGGAGAGAAAGACATCTCAGCTTTCCAAGCAGTTGTGTTGTAGAATTGATATTGGGTTATAGGAGCCTGCCTCCAGCGCGGAACTCACAGGGGAGGTGTGACCAGCCATTAAATGCCTTGCGGCATCTCAGGCTGTGGGAAAGGAGTAGGAAATTTCTGCCATGTGGAGTTCGGCAGGGCCCCTCCTAGGGACTTTGAGGCTAGAATGGGGGAACGTATTGGGGGGGCAGCGCCACGCCTAGGGCGGGATGTTTCAGGATCAAAGGGGGGTAGGAGGGGTTGTGAACCAGTTGAATGACCCTCATCAGAGTCATTCATCGTGTCTATATCTGCTGCATCCTGCGGAACAGAGGACTCCCGATGGGGAGGAGGAGGGGAGGGTCAGGATGGGCATTCTCTAGCGAAAGCCGGGTAGTGGCCCTTGCAGACTGCAAACACTGGGGGAGAAGTTGGGCAGCAGTCGACCACTACTCTGAGGTTCCTGCCCTGCGGATAGGTGGAGTACTGGCAGCGGTGTGCCTGTTTTCTGTAGGAGAGGGCACAGATTAGACAGACTGGGTGGTCAATCTTGGTTCTGGCCGAATGGTTTCCATATTCCCAGCAATTACGGCATTGAGTGAGGCTATTAGCCAAGTATGCTCTCACGATCTTGCATCTAGAAGAGAAAAGGTACGTGTTTCCCAACCTGATGACTTCATTTTCGAGCGCAACCGTCACCACTACGGACGTTGCTTTCTTGAGGATTCTGAAGTCGCAGTCAGGATTCTAGTAGCGGGCGGAGAGGATCTGAATGTTCTTGCCGTTCAAGATGGTGTTGCTGAGAGATTGTGGGAGGTCGTCGTTGTCCCTCGGGAGGTAGGTGATGAGGAGAGAGTGCATTGCGTGCTGGACTTCATTGGGAGCAAGGCGGAACGGGAGCCAGGGAGTGTTCCCTATCAGAAAGAATTGATTCAATTTGCCTGCAAGCGTGTGGTGGTAGGGGGTATCTGTGGTGTAAGTGACGAAAGGAGAGAGGGTAAGAAGGGTGATGTTACGATCCCTAACCAATGTCAGTTCTCAGCGACGGGTGGGCGATACATCTCTTGTGTCTTCTCGGCGATAGTTCTTAGGCCTGATGCCTAGGATAAGGTGGGAGAGACTCTCGTGTCTCTGATCCTTATCACCTATCGTACTCTTTCTTCAACTCGACTCTTATAGTAGAGTCCACGGCTCATATATAGGTATTCGTAAATAGCGTAAGTGTTTTGTATTCGTAAAGCATAAAGTAATAAGTAAGGAAATAACTTAGAACGAATCGTGAAGGGCCTATCTACTCAGACCTTTTCACTTTTTTTCTTTTTGTTTGTTTTTATCTTCATGTATTCATTGTTATTTAGGGTACAAGAACTTGCATGCAGTGCTAGCTATGGCATAAACAATCCCCATTCCACCTTCCGACTGGCCCGACCGTATCCCCAGGACCCTCTGGTATGGGCCTAACCACACATCTCGCCTCAAAGAGAAACCCTTCCCCACCTCGCAAGCGAACTGAGAGAATAGGAGAAGGCTAACTAAGAAGAAAGCAGGAAAACATAGGAAGGTAACTGCCCGGAACATCTCAAGAAAAGACAAAAGAAAAACCGTACCAAAAGATCCTACAACAACCATGCCAGGTATATGGGCTGGCAGCAGAAACCGTAGAAGTTATCCCGGAATGCGACGTAACCGAGAAAATGGGCCACCTGTGGGGGGGAGGCAGGTGAGGGTGGTGCAGTAGAGTGCAAGCCGAGGGAGGGTGTAGCAGTAGGGTGCAAGCCAATCCAACCGACAGAACAGGCCGGAAACCGAACGCGACCGTGTCAACTCTCGGTAATCGTGTTCGTGTCTCACTAGGCAGTCCCCAGTGGTAGAAGGCAAGCATCTTACCGCGTCTCTCATGTAGTCCCTTGTTCTCAGAGAAATAGCGTCACTTAGTGGATGGGATACCACTGCTGAAACCGACGGTGGGGAGGGGCGAGACCAACCCGTGGGCCTGTTGAAAAGTTCCCGCGTACCGCAAACAGTGTTCCCAGCCGTCTGAAGCATGGGAAGCGAACGGTCGCCAAAAGTGTGGAGAGGCCTTGCTAAGCGAGGAGAGAGGCGAGGACAGGAAGCGCGAGAGGCATACCGGCACCCAGAGGAAGGAAAGCTCTGACAACTTGAGAAAGCAGAAGAGGGCAGTGAGGGGAGGGGGGAAATGGCCGTCACTCCTAGGCTGAAGCCATCGTGAGAGGAGAGGGGGGGTAAATGGTTCATGAACTCCTAGCGTTGAGGGTTGATTTCAAGGGCGAGGAAAATAGAGGAGACAGAGGATGGCCTATCTACTCGGACTTTTCTCTTTTTTCTTTTTTTTATCATCATGTATTCATTGTTTACAGTACAAGAACTTGCATGCAGTGCTAGCTATGGCATAAACAAAACCTCAATCTCAAAAACGCACACACAAAAGAAACTAAACCCCCACCAAAGTATAAAATCCTCCTAGCGTGTCCGATAGCCGACACAAAATCTCCAAGAACTAAAACCAACAAATGCAGAAATCATAACAAAAAACAAAACCGACCAGCGACCAGAAAACAAACAGTAGACGTAGGTCGAGTCAAATAGTGGGGCAGGCGCCCGGCTCAGGGCTTTAAGCTGTGAATCGGGAGACCCGAGTCGTTAGGTGTGGGTTCTGAAGGGCGGTCCCAGTCTGCAGGCGGCATACCAGGGTGAAAGCCTGTGGAGGTCACATTGAGGTACCTTGCCAGAGAGCGGAGGGAGTTTGTATTGGAGCAGAGCGGGCGGTGTCTGCCAACGTCCGTAAGCCCCTGGAGGTGGTGCTCGCGAGGTCTTTTACGAGACTCGCAGTAGAGAATGGCGCGTGCGAAGTCCTCTTTATCCTCCACGCGATACGGGCAGAGGGGTAAGGGGTCATCAGTGAACCAGGAGGGGTGGGCAGCGAGGTGGCTCTTGCCTGAGCGCATTTGGTGGATCCTTCCGGTGATAAACCTACCAAGCCCCATAAAGGGGTGGGGCTTGAGGGTTACGGTGTAGGGGTAGTAGGGTGGTGGGGGGAACTGGGTGGCCCAGTCCCTGACGAGGGCAGATCGTAGCTGTATTTTGATCGATTGGTAGGACGGGATCCCCTCCTTCAACGGGAGCTGCTCGGGCGGAAGAAGGTCAGGCGAGGCCACTGGGATAGGGCCCGAGGCATTGACGCACCGGAGGGTCCGGTGTGCAATCGGTCCAGTGGGAGGTGTTTCCATATGGAGGGGGTGGGGGGGGCTGTGTTCCAGAGGAGTGGGGCATAGACGGACGTCAAGCCTCTGGTGAAACTGCGGTGGTCCTCTAGTGCCCGGAAAGGGGAGGAGGTCGGGAAAGACGGGTGGAGCCTGGCTGTAGCCAGGTTGGCTTCAGGGGGGAGGCACATAAGGTGGGTAGCGGCCAGCCTCTGATGATGGAGGACCAACAGCGGGAGGGGAGGGAAAGCGGACTCATAGGCCAAGATGCCCACCGGAGTGGACGAAAAGCAATTAGTTACCCACCTTTGGACAGATCTCCAAAAGACGGACATCCTGTCCAGGAGGGTAAGGCTTGGGGAAAAGAGGTCCGCTCCATAGAGGAGAAGCGGGGAGATGAGGGAGGACACCAGACGGTGGCAGAGGAAGGGGGGGAGGCCCTTACCGGGCCTGGACAGTCTTTTAATTGTCGCGAAGGCCCCTTGGGCCAGGGCGAGTCGTCTGGAGAAGTGCGAGGTGGTGCCCTTGGTACAGGATGTGGACGAGGGTTCAAACCAGTACCTAAGCCACCTTATTAGCTTAGAGGGGTAGAAGAGATGCTCTCCCACTAGGGCCGGGATCGCGGGGGGGCGAACGTTCTGTGCGGGGGTTGTCCAGTGCATGAGTTCGGCCTTTGGGATCGAGAAGGACATGCCGAGTGTACCAGCCTTCGCTTGGAGAACCGAGGTGATTCCCTGCAGTCGCTGGACGTTCCGACGGTACGAGCCGGAGGCAACCGTGACTGCGAAGTCGTCCATGTAGGAGAGGATGACGCCACGTAGGGTTGAGAAGTGGAGGGACGAGACGTAGATGACAAACAGGAGGGGGGAGATCAGGGAGCCGTAAAGTGTACCAACGGAAACCGTGGAGAAGACCTGAGGAGCCCCCTGGAAGACCAGGCGGCAGGAGCGGCCGCGGAGGAAGGACCTGATCTAAGAGACTATGTACGGGTTGACTGCCTTAGTGGCAAGTCTTTTGCAGAGCAGGGGGGTGGAGACATTGTTGAAGCCTACCTTAATGTCGATGAAGAGTATCGAGACCTTGAGTTTAGGGCGCATAAATACCTGAACCTAGTGAGCCAGGGTTGCCGCCATGTCGAAGGTGCTCAGGCCGGGAAGGGAGCCAGTTTGGCGGGGAGACAGGAGGCCCAAAAAACGGGCAAGGGCAGAGAGGCAGGTTGCAATGACCCTCTCAAGGACCTTGGAGACCGCCTCCAATACGACGATGATGCGGAACGAGGCCGGTGGGTCGTAGGATGGCTTGCCCAGCTTGTCAAGTACTATGCCATTGGCCCTTTTCAGAGAGGGCGGGTGGTGTCCATATCGAACAAGGGGGCCGAGGATGGAAATTAAGATGTTGGGATTCAAGGAGTGGACTCTTTTCCAAACGGAGTAGGGGATCTGGTCTGGACCGGGCGCGGAGGACCAGGAGGCGTTCCTGAGGGCCATTGCGATTTCTTCCGCTGACAATGAAGGAACATCTTTGTACTCCCTCAGGATGGCTTGAGGGCGTGAGGGTTACTTTTCCGGGAAAAAGTGGGAGAGCAGGGCTTTGTTAATGCGCAAGGGGCCGTCAGCCCCGGGTATCTGAGGAAACCTGTCTGGGGGCCTCCCGAAGGCATAGCGCTTCGCAGTCCAGAGCGTCTGTGGTGTGGCAGATCTTAGGAAGTTGTTCCAGTATTCAGTTTTTACCTTCTTTATGGCCTTGAAGTATAGTAGACATGCTTCCTTGCACTGCTGCTTGGAGGAGGGGAGGGGGTCGCGCTGGGCGGACCTAACTGTCGAGTGGAAGGCAGCCCTCTGCGCGGTGAGGTTGGCAGTCCACCAGGGCTTCGACTTGTGGGAGGGCCGCTTGTCCGGGGTATGAAGCCTGAGGATGGTCTGCAGTCTACCAGTGGCTGCATCGAACCAGACGGAGAAGGAGCGAGGTGTTGGGAGAGGGTGTGGGGGGTCAATTTACATGGTCCTTATCTCCCCCTCAAGGGAGGTCCAATCCGGCTTTATCCATGCGGGGGCCAGAGGAGGTGGGCGGGCCAGAGGCTCGGCCTGGGTAACGAGGATCGGAACATGGTCTGAGCCGGTCGGGGACAAGGGTGTGTCCCAGGATTGGAAACTGGGGCACAAAGTGGCGGTGGCAAAGGATAGGTGCAATACTGAGGGGCGGAGTTCGTTGTCGAAGGGGAAGTAGGTAAGGGTACCAGGGGTGTTCAAAAGGGAGAAGCCCTCCTCGGCTGCCCATTCAAAGAAGGGTGTCGAGGCGCTGAGGTTTGAGATTGACAAAAGGCAGCAAGGATCCGCAGAGGGGTGATGTATATTAAAGTCTCTGATGACCAATGTCAGCGCGGTGGCGTGGGGGAAGGCTACCTCTGGAGAGATGGTCCGGCGAAAGGGGGAGCCGTCCCAGGTACTGTGGAGGTTCACAACCCTAAACTTGGTAACAAAGGAATCAAAAAATCCAACAGGCGAGTAGAAGTCAATGGCCATCCAATCTCGCGCTTCCGAGAAGACAGGGAGGACCGAAAATTGTTGAGTAGAAGAAACGTGGAGGCAGCAGACCACTCTGGGCTTGCCGCCACTGGGGCAGGGGGGTAAAAAGGGTTTGAAGCCGGCGAATGACGGGAGTCGGTTCCTATGTAGGGGGGGGTCTTGCAGTGCAACTAGGATAGGAGGGGACTTTAAACGAGAAAAAGAATTAAAGAGGGAAAGAAACACATTCCAGCTTCCCAAGCAGTTGTGTTGCAGAACGGATATGAGTTTAGGAGAGCCCGCTGCCGGCGCGGAACTCGCAGGAGAGGTGCCACCAGCCATTACACGCCTTCCGGCGTCTCAGGCTGGGGGACAGGAGTGGGAGATTCCTGCCATGCGGGATTCGGCAGGGCACCTCCTAGGGGCTTGTGAGCAGGGACGGGGGGAAGTGTTGGGGGGGGGCATCACCACGCCTAGGTCGGGGTGTCTCAAGAGCGAAGGGGGGTAAGAGGGATCGTGAACCAGTTGAAGGATCCTCGCTGGAGTCGTTCGTCATGTCCATAGCTTCCTCATTCGTCGGTGGAGGGGACTCCCCACGGGCAGAAGGGGGGGTGGGTCTCGATGGGCATTCCCTGGTGAAGGCCGAGTGTTGGCCCTTACAGACCGCACACATGGAGAGAGAGGTTGGGCAGCAGTCGACCACTGCTCTGCGGTTTCTGCCCTCAGGCCAGGTGGGGTTCTGGCACAGGCCTATCTACTCGGACTAAATGTCCTCCTTATACAGTTGACCTTCACGCCCTTGTGACTCATCCTTCAAGTCACGCGCCACATATGACTCACAACTGTAAGTCATACAAAACATCATAAACTAGTCATATGACCAAAACGGTCACATGCGGAAAACCAATGACCTCTTTAATGAGGTCATGTGCCAAACATAACATATCATCATAACTCAATCATATGACCGAAATGGTCATATGGGCGAAACCCAGGACCTCTAATGAGGTCATGTGGGAAATATAACATAGCTATAACTCATAACTATGAGTCATGTGAAAACCTTTCCCTGCTAAGCCACCTTCGTGACATTAGCTCCTCCCTCACTAAGCTCGAGTCGCTTCGAGCTTAGACTCTCTTATCGTAGAGGCGATCCGCGCACCTCCCAAAGCGTTTAGCATTGTCATTTGCCTTGCAGCAAAGTCCACGCACCTCTTCGATCATGGCTCTCCGCTTGAGCTTTTCCTTCCGTAGCGCTTCGTCCCCTTGCGCTATCCTCTCGTTGTTGGAGGCCCAGATTATGTCCAATCCCCTCCTAGACCCTTCGATCGTCTGCCGGTATGTTCCTTCCTGTTTTTCTAGGTGTGCCATCGTTTCTTGTTGCCGTTTTTTTCCTCTGCTAGCCGATCGTTCTCTCGTCGCAATCGTTCGTTCGTTCGTTCGGTGTAGTTCCTCCTTGGATACAAAAGTTTTTGTATACTCCCCCTCCTTAGGTTCCGTCCTCGGAACCTATGGGATTGCCTGCTTGGCTTCCCATTGTTGCCTTCGATGGTATGGGCAGTATCTGCACATGCAGTTCTGCCCGGAAGTCTTGTGGTGTGAGGGGCCAGTGGGCGGAGGTAGCAGTTGTGTTGCCCATCTGGCCTGGATCGGGGTCGTTGGTGGTGCTTGCTTTGTCGCTGCCTTCTTGCTCAGGAAGAAGTTGCTTCCTTGTTTTCCATCTAGGTGCACGGGGCACCCATCGTCTGTGCATGCCATCCAATGGTAGACGGCATGGTTTCGTTCGTTGTTGTTGACCACCTTGGCCCACTCAGCCTCGATGGTCTGCTCCTCCCCCTCCTTGTTGATTCTGATTTCTTCTTCTGCCGCAGCCCACTTGGCTGCGTCCGGTGGAGGTCTCGTGGGGCTACGCACGAGCTCGAAGTCGTCTGGAGCATCCTTGATGCTCGGCTGACAGCTTCTATGGGTAGCGTTGGTGGAAGAGGTGGAGAGCATCTTGAGCGCTAGTAAAGTTGGTAGCTGGGTACCACTCTTGATCGTGTTCAGGGGAGTAACCGGTCCACTTAGCACGGTATTGAAGGCTACCGTGGTATAAGCGGGAGTCGATTATTTCGTCGAGTTCGTATTCGGGTTCTCCTTCGTGTTCAATAGGCGGAGGAGGTGTAATCGTTTGTGAAGGAAGTTTGTTATCTTGATAGAGTTCCAAAAGCCAGATGTGGAATGTGTTGTGTATCTTCACAGATGGGGGAAGGTCGAGTTTATATGCTCGTTTCCCTATCCTTTCCATTATCTCAAATGGTCCCATTTTCTTGTAATCCAATTTCTTGGACGGCCACGATGTTGGTATATTCCTTGATAGTAACCACACCTTGTCGCCTTGTTGTAGGTGTGGATCGGGTTTTCTGTCTTGATCGTAGTTTCCTTTTTGTCGTAATTGTGCTGTCATCATTTCTGCTCATAGGGTGTCATGTAATTGACTCATGTCTTCTTTCTCTGTTATAAGTCCTTTGGTTGTATGACCTATGGCCTGATATTCTGGGGCAAGACCGTAGTTTGCATAGAAGGGTGTCATCTTAATCGTTTCTTGTCTTCCATTTTGTATGCGAATTCTGCTATTGGTAGTAATTCGTCCCAGTTGTCCTGTTGATAGTTGACGTAGGCCCGCAGATATTGCTCCTATATGCAGTTCGTTCTTTCTGTTTGTCCATCCGTCTGCAGATGGAAGGCCGTAGAAAGTTTCCTTTTGATTCCGAGTTCGTTCGTTATCTCTTTCCATATTCCTGACGTGAATATGGATCCTCGATCCGTGATGATATCTTTCGGTAGTCCATGCAGTCCAAAGAATTCTTTCATCAATGTTGTCTCGAACTGCCGTGCCATCATATCCTTTGTCATGGGTATGAAGTGACTCATTTTAGTCAGGCGATCCACCAGGACCATGATGGAGTCATATCAGGTGGCCTGAGGTAGGTCTGTTATAAAATCCATTGATATGGATGGCCACGGTTTTTCCGGTACCTCATTGGGTTTTAGCAGTCCATATGGTGCGTGTCGCACCACTTTCGTCCTTTGGCATATGTCGCAGTTTTTGACGTATTGTTTAACTGATTCTCGTAAGCCCGGCCAGAAGTACTTTTGCGTGATCAGTTCTGTCGTTTTAGCCATTCCTCCGTGTCCTACCAGTTTGTCGTCGTAGTGTTTCTTGATAAGGTTCGTTCTTATCTTTTCGTCCTCTGGTATCCATATCTTTCCATCCTACCACATATAGTGGTCCTTCCATTCGCATAGGCCTAAGGCCACCCCTTTTCTTTCTTTTTCTCCTTTCTCAAGGTCTTCCTTTATACCTTGGAATTCCATTTCTTCCGCGATCGCTTTTCGTAGTCCATTGTCATCTTTGTCTTGGATTTCCGTTGATTCCATAGCTTTAAAGTATTCCCTCTAGAGCAGGACTAGGTTTTTCTGTTTGATTCATTCGTCCTCTTTATCTGGTGGTTTGTCGCGTGCGATCCTTGTCAAGGTGTCTGGTTTTTCTCCTTCTTTCCCTGGTCGTTATTCGATTTTGAACTTGTATCTGCTCAGGTTCTCCTTCCATCGAATTTGGTGGTCTATGAGTTCTTTCGTTGTCATCAAAGGAACTAGGTTTTTGTGATCCGTGAGAACCCTGATCTGGTGGTCATTGTTCTGTATGTATCTTCTCCATTCTTTTAGTGCTTGAACTATGGCTAGTAGTTCTTTGTTGGCAATGTCATAGTTGCATTCAGCCGGTGTCATTGTTTTTGATCGATAGCATACCAGGCGCCATTTCCCATCTTCGTATTTCTGGGATAGGATTCCCGAGCAGACTTATTTGGATGCGTCTGTCTCGATTGTTGTCTCTCTTCGTAGGTCGAAATGGACCAGTATTGGCGCCGTTGTGAGTTTGGTTCGTATAGCATCGTAAGCTTCCTGCTCCTCCTCTCCCCATTCCCACTTGATGTCTTTCTTGGTTAGGTTATAAAGGCGTTTTGCCATACCGCTAAAATCCTCGATAAACCAGCAGTAAAAGTTGCAGAATACCATGAAACATAGGATGTCTGTTTAGTTGTTTGGTTTCGCCCAGTCCCATATCGCCTCTGTTTTGACTGGGTCCACTTGGACTCCATTTCCGTTGATTATAAACCCTAGGTATTCGGTTTCCTTCTTGTGGAACTCACATTTGGATGGTTTTATCTTCATCCCCGATTTCTGAATCTCGTGCATGATGCTGCTGACATCCTTCCTATGCTGTTCCAGATTTTCCGAATATATGAGTACATCGTCTAGATAGACAATGCAGCATATATCCAGGAACTTGTTGAGCACCTGGTTGATCCATCGCTGGAATGATGCCGGTGCGTTGGTTAGCCCGAATGGCATCACCAAATATTCGCACATCCCGCATCTTGTTGTGAAAGTTGTCTTCCATTCGACTCCTTCCTTTATTCATATGTTGTGGTAGGCATCCTTAATGTCCAGTTTTGTAAAATATTTTGCCGCCCTTAGCCAATCCAGGGCTTCTCCAAGCAGTGGTAGTGGATACCGATCTTTTTTTGTTACCGAGTTGAGTGCTCGGTAATCCGCGCATAGCCTCATCTTCCTGTCCTTCTTTTTGACGAATAGTATCGGCGATCCCGCCGATGCGAAACAGTGTCGTATCCATCCTTGTTTCATATTCTGTTGAATATATCCTCGTAGTTCCCCTAATTCTTTTTCTCCTAATGGATAAAGCTGTTGGTATGGAATCTTCTTCTTTGTTTTGGTTTTTTTGTCTTTTTCTATGTGTATTTCGTGGTCCACTCCTGGCCTTCTTGGTGGTGGTCTATCCGCTTCCTTCTCCTGGAACAGGTTCATGAACTGGTGGTATTCTTGTGGTATGATGTCGTACCACTCCTTTCCCCTTTCGTTGTTGTTTTTGTCGTATTGCCAGTTCCGTGCTGATGTTGATTCGTGCCAACTCCAGCTTTTCTTCTTTTGGGTTCCACTTGAGGATTCCTGTCAAGTCTCCTCTCTTGTAATATCTGCCGAAGGCGTGGGCTGATACTTCTCGAATCTGTGCCGATTCCGCTTTCTTGGTCTTCGGGCTATCCATGCTGCCGAAGCCTTTCATTCCTCTCGTTGTGTCATGAAGTTCTTGTACTTCATGCATCTCTTCTTCCTTGATTTTCTCAATAATCAACTGCGCTATGCGATCACCTTGTCAGATTTCTTGCTCGATATCTCCCAGGTTGGCTAGAACCACTTTTATCTCTCCCGTGTAGTCGGCATCGATGACCTCCGCATTGGTAATGAGTCGCTTGTTGACTGCTAGTCAGCTGCATGGCGCTATCCTTCCATAGGTACCGTGAGGTAACCCTATCGCTATTCCGGTTGTTATCGCTTCTTGACTCTTTGCTTGGATCGTCTGGTCTTGATCGGCATATAGGTCATGACCTGCCGCTTGTCTGGAGCCCTTTGTTAGTCCCAGCGCCTTCTCGTGCAACTTCTTGAATCTGATTCTCCGATCCGGTCCTTCTCTAAGTTGATCAAATCGTGCCTTCAGGTTCGCTTCTTGTGCCTCTCTTTCTAGTGTCATATACACCACTTGCGAACTGTTGAGACATCCTGTCCTGCATCGTTCGCTAATGAATGTAATCTTATTGTTGTCCCAGTCGATTGAGGGATTGTGTTGTCGTAACCAGGGCATTCCTAGGACTAGCTCGTGGTTCTTCACGTTCGCTACCTGGAAGGTTGCCTCTTCCCTATGGCTACCTATGGCCCTAGGTACTTGCACTGTATGGGTTATGGCCCCCATAGTACTGGGTTTTCTGTCCGCGAGATAAACCTGGCTCTTATTTCGTGTTGACGTCAAGCTGTAGTTCTATTTGTCGCAGATTTCCTTGTCGATGAAATCTTCTGTGGCCCCTGAGTCGAGCATTGCATGTATCGTAGTGCCTTTCTTTTTCGTGTCGTATAGTGTCATCTAGATCATAATATGATCCCCTTCTTCCTCCAGTAGTGCCGTATAGTAGTTTGCCATGGTGATTCTTTCGTTCGTGTCCGTCTCCACCTTCCTCTTCCCCATAGTTTTCCTCCGCTTCTTGTCCACAAGACCATCTCTTACTGCGGACCGTTCTCTTTTTCCGGTTAGTCTTCTTCCATGGTCATCTCTCTCCAGTTGGTTCTCTTTTGTTGCCTGACCCAGTTGTTGCCTTGGGCAGGCGTCATCCTCTTCTGTCCGTTGTCCGCTCGATTCCAGCACTATTTGATTTGGTGTCCTTTTTCGCTGCATCTCAGGCAGAGACCCTGGTCTCTCCTCCTCTTGTACTCCTCATTGGATATGTTGAGGGGTTTCCTGGCCTGTGCTTTGTTCATCTCCACTTCTCGATTAATCATAGGTTTGAAGTTTCCTTCGTAGGCCTGCGGTATCGGTCTGAACATTGCATCTGTGTTGCTTGCAGCAGAAACCTCTTTTGGTTTTCGTATCTTCAGGTTTTTCAGGATCGCCAGCCTCCTTTCCTTCTTGATGGCCCATGCCGCCAACTCGTCCACTGTAGTGGTTTCGGCATCAAAATGTTCGAATTCCGTCTGTAGTCTTTTTGTCATACCCGAGTATAGGTATTGTGATGCCATCGCGTCGTCTAGCATTGCCGCGGTCTGATGGAGTCAGAACTCGTTCCAGTATTCGGTCATCGATCGGGACCCTTGTTCCATGTTCATTATGTGGATCCTAGCTGCTCCCCTGGGGTCCACTTCTCCGAACTGTTACTTGATTGCTTCCTGGAACTCTCTCCAGCTTCTCCATCCGGTTGGCTTATTACCTTCTGTATATGGCGTGAGCTATTTGCTTCCATCTCCTCGTACAAGACTTGAAACGTGAACGATTTTTTCCGCGTGGTGTCCTTCTTGCCATCCCTTGGCTCGAAAGTAAATCATTAATTCCGCCATCCAAGTCTGAAGTTCACGTCTGTCTCCCGCATATGTTTCTAGTTGTTTGACCTTAGGTTGATGCTGTCTTAACAGTGCAAGGAGTTGTGCCATCTGTTCACAGCTCAGTTCGGGTGCTGCTTCCAGAGCCAGTCCTGGCGCAGGTCCAGCCTCTTCTCCTCCCACTGGTCCTGGTCCCTCCATTCTTTTGTCTTGTTCTTCGGAGCTTGATTCTTGGCAGGTTGATTGTTCTTCGGGTGTCGTAGGGCTCAGAGTTCGTCCGAGTTGTGAAACCGTTCGTTGTAACTTATCTACTACTTCGGGTAGCTCGAGAGACTGATCCTCAAAGGTGTAGTCTGTCTTGGTATCCTCCTAGCATCGCTATAAGGGACGCTTCATAATGTTACGATCCCTAACCAATGTTAGTTCTCAGCGACGGGTGGCCGATACTTCTCTTGTTTCTTCTCGATGATAGTTCTTAGGCCTGATGCCTACGATGAGGTGGGAGAGACTCTCGTGTCTCTGATCCTTATCGCCTATTATACTCTTTCTTCAACTAGACTTTTATAGTAGAGTCCTCGTCTCGTATGTAGGTATTCGCAAAGAGCATAAGGGTTTTGTATTCGTAAAGCGTAAAGTAATATGTAAGGAAATAACTTAGAATGAAGCGTGAAGGGCCTATCTACACGCACTTTCTTTTTTTTTTCTTTTTTCTTTTTTTATCTTCATGTATTTGTTGATTTATAGTACAAGAACTTGCATGCAGTGCTAGCTATGGCATAAACAAAACCTTAATCTCAAAAACTCGCAAGCACAAAAGAAAAAATCACACCAAAATATAAAATCCTCCTAATCGTGTCCAATAGCTGACACAAATTCCCTGCGCAAATAAAAGAAGAAAGCGCATGATCATAACAAAAAATAATCTCCTAGCAAACTAGAAAGGTTCTACGGGTGTAAGTCGTCCCTTTTTCAGGGGGTGAATCCGTGGATCGGTAGAGTAGAGGCGACCAACCCCGGGGGGTGTCGCGGGTCCCGTACTGCTCGGGGCATGCCTGGTGGGAAACCTGTCGCTGTGACATTTATGTATCTGGCGAGGGAGTTGAGGGCCGCGGGGTTTGACCAGAGGGGGCTGTCCCTGTCTAACGAAGTGAGGCCTTGGAGGTGGCGCTCACGAGGTTCCTTGCGGGACTCGCAGGTCAGGATTGCGTGGTCGAAGTCTTCTTCGTCCTCGTCGCAAGACGGGCAGAGGGGAGAGGGGTCTTTGGTGAACCACGATGGGTGGGCGGCGAGGTAGCTTTTGCCCGTGCGCATTTGGTGGATCCTTCCCGCTATGAATCTGCCTAACCCCATGACGGGGTGGGGTGTAAGGGTCACGGGGTAAGGATAGGTTGGGGGCGGCGGGAACTGGTCGTTCCATTCCTTGACTAGTGCCGACCTGGCATTCAACTTGATCGACGTGTACGAGGGGGTGCCCTCCTTAATCGGAAGACAGGCTGGCGGGAGGAGGTCGGGTGAAGCCACCGGCAGAGAGCCAGAGGCGTGGATGAAGGCGAGGGTCCGATAGGCAATGGCATCAAGTGGAAGGTGTTTTCTTATAGGAGGGGACGGGACAGCGGATCTCCACGAAGAGGGAGCGTAGAGCGATGTCAAACCTCATGTATGGTGGCGGTGGTCGTCAAGGGCCCTGAAGGGGGACGACGTCGGGAAAGTTGGGTGGAGCCTGGCAGTTGCTGGATTAGCTTCCGGTGGGAGGCAGACCAGCCTTATTGCTGCAAGTCTTTGGCGGTGACGTATCAGAAGGGGCATCGGGGGGAGGGCTGCTTCGCAGGCCAGGGCACCAAGTGGCGTCGCAGAGAAGCAGTTCGTGACCCATCTCTGGACAGACCTCCAGAAGACTGACATGCGGTCTAGGAGGGTGAGACTTGGGGAGAAGAGGTCCGTGCCGTAAAGGAGGATTGGGGAGATCAAGGATGTCGCCAGGCGGTGGCAGAGGAAACGAGGGAGGACCTTACTGGGTCTCGCGACTCTTTTGATGGTGGCAAAGGCCCCGTGGGCCAGGCCGAGCCTTCTAACGAAGTGGGACATGGTACCTCTTGTACCCGAGGTGGAGGAGGGCTCGAACCAGTATCCGAGCCAGCGTATCAACTTAGAGGGGCGAAAGACGAGATGGTCCAGCAGGACTGGGATTGGGGGCGGGGGGACCTTCTGAGAGGGGGTCTCCCAGTGCATGAGTTCAGTTTTCGGGATCGAGAAGGACAGACCCAGTCCACTAGCTTTCCGCTGCATGACCTTGGTGATGCCCTGCAATCACTGGATAATCCTCCAGTCCGAGCCCGAGGCCACCGTGACTGCGAAGTCGGCCACGTAGGAGAGGATTAAGCCCCTCGGGACCGGGAAGTGGAGGGTAGAGACGTAGATCACAAAGAGCAGGGGGGAGATTGGGGACCCTTGGGGGGTACCGACCGAGACGTGTGAGAAGATTTGGGGCGCGCCCTGAAAGACCAGGTGGCAGCTGCGGCCGTGGAGCAAAGATCTTATCCACGAGACCATGTAGGGGTTGACCGCCTTGGTGGCGAGCCTGTTGCAGAGTAGCGGGGCCGAGACATTATCGAAGCCTCCTTTGATGTCTAGGAAGAGGGTCGAAACCTGGAGCTTGGGGTGCATGAACAGCTATACTTCGTGAGAGAGGGTGGCCGCCGCGTCAAAGGTGCTTAGACCAGGTAGGGAGCCAGTCTGGTTGGGGGAGATAAGGCCCAGGAACCGAGCCAGGGCCGAAAGTCTGTTTGCCATCACCCTCTCCAAGATCTTTGAAATAGTCTCTAAGAGGATGATGATACGGAAAGATGCGGGGGTGTCATAGGAGGGTTTGCCAGGCTTGTCCAGCACTCTGCCGTTGGCCTTTTTTAGGGAGGGAGGGTGGTGCCCATACCTCATCAGGGGGCCCAGGAGGGAGGTGAGGATGTTCAGGTTAATCGAGTAGACTTTTTTCCAGACTGAGTAGGGAATCTGGTCTGGCCTGGGGGCCGAGGACGAAGAGCACTTCCGAAGGGCTGCGGTTATTTCATCCGCCGATAGCTCCGGAACGTCTTTAAACTCTCGTAGGATGCTGGGGGGGGGAGAGGACCTCTTCTCGGGGAAGAAGTACTGGAGGAGGGCCTTATTTATTTCTACTGGGGTTTCTGCCCCCGGGATCTGGGGGAACCTGTTGGGCGGTTTGCCAAATGCAAACCTCTTTGCCGTCCAGAGGGTCTGGGGGTTCGCTGTTTGCAGGAAGTTCTTCCAGTAATCATTCTTGGCCTTTTTGATAGCCTTGAGCCTATCTACTAGGACTTTTCTTTCTTTTTTTTCTTTTTTTTTATCTTCATGTATTCATTGATTTATGGTACAAGAACTTGCATGCAGCGCTAGCTATGGCATAAACAAAACCTTAATCTCAAAAACTCGCTAGAACAAAAGAACTCTCGCACCAAACTATAAAATCCTCCTAATGGTGTCCGATAGCTGACACAAAATCCCTATGGAAATAAAACAATAAAACGCATGATCATGACGAAAATAAATATCCTAAAAACCAAAAGAAAAACATAAAGCGCAGAGGCCGATCTCATTTCAGGGAGCAAAACCGTAAATGGGTAGTGCAGACGAGTCCGCGTTCGGGGGTTGACTGTGATCCGGTTCTGCTGGGGGCATGCCTGGAGGGAAGCCCGTCACCGTAACGTTTATGTATGTAGCGAGGGAGTTGAGAGCAGAGGCGTTTGACCAGAGGGGGCTGTCCCTATCGAACGAGGTGAGTCCCAGGAGGTGGCGCTCACGAGGTACCCTGCGGGACCTGCAGGTCAGGATGGCATGGTCGAAGTCCTCCTCGTCCTCCTCGCAAAACGGGCAGAGGGGAGAAGGATCCTCAGTGAACCATGACAGGTGGGCAGTGAGGTAACTCTTGCCTGATCGCATCTGGTGGATCCTCCCCGCCATGAACCTACCAGGCCCCATAAAAGGGTGGGGCGCTAGGGACACGGGGTAAGGGTAGGCCAGGGGCGGCGGGAACTGGTCGTTCCAGTCTTTGCGTAGTGCCGATCTAATTCTCAGCTTGATCGACTTGTATGGGGGGGTGTCTTTTCCAATTGGGAGAGAGGCTGGCAGGAGGAGGTCGGGGGAAGCCACCGGTAGGGGGCCAGAAACTGGGATGAAGGGGAGGGCTCGGTGAGCAATAGCATCGATTGGAAGGTATTTTCTTATAGGCGGGGAGGGGACGGCGGACCTCCACGAGAGGGGAGCGTAGACCGATGACAGGCCCCACGTGTGGTGCCGGTGGTCGTCGAGGGCCCTGAAAGGTGATGAAGTCAGGAACGTGCGGTGGAGTCTGGCCATTGCTGGATTGGCTTCCGGAGGGAGGCAGACCAGCCTTATGGCTGCAAGAGTTTGGCGGTGACGAATCAAAAGGGGCATGGGGGGCAGGGCTGACTCGCAAGCGAGGATGCTGATAGGCGTCGGTGAGTAGCAGTTTGTGACCCATCTCTGGACAAACCTCCAGAAGACCGACATGCGGTCGAGGAGGGTGAGGCTTGGGGAGAAAAGGTCCGCGCCGTAGAGGAGGATTGGGGAGATCAACGATGATGCCAGACGATGGCAGAGAAAGGGGGCGAAGCCCTTACCGGGCCTAGATAGTGTCTTGATTGTGGCGAAGGCGCCCTGGGCCAGTCCGAGCCTTCTAACGAAGTGGGAGGTGGTACCCCTAGTGCCTGAAGTGGAGGAGGGCTCGAACCAATAACCGAGCCATCGTACTAGTTTAGAGGGGCGGAAGACCAAGTCGTCCAGCAGAACTGGAATTGGGGGAGGGGGGATCTTCTGGGATGGGGGTCTCCCAGTGCATGAGTTCGGTTTTCGGGATCGAAAATGACACACCCAGCCTCCCAGCCTTCTGCTGTAGGATCTTGGTGATGCCCTGCAGTCTTTGGATATTCCTCCGGTAGGAGCTCGAGGCTACTGTGACCGCGAAGTCATCCACGTAGGACAGGATGAGGCCCCTAGGGACCGAGCAGTGGAGGGTAGAGACGTAGATGACAAAGAGCAGGGGGGAAATCGGGGAGCCCTGAGGGGTACCAACCGAGACAGGAGACAATATTTGCGGAGCGCCCTGGAAAACCAGGCGGCAGGTGCTGCCGTGGAGGAAAGACCTTATCCACGAGACCATGTAGGGATTGACCACCCTGGTGGCGAGTCTGTTGCAGAGGATTGGGGCCGAGACGTTATCGAAGCCACCCTTTATGTCCAGGAAGAGGGTCGAGACCTTGAGCTTAGGGCGCATGAACAACTGGACCTCATGGGAGAGGGTAGCCGCCGCGTCGAAGGTGCTCCGACCAGGTAAGGAACCTGTCTGGTTGGGGGAAAGGAGGCCCAAGAAACGGACCAGGGCTGAGAGCTGGTTTGCCATCACCCTCTGCAGGATTTTAGAAATGGTCTCTAGGAGGACGATGATACGGAACGATGCTGGGGTGTCGGAGGAGGGTTTGCCAGGCTTGTCCAGAACTATGCCGTTGGCTCTTTTTAGGGGGGGAGGGTGGTGTCCGTATCTTACTAGGGGACCCAAGAGGGATGTGAGGATGGCCGGGTTAATCGAGTGGACCTTCTTCCAGACTGAGTAGGGTATTTGATCTAGTCCGGGGGCAGAGGACGAGGAGGACTTCCGAAGAGCCGCGGATATTTCTTCCGCCGACAGCTCTGGGACGTCTTTAAACTCACGTAGGATGCGAGGGGGGGGAGAAGACCTCTTCTCAGGAAAGAAGTGCTCAAGGAGGGCTTTGTTGATTTTGTTGGGGCTTTCCGCCCCTGGAATTTGTGGGAATCTGTCAGGAGGTTTGCCGAACACGAACCTTTTCAGCGTCCAGAGGGACTGGGGGTTAGCTGTCTGTAGGAAGTTCTTCCAGTATTCATTCTTGGCTTTTTTGATGGCCTTGAAGTACAGGAGGCGTGCTTCCCTGCACAGTTCTTTGGACGAGGGGAGGGGGTCCTTGCGAGCCGCTCTGACGGTGGAGTGGAAGGGTAATCTCTGAGCCGTTAGGTTGGGGGTCCACCAGGGTTTCGACCTATGGGAGGGTCTTTTGTCGGGGGTGTGACCTTTTAGTTGGGACCTTATCCTATCCAAGGCTGTGTCAAACCAAATTGACAGAGTCCGTGGTGTAGGGAGAGGGGGAGGGGGGTGGAAGTTCATCTTATTAAGACCTTCCTCGAGGGCAGGCCAGTCAGTCTTTGTCCATGAAGGAGAGGGGGGTGGGGGGCGGGCCAGGGGCTAGGATAGTGTGATGAGGATTGGGACATGGTCTGACCCCGTCGGAGGGAGAGGGGTGCACCAGGAAAGGAAGTTCGGGGAGAGGGGGGCATTGGCAAATGCCAGGTCTATTACTGAGGGGCGGAGGTTGGAGTCGAAGGGAAAATAAGTGAGGGTACCGGGCGTGTTCAGGAGGCAGAAGCCCTCACCGGCAGCTCTTTCAAAGAACGGAGAGGATGTTCCAAGGTCTTGAATTGAGAAAAGACGACCTGGGTCAGCGGAGGGGTGGTGTATGTTGAAGTCACCAACGACCAGTGTGGGGGAGGGCGTGTGGGGGAATGCAGCATCAGGCGAGATGGTCCTTTTAAAGGGGGAGCCGTCCCAGGTACTGTAGAGGTTTATCACGCGGAACTTGGTTACAAAGGAATCAAAAAATCCAACAGAAGAGAAAAAATCCATCGCCATCCAGTCTCTTGCTTGAGAAAAAACAGGAAGAACCAAGAACTGTTGGGTGGAGGGAAGGTGGAGGTAGCACGCCACTCTAGGCTTGCCACCGGTAGGGCAGGATGGTAAAAATGGTTTAAAATTCGCAAACGCAGGGGGTTTACCCCTCTATATTGGGGGGTCTTGAAGAGCAACAAGGGCGGGGGGGTGATCCAGTAAATAAAAAGAATTAAACAAGGAAAGAAACACATCCCAGCTTCCCAAGTAGTTGTGTTGTAGAACGGAGATAGGGTTATTGGAGCCCGTCGCCAGCACGGAACTCACAGGGGAGGTGTGACCAGCCATTAAACGCCTTCCGGCGTCTCAGGCAGGGGGATAGGAGTGGGAGTTGCCTGCCATGCGGGGTTGGGCAGGCCGCCTCCTTGGGGCTTTTGAACTTTTGTGGGGGGACGTGTCAGAGGGGCATCACGCCTCCTAGGACGGGGTGTCTCAAAATCAATGGGGGGTAGGAGGGGTCGTGTACCAGTTGAAGGACCCTCGCCGGAGTCGTTCGTCGTGTCCATACTTTCCTCATCTTGTGATAGAGGGGGTTCCCTGCAGAGAGCAGGGGGGGCAGGTCTCGATGGGCAGTCTCGAGCGAAGGCCGGGTGGGGGCCTTTGCATACAGCGCAGAGCGGGGGAGAGGTCGGGCAGCAGTTAGCGACTGCTCTGAGGTTTCCACCCTTCGGGCAGGTGGGGTTCTGGCATCGGTGTGCCTGCTTTCTGTGGAAGAGGGCACAGATGGGACAGACTGGATGGTCAATCTTACATCTGGCTGAATGGTGTCCGTACTTACAACAGTTACGGCATTGAGTGAGGCCATTAGCCGAGTATGCGCGCTTGATCTTGCATCGAGAGGAGTAAAGGTAAGAGTTGCCCAACATTGAGGCCTCATTCTCCGAGGCCACTGTGACTACCACCGAGGTTGCCTTTTTTTGGACCCGGGAGCCGCGGTCGGGGTTGAGGTAGCGGGCAGAGAGGATCTGAACGTTCTTGACGTTGAGTATGGTGTTGGACAGAGACTGGAAGAGGTCACCGTCGTCTTCGGGGAGGTATGCAATAGGAAGGGAGTGAACAGCCAGTTGTACTTCGTTGGGCGCTGGGCCGAAGGGGAGCCAGGGGGAGTTACCAACGGGGAAGGACTGATTCAGTTTCACGGAAAGTACTTCATAGTAGGGGGCGTATGAGGTAGAGGGGGCAAAAGGTGAAAGAGCAAGGAGAGTTACTGCTCCTCTATCGTTCACTCGAGCGGAGAATGATAGGGTGAGATTGCAACCGGCCTCTCTCAAGACCGATGCGGCGGAGTCAGGGAATGAGGCAGCTATAAGTTCAGCCTGGGGGTGAGGGAGGGGGGACGAGCGAGGGGCAAAGA
>JACCEG010000201.1:13314-35129 GCA_014065205.1 Tuber brumale
AAAAAAAAAAAAAGAAAAAAAAAAAGGCCGCGTAGATAGGCCCGCTGTCCCCTCCCCCCCTATAAGAAAACACCTGCCGATCAACGCCATTGCTCATCGGACGCTCCCGTTCATCTCCGTCTCCGGTCCCCTACCGGTGGCTTCCGCCGACCTCCTCCCGCCATCCTGTCTTCTGGTTAGATATGGCTCCCCCTCCTACAGGTCGATCAAGTTGAGAATCAGATTGGCTCTAGTCAAAGAATGGAACGATCAGGTCCCACCGCCCCCATCCTACCTCTACCCAGTGTCCCTAATGCCCCACCCTTTTATGGGGCTAGCCAGGTTCATGGCTGGAAGGATCCACCAGATGCGATCAGGCGGGGGCTACCTCGCGGGCCACCCGTCGTGGTTTACTCCAGACCCCTCCCCCCTCTGCCCGTTTTGTGAGCAGGATGAAGAGGACTTCAACCACGCCATACTATCCTGCGAGTCCCGCAGCGAATCTCGTGAGCACCACCTCCAGGGTCTCACTTCGTTAGACAGGGAAAGACCCCTCTGGTCAAACCCTTCCGCTCTCAACTCCCTGGCTAGATACATAAATGTCACGGTGATAGGTTTCCCACCAGGCATGCCCCCGGCAGAATGGGACCCCCTACACCCCCCGTGCGCCGACGCATCTGCCCTACCGATCCACGGTTTTGCTCCCTGAGAAGGGACCGACCTATACCCGTTGCGTCTTCTTGGTTTACTAGGAGGTAGTTTTTCGTCATGATCATGTGTTTTTTTGTTTTATTTCCGGAGGGATTTAGTGTCGGCTATCGGACACGCTTAGGAGGAATTTTTAGTTTGGTGCGAGATTTCTTTTGTAACTTGCGGGTTTTTTTTTGGAGATTAAGGTTTTGATTATGCCATAGCTAGCGCTGCATGCAAGTTCTTGTACCATAAATCAATGAATACATAAGGATAAAAAAGAAAAAGAAAAAAAAGAAAAAAGGCCGAGTAGATAGGCCACGCTTTGTTTCCGCTATTTCCCCCCCCCTAGATTTTCACCTAGCTTTCAAACACCATCAGCGTCCAGTGTGCCCTCACGATCTTGCTATCCTAAGAACCAGGTAGTGGCCTCCATTTCACGTCAGGCATGGCTTCTACAGTTCCCCTTCCCCCCTCTGAGCACTCCTCGGTGTCGGGAGTTCGCCCCCATGTCCCCCTCCTCTTGGAGCTTCCCGAAAGGTCCATGACAGACGCGGGGATCTCCAACCAGCTTTTCCCACCCATAAGCTCAATGGAGCTTGACGACCTCTCCCTGGGGGAGGCAGTCATCCTTCCCCTCCTCTGCACCTCGCTCCTAGCATCAAGGTCGATCTCGACTCAAATCGATAAACTGGCCCTCGAGGTCGCCCGCCTTTCAGGGCAGGTTGATGAGCTCTCCTCCCATCGAGAGAAGCCCCAACGCCCTCCTCCTCCTCCCAGCCAAAATGACGTGACGGGAGCGTTGCTCTCCGCCCTCCCACTGTCGGTAAGGGACCTCGCATCCCGTCTGACCACCCCACTTCCCCAACCAGCACGCCCCTAACAACTCCCACCCCAACGCCCAACGCCCGCAGCGCCTGGCACCTACACAGCTCA
Source organism: Tuber brumale (assembly GCA_014065205.1). NCBI lineage: Eukaryota > Fungi > Ascomycota > Pezizomycetes > Pezizales > Tuberaceae > Tuber > Tuber brumale. Next base: position 14,920 of record JACCEG010000201.1, read on the forward strand.
GGCAGCTCCTTCCAGAGAGGGTAAGGAGCCCACCACGTCCCTCCCTACTGCAACTCTTGCCGGTGAGCTTACCCCCCTCTATGATGGTGGGGGCGACACGGACATCCCCTGTTACAGCACAAAGGACCAGAAATGGTATGGCGACACGGCCGCGTACGCGGCGAAATTCCCTCGCTCCTGGGAGGCACGGACACACAGGGAGGGAAAGTACCCCCCCCTCGCGGAGTTCCACCCCGTCCCTCGCGTTGCGGCCATGTCCGGCGCCCTCTCCTCTGCCCAGGCCACTACAGCTGCCGGAAAACAGAACGCAAAACCAGGCAAAGCGAAGAATGCCCCCACGGCTACCTAGGTTGTGGCTGGCTCGGCACCTCTGGCCCCCTCAAAAGGGCCCAGGAGCCTCCCAGGTGCTGAGAGACGTTTCTTCGCCCCTAGGTCTTGCCCCTTCTCACACTCCCAGTCCGACCGGATAGCTGCCTCCTTCCCCGACATTGCCGCCTCGGTCCTACGTGAGGCGGGCTGCACTCTACCCCTATCCTTCTCCCCCCGGGTTATTGACAGAGTGGTGGTGACGCTTCTTGCCCTCTCCCCGTTCGTTCCCTCTACCGCCTATGCCCCCTACTACGACACTTTCTCCACCAAGCTAAACCAGTCCTTCCCAACTGGGGACACTCTGTAGCTCCCTTTCCGCCCCGCCCCTAACGAGGTCCAGCTGGCGATACACTCCCTCCCCATCGCCTTTCTTCCCGAGGACAACGACCACCTCCTACAGTCCCTGAGCAACACCATCCTGAACGTCAAGAACGTTCAAATCCTCTCCGCCGGTTACCTGAACCCCGACAGGGCCTCGAGGGTCCTCAAGAGAGCGACCTCCGTTGTTGTGACTGTTGCCCCTGAAAATGAGGCCTCTATGCTGGGCAACGCTTACCTTTTCTCCTCTCGATGCAAGATCGAGAGAGCATACTCCGCTAACAGCCTCACTCAGTGCCGCAACTGCTGGGAATATGGCCACCACTCAGCTAGATGCAAGGTTGACCACCCTATCTGCCCGATCTGCGCCCTCTCGCATCGAAAACAGGCACGCAGGTGCCAGAACCCCACATGCCCCAAGGGCGGTAACCTCAGAGCTGTGGTTGACTGCTGTCCAACCTCTCCCTCGATGTGTGCGATCTGCAGAGGTCAACACCCGGTGTTCGCTAGAGGGTGCCTATTGAGACCTTCCCCCCCTCCTGCCCGCGGGGAGTCCCCTGTTCCGCAGAATGAGGAAGCTATGGACACAACGAACGACTCCGGCGAGGGTCTTTCAACTGGTTCATGATCCCTCCTGTCCCCCTTTGGTCTGGAAACACCCCGCCCTAGGCGTGGTGATGCCCCCCCAACACGTCCCCCCGTTCCTCCCCCAAAACTCCAAGGAGGTGCCCTGCCAAATCCCGCATGGCACGAATCTCCCACTCCTCTCCCCCAGCCTGAGATGCCGGAAGTCGTGTAATGGCTGGTCACACCTCTCATGCGAGTTCCGTGGCGGCGGCGGACTCCCATAATCCGATATCCATTCTACAACACAACTGCTTGGGAAGCTGGAATGTGTTTCTCTCCCTCTTTAATTCGTTTTCCCTACTGGATCACCCCCCTACCCTTGTTGCCCTCCAAGACCCCCCACTGCACAGGAACAGACCTCCGTAGTTCCAAGGATTCAAACCTTTTCTCCGCCCTTGCTCCACTGGTGGCAAGCCCAGAGTGGCCTGCTATCTCCATCTCTCTACCACTCAGCAGTTTTCGGTCCTCCCAGTCTTTATGGATGCTAGGGACTAGATGGCTGTTGATTTTTACTCTTCCGTTGGCTTTTTTGATTCTTTCGTTACTAAGTTCCGGGTTGTGAACCTCGATAGCACCTGGGATGGTTCCCCCTTTCGCCGAACCATCACTCCAGAGGTTGCCTTCTCCCGCCCCTGGACACTGACGCTGGTTGTCGGAGACTTCAACATACACCACCCCTCGGCTGACCTGGGCCGCCTTTTCTCGATCTCGGACCTGGGCGCCTCGGCTCCTTACTTTGAAAAGGCTGCGGAAGAAGGTTTCTGCCTCCTAAACACCCCTGGCATACTCACCTATGTCCCCTTTGATCCCAACCTTCGCCCCTCGGTCATAAACCTTGCATTCGCCAACTCCTTACTGTGCCCCAACTTTCAGTCGTGGGACACTCCGTTGCCCCTGAAAGGCTCCGACCATGTTCCCATCCTCATTGTGCTTTCACAGCCGTTGGCCCGCCCTCCCCTCCCTGCCCCTGCGTGGAAGAAGACCGACTGGCTTTCCCTCGAGGATACGATTAAAGCCATGAGATTCGGCCCCCCTCCACCCCTCCCCACGCCCCATACCCTCTCGACCTGGTTTGACACTGTCCTTGGGAGACTTAGAACTGTCCTCAGGCTACACACCCTGGACAAGAGACCCTCCCCCTGATCCAACCCCAGGTGGACCCCTGACCTTACGGCTCAAAGGGCTGTCTTCCAGTCGATGGTTTGGTTGGCGCGACGAGATCCGCTCCCCTCATCAAAACAGCGGTGCAGTGAGGCCTGTCTGCTATACTTCAAGGCCACAAAGAGGGCCAAAACCGATTATTGGAACAATTTCCTGAAGATAGCCACTCCCCAGACACTCTGGACGGCGAAACGCTATGCCTTTGGAAGGCTCCCAGACAGGTTCCCACAGCTACCTGGGACTGAAAGCCCAGAGGACATAAACACAGCCCTTCTCTCCCACTTCTTCCCGGAGAAACAGTCCTCGGGCCCTCCAGCGATTTTGCGCGAATTCAAAGATGTTCCCATGCTGTCGGCGGAGGAGATTACAGTTGCTCTCCGGAGCTCCTCCTCGTCCTCCGCTCCTGGCCCTGACCGGATCCCATTCTCTGTCTGGAAGAGGGTCAACAGGTTGAACCCAAGCATCCTCCCCTCCATCCTTGGCCCCCTCGTCCGGTATGGCCACCATCCCCCCTCTGTGAAGAGAGCAAACGGGATAGTCTTCGATAAGCCAGGGAAACCCTCCTATGACACGCCGGCATCGTTCCGCATCATCGGCCTCCTGGAGACCGTTTCCAAGATCCTAGAAAGGTTTATTGCCTCCTGCCTCTCTGCCCTCGCCCATTTCCTAGGCCTCTTGTCCCCCCACCAAACTGGTTCCCTTCCCGGTCTGAGTACCTTTGATGCAGCGGCAACCCTCTCTTACGAGGTTCAGCTTGTCATGAGCCCAAAGCTCAAGGTCTCAACACTTTTCCTCGACATCAAAGGCGGATTCGACAATGTCTCAGCCCCCATTCTATGCGACAGACTTGCCATTAAGGTGGTCAACCCGTACATGGTCTCGTGGATCAGGTCCTTGCTTTACAGCCGCTCCTGCCGCTCCTGCCGCCAGGTTTTCCAGGGGTCCCCCAAGTTTGTTCACCAGTCTCTGTCTGCACCCCTCAAGGGTCCCTGATCTCCCCGCTCCTGTTTGTGATCTAGGTTTCCTCCTTGCATTTCCCGGTCCCTCGTGGCCTAATCCTTTCCTACGTAGACGACTTCGCTGTCACGGTCGCCTCTGGTTCTTATCACAGAAATGCCCAAAGGCTCCAGGGCATCACCAAGGCACTCCAGGCGAAAGCTAGAAAGCTGGGAGTGGCCTTCTCGATCCGAAAGACAGAACTCATGCACTGGGTTACCCCTGCGCAGAAGGTCCACCCACCCGCGATCCCTGTCATGATAGACGGGCACCTCTTCCATCCCTCCAAATTGATCCGTTGGCTTGGATATCGGTTCGAGCCCTCATCCACTTCTTGCAACAAAGGCACTACCTCTCACTTCATGAGGAGGCTCGGCTTGGCCCAAGGAGCCTTCGCGACGATCAAAACGACTTTCCAGGCCCGGCAAGGGCCTCTCCCCTTCTCTCTGCCACCGGCTGGCGTCCTCCCTGATCTCCCCCATCCTCCTCTATGGGGTGGACCTCTTCTCACCAAGCCTTACCCTCCTGGACAGGATGTCCGGCTTTTGGAGAGCCGTCCAGAGGTGGGTGACGAACTGCTTCTCGTCCACCCCGGTTGGCATCCTGGCACGTGAGTCGGCCCTGCCCCCCCTCCCGCTCCTGGTTCTCCACCGTCAAAGGCTGGCGGCTGTTCGGCTTGTCTGCCTCCCCCCTGAAACCAACCCGGCTACGGCCAGGCTTCACCCGTCCTTCCCTACCTCCTCCCCCTTCCGGGCTTCGGAGGACCACTGCCGATATACTAGGGGTTCAACATCCATCTATGCCCCACTGCTCTGGAAAACCTCTCAACCCTGTCCCCCCATACGGAAACATCTTCCATTGGATGCCATTGCCCACAGGACCATCAGGTTCATCGACCCCATGGGCGCAGTGCCAGTGGCCTCCCCCAGCCTCCTTCCTCCCGACCAGCTCCCTGTGGCGGCGGGAACCCCGTCTTACCAGTCAGTCAAGCTTCGGCTGAGAAACGCTCTCCTTCGGGACTGGTCTACTCAGTTCCCACCCCCCCCCTACTACCACTATGCCGTGTCCCTCAGACCCCACCCTTTTATGGGCCTGGAGAGGTTCATAGCGAGTAGGATCCATCAAATGCGCTTGGGCAAGAGCTACCTCACTGGCCACCCCTCCTGGTTCACTGACGACCTCTCCCCCCTCTGCCCTTACTGTGAGGAGGATGAGGAGGACTTCGCTCATGCTATTCTATACTGCGAGTCTCGCAAGTCGCCTCGTAAGCACCACCTCCGGGGGCTCACGGTTGTCAGCGGAGACAGCCCCCTATGGACCAACGAAGATGCCCTCCACTTTCTGGCGAGGTACGTAAATGTGACCGGCACAGGCTTTCCTCCTGGCATGCCGCCTGCATGTGGAGACCCCCCCCTTGCTCCCACTTCCGCTGATCTGGCTCTCCCGATTTACAGTTTTGCGCTCAGAACGGGGGCCTTCGCCCCCCGTTTGCTTCCACCCGACGTTTGATTTTCGCAGCCGGTTGGTTTTACTTTTTTGGTTATGAGATTTTGTATTTCTTGCTTTAGTTCCTTGGGATTTCCTGTCGGCTATCGGACACAGTTAGGATGATTTTACAGTTTGGTGCCAGTGTTCCTTTTGTGTGTGCGAGTTTTTGAGATTAAGGTTTTTCTTTATGCCATGGCTAGCGCTGCATGCAAGATCTTGTACCGTAAACAAAGAATATATGAAGATAAAAAAATCAAAAAAAAAAAGCCTGAGTAGATAGGCCATCCTCCGTCTCCTCTATTTTCCTCGCGCTTGAAATCAACCCTCAACGCTTGGGATCTCACAAACCATCCACCCCCCCTCTCCTCCCATGATGGCTACGGCCTAGGAGTGACGGCCATCCACATCCCCCCCCACTGTCCTCCTCTGCCTTTTAAGTGTCAAGGCTTTCCTTCCTTTGGGTTCCGGTATGCCTTTCATGTTGCCCATCCCTGCTTCTCTGCTCGCTTAGCGAGGCCCCTCCACAGGGTCGGCGACCGTTCGCTTCCCTTGCTTCAGATGGCGGGAAACACGGTTTGCGGTACGTGGGAACTTCTCAACAGGCCCACAGGTCAATCTCGCTCCTTCCCACGGTCAGCCTAAGAGGTGGTATCCTATCCATGCAGTGACGCTATGTCTCGTAAGACAAGGGACTACATGAGAGACACGGTAAGATCGCTTGCCTTCCGCCTCTGGGGACCGCCTAGAAAGACACGAACACGATTACCGAGAGTCGACATGGTCGCATTCGCTTTCCTTCCTGAGCTGACAGTTGGATCGGCTTGCACCCTACCGCTACACCCTCGCTCAGCTTGCACCCTACTGCTACACTACCTTACCTCGACGCCCTTTGGGTGTCCCCTCCAAGCTTCTCGGCCTGAATGGCACTAGTCGCTGTACCCTGCCATGCATTTCGTTTTCCTCGGCCTGAGTTTTTCTCTCCTTGGTTCCCCTTCCACTTTGCCCGGTATACCCCTTAGCCGTAGACATGTCTTCGTCGTAGGTGGCATTGATCGGCCGGGTTAAGACCATTTAGGGTGGCTCTTGCCATGTGGTTTGGACCACTGTCGGGAAGTGGGTTTTCTTTTGTTTTAATGGGCTTGGGTGGGTTTCTTTTATAGTCTTTACCGTTTGTGTATACTACAAGTTTCGGGGCGCTGGGGTTTTTCAACTGCGCTGGTTCGGGTGGGGGGTTTCATGTTCTGGGGGTCTCGGTTCTGTCTGCCAGTGTGCCTTTCTGTTCAGGTTCATTGACAGTTTTTCTTCTGGCTGTTTCGGGCTGGCGTAGGGGGGGAGGTTTATGTATCTGTCATAGCTAGCGCTGCATGCGGACAGTGTACCTTAAACACAGAATAAAATTGATGATAAAAAAAAAAGAAAAAAAGGACCGCATAGATAGGCATCCTCCGTCTCCTCTATTGAATTTGTATATAGCGGCACAATCTTAATAGCTTGAGTACAAGAATACAGTACAGTATTAAAGGTATACTGTAGGCACATTTAGGCGAGGAAGATGGGAGTAGGAAGGCAGATTGGTAGTAGTTCTTGTCCTTAATTCTTTCTGACACTCGGAGTGGTAACCAGCTATATATACAGGTGCGCATACTTAAGTGAAGAAAAGAAATAATCAGGAAAATCTTGTAAAAACATAAGTGTGAACAAGTTTGACCCTGAAAAACTACCAAGGAAATTCCAAGTAAAATATATATAACTTGTAATAGTGTGAGAGATTTTAAATGGAAAGCTAACATGCAATGCACCTTCCAAAAAGGTCGCAGTACATAAGTGAAAATAACTGAAACATCCCGCACATGCAATAAGAAAATATATATCCAATTATCCCATCATTATCATGAAATATAAGCGAAATACACAGTGTATATACTCCTGCTGTAGTAATGTTCGTGATCTATAGATAAACCAGAAATATAACTTAAGGAGAGGAATACAAGTTATTTAGAAGAAATATACTTATGAAATGAATATTAGAAAATTTCAACACTTCCCCTCATTATCTACAGCCCAACACTCCCATTAGATGCTCATGTGCTGGTTTTGCCAAAGTCTTAGTACATATATCCACTAGGTTTTCTGACGATGCAACCTTAAGTAGTATGAACGAGCCGTTATCGATTTCTTTGCGTATCTTGTGGAAATGGATATCAATATGTTTTATTCGTTCGTTTAACTGATGGTTTGTCGCTAGGAAATTTGCGCCGGTATTATCAGCATGTAGGGCAATAGGTACGGTTTGGCTGATGTCTTTGAGACCTTTGAGGTACCCTTGGATTTGTCGCGCAGCCAGTGACATAGCTACATATTCCGCTTCGGTTGTGGATGTTGCGACTGTGGCCTGTTTCTTGGATCGCCAGGAGATACAAGCGCCATTGAAAAGCATAATGTATCCTGTAAAGGAACGGCGGGTATCCAGACAAGCAGCAAAGTCGGCATCGACATAAGTATCGATAGCGTTTGTAGTAGTGTATGGATAGTGCAGTCCAATGTTTTTTGTACCATTAATGTATTGTAAGACATGTTTCACGCCCTTGAGGTGTTGTTCCGTGGGACATGAAGAAAATTGAGAGAGAAATAAAATAGTATACGCTAGGTCAGGTCTCATACCAGTGGTCAGGTACATAAGCGATGCTATTATCGATTGGTATGTGGAAGGGTCGGATATCTGTTCCTCTTCTGTTCCTTTCCGTAGTTGAATGCCTTTTGGTAAGGGTGTGGATACAGAACGCGAGTTTTCCGTAGAGTACCTTTCGTGGATTAACATGATGTATCGTTCTTGGGTAAGATGTATCCCATCTGATGTATACACGATGTGGAGGCCGAGCAGGAATGTAGCTTCCCCTAAGTCGGTAATCTCGAATGCCGTTTTCAGGTCCTCTATCAGAGAGGTCGCTTCTGGAGTTTCGGCCGAGTATATAGCGTTGTCGTTAACATAAACCGAAATGTAGATGTTGTGTTTATTGGGAACAAACATGCATGGGTCAAGGGAGGATGTCGTAAAACATCTAGATGTTAAGTATCTAGCGAGGAGAGCATACCATTCATTCGCTGATTGCTTAAGTCCATAGAGACATCGGTTAAGTCGCCATACTTTATCTCCGTTGCTGTACCCAGGTAACGGTTGCATGTAGACTTCTCCTTTCGATTCACCATAAAGGAAGGCTGATTTAACATCGAATTGGCGCGGTCGCCATTTATTTTTGGCACAAACGGCATGCAGGAAACGGAGTGATTCATAATGGATAACTGGTGTGAAAGTGTTGTCAAAGTTGAACCCTGGTACTTGAGAGAAACCTTTGGCTACGGCTCTTGCACGGTATCATTCCAGTGTACCGTCAGCATTTCGTTTCGTTTTGTTTACCCACTTACTATCGATTATCTTCCTTCCAATCGGTTTATCTACTTCATTGAAAGTTCCATTCTTTTTCAGTGCCTTTATCTCATCGTCCATGGCTGAGGTCCAGTGTTCCTTCAGTGAGCTAGTGGTCGCTTGGTGATACGTCAAGAGGTCCGCGTTTGCCTGTACTTTGACATTTCTGCCATAGTATTGAGGTAGACGAATAAGTCTTCCAGATCTGGTCCGTGTTGCCGGTGGTTCCTCCGGTTGTTCCTCCTGTTCAGGTGGTTCAGGGGTTGCCTCTCGTGTTGCGGTTTCATCATAATGTTCTAGGTTTTCTGGCGGTGGAGGAGGATGTACTTCGATGGTCGGTTTTGGTGGTGTCTTTTCGGTCTCTGATTCCGCTGGCTCATATGGAGTAGCGAGAGGTATCTGTTTCTCATATAGAGTAGGGAGAGGTGGTAGAAAGACATTCGCATAGACTTCTGGTTCCGGTAACGATTCTGTTGGAGTTGATGGTTGTATTGTTTTGTTCGTCCAATGTATCTGTCGTGTTTCAGAAATCTTATGCTGTGAGAGGATGTATATCCGGTATAATTTGTTGGAGGAAGTATATCCAACAAGGTATCCTTCGATTGCCTGAGGTTGTAGCTTAGTTCCAGGCTTGTGTGTCTCCTCTGGTATATGGACAAAGCATTTGGTCCTGTAGGGGTGAAGGTGGTTTATCAGCGGCTTTTTATTGTAGAGAGATTCATAGGGCGTTGAGTTTCCTATGGATCGGTTAGGGAGTCTGTTTCTTAGGTATACAGTGGTTGTGATTGCTTCAGCCCATAGTCGCCGCGGTAATCCTGTAAGCATAGAACATGTTGATGTGATTATCGTCCTATTGTACCGTTCGGCAACACCATTAGATTTGTGAGAATAAGGGGGGGTTTTGTCATGTATGATTCCATGCTTTTGTAACAATATCAGCATTTCATTATTGACATATTCTCCTCCATTATTAGTTCAGAATTGTTTAATAATAGCACTGTCCAGGGTTTTTCTTTCTTTGATGAACTGTGTAAACACTTTTACGGTATCGGATTTAGCCTTGACGGGGTAAACCCAAGTGTATCGTGTACAGTCGTCTATAAATGTGACATAGTACCAGGAGTTGCCAACGGATGGGGACGAAAACTTTCCACTTAGATCTGAATGGATCAGATCATAGGGGCTTTCATACCGGCTTTGTATTGATTCAGGTTTGTGCTTTGTCAACTTTGAGGTGATGCAAGTTTCACAACGCCAGTCTTTAAGAACTTTGGGGATTAACAGGTCATCGCTGTAGTTGTTGCTTTGGAGGTAAGGAGGTGAAGGGTGTCCAAGTGCTTCATGCCATTATTGGTAAGTCATCTTGTTCGCTATATCCTTTTCTTCTTGCACAACATAATCCTGACCATTTAGTTTTCCCCAGATTACTTCGTCTTTATTTTTCCCTAAAATGAACATGTCCTTCCCTTTACTACTTAAAGAAAAACCCTTTCCCATCAAAACCACAGCGCGCCATGACATCAAGTTGCTTTTACCAAACTTGGGAACCCAGAGAACTCGTTGCAGGACTATCGGAACTACATGACCTTTTGAGGTTTTGGCCATGAGTCTAACCATTCCTGAACCACATGACTCTATTATAGAGTCATCTCCCAACTTAACGGTACTAGTACTAGGTACATAGTTTATAAGAAGGTCTAGGTTGTTTGTCATGTGTGAGCTTGCGCTGGTATCGATTACCCAGTTGAGTGGGTGAGGGTTTGTTTGTGTAGAGAGGAGGGAGGAGGATGTACTGACCAGTTCGGATATCTCTTCCTTTCCGATCTTGGCTGGACTAACAGCTTTCTTTTCCTTCTTCTTTTGGTTGTCGGCCTTGAGTTTGTTACACTCATTCCAAGTATGTCCCTCTGACCGTGCAGTGGGGTAGTGATTTTTGCAGTAGGTACATTCCTTGGTATTGGCCGGCGTCTTTCGAACCATTTCCCCTTCCTTTCATTTTCCTTTGACATCAGTGCTTTTATATGCTTTGTCTGTTTCGGAATTACCCGAAGGTCTCAAGTCCAACAGTTTGTTATAGACATGATCGTAGGTAAGGTCCTTCTTAGTCTGGAGGTTGTCAATGATGTTACTCATTGACTTGGAGAGGGAACGGAGAAGAACAGCAGCTTTTGCTTCAGGTGACTCAAAAACCGTTTTGAAAACAAACGGCAAGGTGTATCAGTCATCAGCAGAGGAGTAGGAGCAACGATGTTGCATTCGATTCCAAAGGGTATCGTATGCGTTCATGTGATCGGCTATTGGTGTGGCCGCATCGTATTTGGCGTCAAGGACAGTGTTGAGTTGCTCAAAGAATGAGGAGGTATTTTCTCTAGCAAATTTGTCTTGAAAGGCTTTCCATATGGCTGCTGGTGTTTTATGAGTTGCCAGAAGGATTAGCCATTGGGAGTCTATCGTTTCAAGGAAGTAGGTTGAGGCCCATTAGTATCGATCTCTAAACTCATCTATTTTCTCGCTATTGCTTTCGCCATCTTTGTCTTCGTGCGGTTCTGGTATTATCTCCCTTTCTGTTACTATGTCCCAGCAGTTGTAAAGTCCCAACACATATTCTGCGATATCGTGCCATGATCTGTAGTTGTCGGGCCCGATGAGCTTTGGGATAGAGCTCAGTTTGTAGGACGGTGCCCAAGAACGCTTGGAATTGTTGGTGATATTTCTGGCTATTGGGGTGGGAGTTGCTGGGGGTGGTCCGACAGCAGGTGATGCTGGAAGTGGTACAGCATGGCCTGGTGGTAAAGGTACTCCAGCGGTTCCTGGGGGAGGTAAGGGAGGTGCTGCAGCAGCATTTGAGGAAGTCTCGCTCATGTCGCTTAAGTATCGGTACTTGTGTTGAAAATTAAATGACAAGCCTAGCCAATCGGGCACCTTGTTGTGCAATAGGAAGTGATAAGGTGTATGATCAAGTGGTTAGGGTTGTGGGGGGTACAAGCTCTGATGTTAAGCGAGATGGTTGCGACTGCAGATTGGAAGGGATAAAACCGTTCGGATGGAGGAAGCGATAATGTTGTTGGTGAGAAGTAGAGTAGTAGAAGGCCTATTGTCTTAAGGTGTGTAAGTGTATGTCGTTTGGCTATGAATGCGCCAGGCTCATAACCTATTGAATTTGTATGTAGCGGCACAATCTTAATAGCTTGAGTACGAGAATACGGTACAGTATTAAAGGTATACTGTAGGCACACTTAGGTGAGGAGGATGGGAGTAGGAAGGCAGATTGGTAGTAGTTCTTGTCCTTAATTCTTTCTGACACTCGGAGTGGTAACCAGCTATATATACAGGTGCGCATACTTAAGTGAAGAAAAGAAATAATCAGGAAAATCTTGTAAAAACATAAGTGCGAACAAGTTTTACCCCGAAAAACTACCAAGGAAATTCCAAGTAAAATATATATAACTAGTAATGGTGTGAGAGATTTTAAATGGAAAGCTAACATGCGATGCACCTTCCAAAAAGGTTGCAGTACATAAGTGAAAATAACCGAAACATCCCGCACAGGCAATAAGACAATATATATCCAATTATCCCATCGTTATCGTGAAATATAAACGAAATACTCAATGTATATACTCCTGCTGTAGTAATGTTCGTGATCTATAGGTAAACCAGAAATATAACTTAAGGAGAGAAATACAAGTTATTTAGAAGAAATATACTTATGAAACAAATATTAGAAAATTTCAACATCCTCCATTTTCCTCGCACTTGAAATTAACCTTCAACACTTGGGATCTCACGAACGGTCCACCTCCCCCTCTCCTCCTATGATGGCTTCGGCCCAGGAGTGATGGCTATGCACATCCCCCCCCCTGTCCCCTTCTGCTTTTTTATGCCTCGAGGCTTTCCACCCTCTGGGTTCCAGCATGCCTTTCGCACTGCCCGTCCCTGCCTCTTTCCACGCTTAGCGAGGCCCCTCTCCATGGTCGGTAACCGCTCGCTTCCCATGCTTCAGACGGCTGGGAACACGGTTTGCGGTACTCGTGAACTCTGCAACTAACCCTCGGGTCTATCTCGCTCCTCCCCTCCTGTTGGCTTAAGCGGTGATATCTCATCTACTAAGTGATGCTATCTCTCGTAGAACAAGGGACTACATGAGAGACGTGGTAAAATGCTTGCCTTCTGCTTCTGGGGACTCACTAGTCAGACATGAACACGATTACCCAGAGTCGATACAGTCGCGTTCCGTTTCCTTCCTGACCCGATGGTTGGATCGGCTTGCACCCTACTGCTATACCCTCGCTTGGCTGGCACTCTACTGCCACACCGCCATACCCCGGCGCCCCTCCGACGTCTCCACCGGGCTTCCCGGTCTGGATTGCACTGGTTCCTGTGCCCTGCCATGGGTATTGTTTCCTCGGCCTGGGCTTTTCCCTCTTTGTTCTCACTTCCACTTTGCCGGGTATATTCCTTAGCTGTAGACGGTTATGTTGTAGGTAGCACTGACCGGCCTGGTTAAGGCTGCTTAGGGCGGCCCGTGCTTTGGGGTTCGATCACTGTCAGGAAGTGGGGTTTCTTTTGTCTTGATAAGCTTGGGTGGCTTTCTTTTACAGTCTTTACCATTTGTGTATACTACAAGTTGTGGGGTGGGGGAGATTTTTCGACTGTGGGGAGTGTTGGAGTTGGTGGCTCTAGGCGAGACCCTTTTGCGTTCCAGTCGTGGGGCCCATGGGCTGTGCACCTGGTTGTCGATGTTGAAGGTCTTCGTGACAGTTTTTCTGCTGGCTGTTTCGGGCCGGCGTAGGGGGGGAGGTTTATGTGTCTGCCATAGCTTGTGCTGCATACAGACGGTGGACCTTAAACACAAAATAAAATTGCTGATAAAAAAAAAAAGAAGCAAAAAAAGATCGAGTAGATAGGCTCTTCACGCTTGGTTCTAAGTTATTTCTTTACTTATTACTTTATGCTTTTACGAATATAAATCTTTTACGCTCATTGCGAATACATACCTACAAGACAAGGACTCTACTATAAGAGTTTTTCCCGAAGAAAGAGTACGATAGGCGATAAGGATCACAGACACGAGAGTCTCTCCTACCTTATCGGAGGTATAGGCCTAAGAATTATCGTCGAGAAAGAACAAGATAAGTATCATCTACCTGATGCTGAGAACTAATACCGGTTAGAGATCCTAACATTACGAAGCATCACTTATAGCGACGCTTTGACGATACCAAGATAGACTATACCTTTGAGGATCAGTCCCGAGAGCTACCTGAGGTAGCAGACGAGTTACAACGAACTGTTTCACAACTGGGACGAACACCAAGTACGATAATACTAGAAGAAAGATCAACATACGAAGAATCCAGTTCCGAAGGAGAAGAGAACGAAAGGATGGAGGCTCCGCGATCAATAGGAGGAGAAGGGGCAGGGCAGGAGCCAGGCCCAGCCCCTGAACTCAGCCGTGACCAAATGCAACAGTTGCTCCAGGTGATGGGACAACACTGACTCAAAGTCAAACAACCAGAGACATATGCGGGAGACAGAAACCGGCTCCGGAGTTGGATGGCAAAATTAACAATTTACTTCCGTGCTAGGGGATGGCAAGAAGGACATGACGCAGAAAAGATCGTTTACGTTTCACTCCTCCTGCGAGTGGATGCAAGCAAATGCCTTACACCATATACGGAAGGCAATAAACTAACAGGATGGAGAAGCAAGAAAGAATTCCAGGAAGCGATCAAACTGCAATTCGGAGAAGTGGACCCAAGAGGAGCAGCTAGGATCCACATAATAAACATGGAGCAAGGATCCCGCTCCATGACGGAATACTGGAACGAATTCAGACTCAACCAAACAGAAGCAATGCTAGACGACAAAACAGCATCACAATACCTATACGAGGGCATGGCAGAAAGACTGCAGATGGAATGCGAATATTTTGACTCCGACACCACTACAGTTGACGAATTGTCTGCATGGGCCATCAAGAAGGAAACTCGGCTAGCGATCCTAAAAAACTTAAAGCAGCGGAAGCCAAAAGAGGCTTCCACCTCTAGGAACACGGATGGAACATTCAGATCTGCATTGCAGGCCTACCAAGGAAGTTTCAAACCCACCATCAACCGAGAGGTGGAAATGAACAAGGCGCAGACACGACGACCTCTCAACCTATCCAATGAAGAATACAAAAAGCGAAGAGATCAGAATCTCTGCTTGAGGTGTGGGGGAAAAGGACATGGAATCTGGGAATGCCAAAACAGGCCAGACAAGGGACAAAAAACCAATGACACCCACCAAAGGCAACAGCTAGATGAGATAACAGAAGAGGACCAACTGGAGGGAGATGACCACGGAGGAGGACCAAGTGGAAAAAGAAGGCGGTCCCCAGTAAGAGATGGTCGGGAAGACAAGAAGGAGAGGAAAACCATCAGAAGGACAGATGGAAACGAAACGACAAAGATCACCATGGCAAATTACTATACGGCACTACTGGAAGAAGAAGGAGATCATATTATGATCAAAACGATACTATACGATATGAAAAAGAAAGGCACTACAATACATGCGATGCTCAACTCGGGGGCAACAGAAGATTTCCTTGATAAGGAAATCTGCGACAAATATGGCTACCTCCTGATCCCGACATGAAAGAAAAGACAGGTTTATCTAGCAGATGGAAAACCCAGTACTATCGGACCAATAACCCATACAGTGCAAGTACCAATGGCTATAGGCAGCCATAGGGAAGAGGCGACCTTCCAGGTAGCGAACCGAAAGAACCACGAGCTTGTCCTGGGGATGCCTGGGCTATGACAACATAATCCCACGATCGACTGGGATAACAACAAGATTATATTCGCTAGCGAATGATACATGACAGGATGTCTCAACAGTTCGCCTGTAGTGTATACGATACCAGAAAAAGAGGCACAAGAGGAGAACCTAAAGGAACGATTCGACCAACTCAGAGAAGAACTGGATCCACGGATCAGATTCAAGAAGTTGCACGAGAAGGCGCTGGGGCCAACCAAGGGCTCCAGACAAGCGACCGGTCATGACCTATATGCCAACCAAGACAAAACGATTCAAGCAAGGGGTCAAGAGACGATATCAACCGGAATAGCGATAGGATTACTTCCTGGTACCTATGGACGGATAGTACTATGCAGCGTACTAGCAGTCAACAAACCACTCGTTACCAACGCTGGAGTCATCAATGCCGACTATACAGGAGAGATCAAGGTGGTCCTAGCAAACCTAGGGGATATCGACCAAGAGATTCGACAAGGAGACCGAATCGCACAGTTGATCATTGCGAAGATCAAAATAGAGCAAGTGTATGAAGTACAAGAACTTCATGACACCAAGAGAAGAACGAAGGGCTTTGGTAGCATGGATAGCTCGAAGACCAAGAAAGAAGAAATGGCACAAATTCGAGAAATATCAGCCCACACGTTCAGCCGATATTACAAGAGAGGAGACCCCGCAGCAATCCTCAAATCAAATCCCTGAAAAGAGAAGCCGGAATTGGCGCGAATCAATATCAGCACCGAACTGGCATTATGACACAAACAATAAAAAGAGAGAAGGAGTGGTATGATATGATACCACGAGAATACCACCAGTTCAGCAATCTTTTCCAGGAAAAGGAAGCAGAACGACTACCACCAAGAAGACCAGGAGTGGATCACAAAATCCACATCCAAAAAGACGAGAAGACCAAGGCGAAGAAGAAGATTTCCTATCCACGTCTCTACCCCTTAGGGGATAAAGAGTTAGAGGAATTACGAAGATATATTGAACAAAATATGAAGAGAAGATAGATATGACAATCGTTAGCATCAGCAGGATCACCAATCCTGTTGGTCGAAAAGAAAGACAGAAAAATGAGATTATGTGTGGATTATCGAGCCTCGAACTCAGTAACAAAGAAAGATCGATATCCGCTACCGCTGATTGGCGAAGCATTGGATCGACTAATGATGGCAAAATACTTCACAAAACCTGACATCAAGGATGCCTATCACAATATACAGATTAAGGAAAGAGACGAATGGAAAACAACCTTCGCAACATGGTACGGAATATATGAGTACTTGGTTATGCCATTTGGCCTCACCAACACACCAGCATTATTCCAACGATGGATCAACCAGGTACTCAACAAGTTCCTGGATATATGTTGCATCGTCTATCTAGACGATGTGCTTATATATTCGGAAAACCTCGAACAACACAGAAAGGATGTCAGCAGCATCATGAACGAGATTCAGAAATTGGGGATGATGATCAAACTATCCAAATGCGAGTTCCACAAGAGGGAAACCGAGTACCAAGGATTCAACATCAATGGAAATGGAGTCCAAGTGGACCCAGTCAAAACAGCGGCTATAAGGGACTGGGCGAAGCCAAACAACAAAACAGACATCCTATGCTTCATGGGATTCTGCAACTTTTACCGCAGGTTTATCGAAGGGTTCAGCTGGATGGCGAAACCCTTATATAACCTAACAAAGAAGGATGTCAAATGGGAATGGGGAGAAAAGGAGCAGAAAGCAGAAGACGACATACGAACCAAACTAACAACAGCACCAATATTGGTGCACTTCAATCCACGCAGAGAAACGACAATCGAGACAGACGTGTTGAAATACGTCTTTTCAGGGATCCTGTCCCAGAAATGCGAAGATGGGAAATAATGCCTGGTGTACTATAGATCGAAGAAAATGACACCTGCCAAATGCAACTACGATGTGGCTAACAAAGAACTACTAGCTATAGTTCAAGTGCTCAAGAAATGGAGAAGATACATACAGAACAATGACTTTCAGGTCAGAGTTCTCACGAACCACAAGAACCTAGTTCCCTTCATGACAACGAAGGAACTCAATGATAGGCAGATCTGGTGGATGGAGAGTATAAGCAAATACAACTTCAAAATTGAATACCGACCAGGAAAAGAAGGAGGGAAACCCGACGCCTTAACCAGGAGGGCAAGCGACAAACTACCGGACAAAGAGGATGAAAGAATCAAGCAGAAAAATCGGATTCTGCTACCAAAGGAATACTAGGAAGTTATGGAGTCAACCGAAATCCAGGATGAAGACGACAAAGAATTACAAGAAGCCATCAAAGAAGAAAAGGAGTTCCAAGAAATAAGGAAAAGCCTGGAGAGGGGAAACAAGGAAAGAAAAGGGGTGGTCTTAGGCCTATGGAAATGGAAGTACCACTATCTGTCGTATGACGGAAAGATATGGATACCGGAAGACGAAAAGATGAGAACAAACCTTATCAAGAAACACCATGATGACAAACTGGCAGGACACGGAGGAATGGCTAAAACAACGGAGCTGATCGCGCGGAAATACTACTGGCTGGGATTAAGGGAATCAGGCAAATAATTTGTTAAAAACTGCGACATTTGCCAACAGACAAAGGTGGTACAGCACGTACCATATGGGCGGCTGAAGCCCAACGAAGCACCAGAGAAACCATGGGCATCCATATCTATGGATTTCATGATGGAATTACCTAAGGCCAATAGACATGACTCCATGATGGTCGTGGTGGATCGCCTGACCAAAATGAGTCATTTCATACCAACACGAATTGATATGACAGCACGGCAGTTCACAACAACATTCATCAAAGAGATCTTTCGACTTCATAGACTACCGAAAGATATCATCACCAATAGAGGATCCATATTCACATCAGAAATATGGAAAGAAATAACGGAAGAAGTCGGGATCAAAGGGAAACTTTCCATGGCTTTCCACCCACAGATGGATGGGCAAACAGAACGAACAAAGGGCAGATTGGAACAATATCAACAAGCCCACATCAACTACCAGTAAGATAACTTGGACGAGCTACTACCAATAGCAGAATTTGCATACAACAACGGGAAACAAGAAATAATTAAGATGACACCCTTTTACGCAAACTACGGTCTCGACCCAGAATATCAGGCCATAGGTCATACGACCAAAGGACTGATAACGGACAAAGAAGATATGAGTCAATTACACGACATTCTACGAGCAGAAATGACGACAGCAAAATTACGACAAAAGGAAAACTATGATCGACCCAGAAAACATGATCCACACCTACAACAAGGCGATAAGGTGTGGTTACTACCAAGGAATATACGGACGATGAGGCCATCCAAGAAATTGGATTACAAAAAAATGGGACCACTCAAGATATTGGAAAGAATAGGGAAGCGAGCATATAAACTCGACCTTCTCGTGTCCATGAAGATACACAACACATTCCATATCTTGCTTTTGGAACTTTATCGAGACAATAAGCTTCCCACGCAAACGATTACACCTGCTCCGCTTATCGAATTAGACGGAGAAGTCGAATACGAACTCGAAGAAATAATCGGCTACCACTTATACCACGGTAACCATCAATAGCTTGCTAAGTGGACCAGTTACTCTCCCGAACACGACCAAGGGTGGTACCCAGCTACCAACTTCGCAAACGCTCAAGATGCCCTCAACCTCTTCCACCAACGGTACCCAAAGAAGCCATCACCCGAGTGTCGAGGACGTTCAGGAAGGCTTCGAGATCGTGGGTAGCCCCACGAGCCCTGCACCCGACGCAGCCAAGTGGGCGCCAGCTGAAGAAGAAACCAGAGTTAAGAAGGAAGAAGAGGAGAAGACCATCGAGGCCGAATGGGCCAAGGTGGTCAACAACAACAAAAGAAACCATGCTGTCTATCACTGGATGGCATGTACGGACGATGGGTGCCCGGTGCACCTAGACGGAAAACAACGAAGCAACTTCTTCCTGAGTAAGAAGTCGGCAACCCGCCGGTCACCACCAACCACTCCGATCGAAGCAGAATGGGCGACATAACAACAACCTGTGCTCACCGAACCGTTACATCAAAACATCTTCTGGCAGAACTGCGTATGCAGGTACTGCCCATATCACTGCAGACAACAATGAGAAGCCAAGCAGGCAACCTAAAAGGTTCCAAGGATGGAACCTAAGGAGGGGGAAGATACAAAAACCTTTATGTCCAAGGAAGAACTACGTAGAACGATCGAGCGGCTATGACAAGAAAAGGATCGGCTAGGGGAGAAAACGAAACGATAGCAAGAAACAAGCCCTGGTCTAGAAAAGGAAGGGGGGACGTATTGGCAGATGATGGAAGGGTCGAGAAGGGGAGCGGACATAATCTGGGCCTCCTACAACAAGATAGCGCAAGCAGACCAAGCGCTACGGAAGGAAAAGCTCAAACAGGGAGCCATCATTGATCAGGTACGCGGATTTTGCCACAAGGCAAATGACAGCACCAAACACCACAGGAGGTTTGCAGACCATGTCTACGATGAAAGATTCAAAGCTCGACGGGACTCGAGCTTAGGGAGGGAGGAGCTAATGTTACGAACGTAACTTAGCAAGGAAAGAGTTTTCATATGACTCATAGTTATGAGTCATAGGTATGTTGTGTTTCGCACATGACCTCATTCGAGGTCATGGGTTTCGCACATGTGACCACTTTGGTCATATGATATAGTTATGATGATATGTTACATTTCGCACATGATCTCACTTAGGGGTCATGGATTTCGCGCATGTGACTAGTTTAGTCATAGGACTAGTTAATGATGTTTTGATATGACTCACAGTTGTGAGTAATATATGGCGTGTGACATGAAGTATGAGTCACCAGGGTGTAAAGAGCAACTATATAAGGAGGTCACTAGGACTGAGTAGATAGGCCATCCTCCGTCTCCTCTACACACCCGGCGATTGAAATCAACCCTCAACGCTAGGTATTCGCGAACCATCCACCCCCCCTCTCCTCCCA
>JACCEG010000201.1:75344-87954 GCA_014065205.1 Tuber brumale
GCAAACCCCCTGCGTTCACAGGCTTTAAGCCCTTCCTCCCACCATGCCCCAATGGTGGCAAGCCCAGAGTGGCATGCTACCTCCACCTCCCCTCCACGCAACATTACTCAGTTCTTCCTGTCTTCTCCGAAGCAAGCGACTGGATGGCGATGGATTTCTTTTCTTCAATTGGTTTCTTTGACTCCTTCACAACCAGGTTCCGCGTGGCAAACCTCTACAGCACTTGGGACGGTTCTCGCTTTAAAAGAACCGTTCCTCCTGATACTGCGTTCCCCCCCACGTCTTCCCCCATGCTGGTCGTCGGAGACTTCAACATCCACCCCCCTTCAGCTGACCCGAGTCGCCTTTTTTCAATCCAGGACCTCGGTACATCCTCCCCGTTTTTCGAGAAAGCTGCGGCCGAAGGCTTCTGCCTCTTGAACACACCCGGTACTCTCACCTACTTCCCCTTTGATTCGCACCTCCACCCCGCGGTGATAGACCTCGCCTTCGCCAACGCGCCGCTCTCCCCAAACTTTCGCTCTTGGAGCACACCGCTCCCCCCAACAGGATCAGACCATGTCCCTATCCTTATCACACTGTCGGCACCCTTAGCCCGTCCCCAGCTCCCCTCTCCGTCATGGACGAAAACGGACTGGCCAGCCCTTGAGGAAAGCCTTAAGTAGTTGGAGTTCCGTCCCCCTCCCCCCCTTCCCACGCCTCACACGCTGTCAATCTGGTTTGATACGGCCTTGGACAGGCTGAGGTCCCAAATCAAAAGCCACACACCCGCCAAAAGGCAGTCCCACAGGTCAAAACCCTGGTGGACCCCCAACCTCACGGCACAAAGATCAGCATTCCACTCCACCGTAAGGGCGGCCCGCAGAGACCCCCTCCCCTCATCCAAAGAACTGTGCAGAGAAGCCCGCCTCCTGTACTTCAAGGCTATCAAGAAGGCCAAGAATGACTATTGGAAGAACTTCCTGCAAACAGCGAACCCCCAGACTCTCTGGACAGCAAAGAAGTTTGCATTTGGCAAGCCGCCCGACAGGTTCCCCCAGATCCCCGGGGCAGAGACCCCCACAGAAATAAATAAGGGCCTCCTTGAGTACTTCTTCCCAGAGAAGAGTTCATCCCCCCCCCTAGCATCCTACGAGAGTCCAGGGACGTTCCGGAGCTATCGGCGGAAGAAATAGCAACGGCTCTTGGGAAGTCCTCCTCATCCTCGGCCCCCGGGCCAGACCAGATACCCTACTCTGTCTCGAAGAAAGTCCACCGGAGTAACCCCAAAATCCTCACCTCCCTACTGGGTCCCTTGGTTAAGTACGGACACCACCCCCCCTCCCTCAAGAAGGCGAATGGCATAGTGCTAGACAAGCTTGGAAAAGCCTCCTATGACACCCCCGCATCCTTTCGAATCATCGTGCTCATCGAGATTGTCTCAAAGATCTTAGAAAGGGTGATGGCGAACAGACTTTCAGCCCTGGCTGAGTTCCTGGGCCTCCTCTCCCCCAACCAGACTGGCTCCCTGCCTGGCCTGAGTACCTTTGACGCCGCAGCAACCCTCTCCCATGAGGTACAGTTGTTTATGCGCCCCAAGCTCAAGGTCTCAACCCTCTTCCTAGACATCAAAGGAGGCTTCGACAATGTCGCGGCCCTGCTACTCTGCGACAGACTCGCCACCAAGGCGGTCAACCCCTACATGGTCTCGTGGGTAAGATCTTTCCTCCACGGCCGCACCTGCCGCCTGGTCTTCCAAGGCGCCCCCCAAACTTTCTCGAAGGTGTCGGTTGGTACCCCCCAAGGCTCCCCGATCTCCCTCCTACTCTTTGTCATCTACGTCTCTACCCTCTACTTCTCGGTCCCCAGGGGCCTGATCATCTCCTACGTGGACGACTTCGCAGTCACGGTTGCCTTGGGCTCGTACCGAAGGAATATCCAGATACTGCAGGGCATCACTAGGATCATGCAGCGAAAGGATGGCAAGATGGGTGTGTCCTTCTCGATTCCGAAGACTGAACTCATGCACTGGGAGACCCCGTCTCAGAAGGTCCCCCCACCTCAGGTACCAGAGGTACCACATCCCACTTTGTTAGAAGACTTGGCCTGGCCCAAGGGGCCTTCGCCACCATCAAAAGACTCTCTAGACCCGGCAAGGGCCTCCCTCCCTTCCTCTGTCACAGCCTAGTGACATCGTTAATCTCCCTGATCCTCCTCTATGGAGCGGACCTTTTCTCCGCGAGTCTCACTCTCTTGGACCGCATGTCAGTCTTCTGGAGGTCTGTCCAGAGATGGGTCACAAACTGCTTCTCCACGACGGTGCTTGGTGCCCTCGCCTGCGAGTCGGCCCTGCCCCCCATGCCCCTCCTGATCCGACACCGCCAGAGACTTGCTGACATAAGGCTGGTCTGCCTCCCGCCAGAGGCCAATCCAGCAACCGCGAGGCTCCACCCTACTTTCCCAACGTCGTCCCCCTTCAGGGCCCTTGACGACCACCGACACCACGCCCGAGGCTTGATGTCGGTCTATGCTCCCCTTTCGTAGAGGTCCACCGTCTCCTCTCCGCCCATAAGGAAACACCTCCCAATCGATGCCATTACCCATCGTACCCTCCCCCTCATCCCCGCATCTGGCCCTCTGCCGGTGGCGTCCCCCGACCTCTTCCCGCCAGGCTGCCTCCCAGTTAGGGAAGGAACCCCCTCATACATGTCGATCAAGCTGTGTACGAGGACGGCGCTAGTTAAAGAATGGAATGGCGAGTTCCCGCCACCCCCAGGCTACCCCTACCTGCCGTCCCTAATGCCCCACCCCTTCATGGGGTTGGACAGGTTCATGGCAGGCAGGATCCACCAAATGCGATCGGGGAAAAGCTACCTCGCCGCCCACCCTTCGTGGTTCACCGAGGATCCCTCTCCCCTCTGCCCGCTTTGCGAGGAAGATGAAGAGGACTTCAACCACGCGATCCTGACCTGCAAGTCCCATGAAGCACCTCGTGAGCCCCACCTCCAAGGCCTCACCTCGTTGGACAGGGACAGCCCCCTGTGGACAAACCCCGCCGCCCTTGCTTCCCTCGCCAGATACATAAATGTCACAGCGACGGGTTTCCCACCAGGTATGCCCCCCGCTGCACGGGACCCGCAACACCTCGAGAGAGAGAGAGCCCTCAATTTGCCGATCCACGGATTCACCCCCCGGGCATAAGACAGCCGCTGTCCGTTAGGTTTTTTCTAGTTTGCTGGAAATGGGTTTTTCGTTATGATTGTGCTTTTGTTTGTTTTATTTCCTCAGGGATTTTGTGTCGGCTATCGGACACGCTTAGGAGGTTTTTATACTTTGGTGCGATTATTTCCTTTGTGCTTGTAGGTTTTTTGAGATTAAGGTTTTGTTTATGCCATAGCTAGCGCTGCATGCAAGTTCTTGTACCATAAATCAATGAATACATGAAGATAAAAGAAAAAAAAAGCAAAAAAGGAAAAAAAGAAAAAAAGTCCAAGTAGTAAGACCATCCTCCGTCTCCTCTACACACCCGGGGATTGAAATCAAACCTCCACGTTTGTTCTCACGAACCATCCACCCCCCCCTCTCCTCCCGCAATGGCTTCGGCCTAGGAGTGACGGCCACCTCCCTCCTCTCCTCACTGCCCTCTTCTGCTCTTGCACGCGTCGAGGCTTTCCTCCCCCTAGGTTCCGGTACTGCTTTTCTGCTGCCCGTTCTCGCCCCTCTCCTTGCTTGGCGAGGCCCCTCCACACGGTCGGCGACCGTTCGCTCCCCATGCTTCAGACGGCTGGGAACACGGTTTGTGGTACGCGAGAACTCTTCAACAGGCCCACGGGTCTATCTCGCTCATCCACTAAGTGACGCTATCTCTCGTAGAACAAGGGACTACATCAGAGACGCGGTAAAACGCTTGCCTTCTGATCTGGGGACCGCCTAGTCAGACACGAACACGATTACTGAGAGTTGACACGATCGCGTTTGGTTTCCGCCCTGCCCCGGCGGCTGGATCGGCTTGCACCCTACTGCTGCATTCTCGCTCGGCTTGCACCCTACTGCTACACCGCCTCACCTCGATGCCCCCCGGGCGTCTCCACCGGGCTTCCCCGGCCTGGATGGCACCGATCCTCCCAGCAATGCCGCGGGTCCTTTCTTTTGTTAAGCCACTGTTGGGTACTGGGGCTTCTTTTGTTCTGATGGGCTTGGGTGGCTTTCATTTACAGTCATTACCATTTGTGTATACTACAAGTTACGGGGCGGGGGAGTTTTTTCGACTGCGCGGGGTGTTGGAGTTGGCGGCTCTAGGCGAGACCCTTCCGCGTTCAAGTCGTGGGGCCTTCGGGCTGGGCACCTGGTCTCCGGTGTTGATGGACTTCGTGACGGTTTTTCTTCTGGCTGTTTCGGGCTGGAGTAGGGGTGGAGGTTTCTTGCGTCGGTCATAGCTAGCGCTGCATACAGACGGTGTACCTTAAACNGCTAGCGCTGCATACAGACCGTGTACCTTAAAACACAGAATAAAATTAAGATAAAAAAAAAAAAGAAAAAAAAAAGAAAAAAAAAAGAAAAAGTCCAAGTAGGAAGAGCATCCTCCATCTCCTCTACACACCCGGTGATTGAAATCAACCCTCCACGCTAGGTACTCACGAACCTTCCACCCCCCCCTCTCCTCCCTTGATGGCTTCGGCCTAGGAGTGACCAGCATTTCACTCCTCTCCTCACTGCCCTCTTTTGCCCTTTCACGCGTCGAGGCTTTCCTCCCTCTGGGTTCCAGTACTGCCTTTCTGCTGCCCGTTCTCGCCCCTTTCCTCGCTTAGCGAGACCCCTCCTCACGGTCCGCGACCGCTCGCTTCCCATGCTTCAGATGGCTGGGAACACAGTTTCTGCGGTACGCGAGGGATACTCTTTACGCCTGATGGTCGACATCGCTCCTCTGCTTCCTTGGGAACCTCTCTTCTTCGTTTCCGTTTGGCGTTGGCTGTGGTGGACGCCTGTCTCCCTGTGTGCACGAGCGCCATGGGCGAACGCCTCAGCTAGTAACTTCGGAGCGTGTCTCGCTTGGAGATTTGGCCATACCCTCCTGGTCTTATGGTTCAAGTTGGGTCTACTCTTGTTCGAGACCGCCTAGTAAGACACGAACACGATTACCGATAGTTGACACGGTCGCGTTCGGTTTCTGGCCCGTTCCGGTGGTTGGATCGGCTTGCACCCTACTGCTACACCCTCCCTCGGCTAGCATACTACTGCTCCACCCTCTCCCGCCGCAGCCCACAGGCAGCTCCCTTTCTCGGTTACGTTGCCTTCCCGGATAACTTCTATGGTTTTCTGCTGCCAGCGCGTATCTCTAGCTTGGTTGTTGTGGGGCTCACCCTGGTGCGAGATTTCTTTTGTTTTTTCTGAGATGTCCCGTGTGGTTACCTTCTTATATTTTCCTGCTTTCTTCTTAGTTGGGCTTCTCCTATTCTCTGAGTTCGCTTGTGAGGTAGGGACGGGTTTTTCTTTAGGGCGAGATGTGCGGTTAGGCCCATACCAGAGGGTCTTGGAGATACGGTCAGGCCAGGAGGAAGGAGGAATGGGGATTGTTTATGCCATAGCTAGAGCTGCATGCAAGTTCTTGTACCCTAAATAACAACGAATACATGAAGATAAAAAAAAAAAGAAAAAAAAAAGAAAAAAAAGTCCAAGTAGGAAGACCTTCACGCTTCGTTCTAAGTTATTTCCTTACTTATTACTTTACACTTTACGAATACAAAACCCTTACACTCTTTACGAATACCTACATACGAGACGAGGACTCCACTATGAGAGTCGAGTTGAAGAAAGAGTACGATAGGCGATAAGGATCAGAGACACGAGAGTCTCTCCCACCTTATCGTAGGCATCAGGCCTAAGCACTATCGTTGAGAAGCAGCAAGAGAAGTATCGCCCAGCCGTCGCTGAGAACTAACATCGGTTAGGGATCGTAACATTACGGAGCGTCACTTATAACGACGCTCGGCCGATACCAAGACGGACTACGCCTTTGTGGATCAATCTCTGGAGCTACATGAAGTAGCAGACGAGTTACAACAAACGGTTTCGCAACTTGGACGAACTCCGAGCCCTACGACACCTGAAGAACAATCAACCTACGCAGTGTCAAGCTCCGAAGAAGAAGACAAGAGAATAGAAGGACCAGGACCAGCGTGAGGAGAGGGGGCTAGACCCGCACCAGGACCGGCCCCGGAAGCAACACCCGAACTGAGCAGCGAACAGATGGCACAACTGCTTGCACTGTTCGGACAGCATCGACTCAAGGTCAAACAAGTGGAAACATATGCAGGAGATAGGCGCCAACTTCGGAGTTGGATGACAGAGTCAAGGATTTACTTTCGAGCCACGGGATGGCAAGAAGGACACGACGCAGACAAAATCGTTTACGTTTCAAGTCTCCTACGAGGAGATGCAAGCAAATGGCTCACGCCATACACAGAAGGCAATAAGCCAACAGGATGGAGAAGCTGAGGAGAGTTCCAGGAGGCAATCAAGCAACAGTTTGGAGAAGTGGACCCAAGGGGAGCAGCTAGGATCCACATAAGGAACATGGAACAAGGGTCCCGATCCATGACCGAATACTGGAACGAATTCCGACTCCATCAGACCGAGGCAATGCTAGACGATGCGACGGCATCGCAATACCTGTACTCCGGCATGACAGAAAGGTTACAGACAGAATTCGAACATTTCGATGCCGAAACCACTACCGTGGACGAATTGGCGGCATGGGGTATCAAGAAGGAAACTCGACTGGCAATCCTGAAGAACCTGAAGAAGTGAAAGCCGAAAGAGGTTTCTACCCCAAGAAACACGGATGGAACGTTCAGACCGATAACTCAGACCTACGAAGGAAGCTTCAAGCCTACGGTTAATCGAGAAGTGGAAATGAACAAAGCACAGGCCTGGAAACCCCTCAACCTATCCAATGAGGAGTACAGGAGGAGGAGAGACCAGGGTCTCTGCCTGAGGTGCGGCGAGAAAGGACACCAAATTAGAGAATGCCGGAATAGAGCGGACAACGGACAGAAGCGGATGACACCCGCCCAAGGCAACAACTGGGTCAGGCAGCAGAAGAGAACCAACTGGAGAGAGATGACCACGGAGGAGGATCAACCGGAAAAAGAGAATGGTCCCCAGTAAGAGATGGTCTGGTGGACAAGAAGGGGAGGAAAACCATCAGGAGAAGGAAGGCGGAGACAGACATGAACGGAAGAATCACCATGGCAAACTACTATATGGCATTGCTGGAGGAAGAAGGGGATCATATTATGATTCGAACAATACTATACGATACGAAAAAGAAAGGCACTACCATACATGCAATGCTCGACTCAGGGGCAACAGAAGATTTCCTCGACAAGGCAATCTGCGACAAATACAACTTCCCCCTGACGCCAACACAAAATAAGAGACAGGTTTATCTCGCGGACGGAAAACCCAGCACCATGGGGCCCATAACCCATACAGTGCAAGTACCAATGGCCATAGGCAGCCATAGGGAAGAGGCGACCTTCCAGGTAGCGAACCTGAAGAACCACGAACTAGTCCTAGGAATGCCGTGGTTACGACAACACAATCCCACAATCGACTGGCACAACAACAAGATTACATTCGCTAGCGAACGATGCACGACCGGATGTCTCAACAGTTCGCCAGTGGTGTATATGACACCAGAAAGAGAGGCACAAGAAGCAAACCTGAAAGCACGATTTGATCAACTCGGAGAAAGAACGGATCGGAGAATCAGATTCAAGAAGTTGCACGAGATGGCGCTAGGACCAACGAAGGGCTCCAGAAAAGCGGCAGGTCACGACCTATATGCCGATCAAGACAAGACGATCCAAGCAAGGGGTCAAGAAACGATATCAACCGGAATAGCGATAGGGTTACCTCCCGGTACCTATGGAAGAATAGCACCATGCAGCGGACTAGCAGTCAACAAGCGACTCATTACCAATGCGGGGGTCATCGACGCCGACGATACGGGAGAAATAAAAGTGGTCCTAGCCAACCTGGTAGATATCGACCAAGAAATCCGACAAGGCAATCGGATAGTGCAGTTGATTATTGAGAAAATCAATGAAGAAGAGATGCATGAAGTACGAGAACCTCATGACATGACGAGAGGAATCAAAGGCTTCGGCAGCATGGATAGCCCGAAGACCAAGAAAGAGGAAACGGCACAGATTCGAGAAATATCAGCCCACGCGTTTGGCAGATATTACAAGCGAGCAGACTTGACAGGAATCCTCAAGTGGAACCCAAAGGAAGAAAAGCGGGAGTTGGCACGAATCAACATCAGCACCGAACTGGCAATACGACAAAAACAACAACGAAGAGAAAAAGAGTGGTACGACATAATACCAGAAGAATACCACCAGTTCACGAACCTGTTCCAGGAGAAGGAAGCGGACAGACCACCACCAAGAAGGCCAGGAGTGGACCACGAAATACACATCGAAAAAGACGAAAAGACCGGAACGAACAAGAAGATTCCATACCAACGACTTTATCCATTGGGAGAAAAAGAATTGGAGGAACTACGAGGATATATTCAACAGAATATGAAACGAGGATGGATACGACACTCTTTTGCATAGGCAGGATCGACGATACTATTCGTCAAAACAAAGGACGGGAAGATGAGACTGTGCGTGGATTATCGCGCACTCAACACGGTCACAAAGAAAGATCGGTATCCGCTACCACTCATCGGAGAAGCCCTGGATCGGCTAACGACGGCAAAATACTTTACAAAACTGGACATTAACGACGCCTACCACAACATACGAATAAAGGAAGGAGACGAATGGAAGACCACCTTCGCAAAGAGATACGGGATGTATGAATATTTGGTTATGCCATTTGGGCTAACTAACGCACCGGCATCATTCCAACGATGGATCAACCAGGTGCTCAACAAGTTCCTGGATATATGCTGCATTGTCTACCTAGACAATGTACTCATATATTCGGAAAATCTGGAACAGCATAGGAAGGACGTCAGCAGCATTATGCACGAGATTCAGAAATCGGGGACGAAGATAAAACCATCCAAATGCGAGTTCCACAAGAAGGAAACCGAATACCTAGGGTTTATTATCAACGGAAGTGGAGTCCAAGTGGACCCAGTCAAAACAACGGCGATATGGAACTGGGCGAAACCAAACAACAAAACAGACATCCTATGTTTCATGGGATTTTGCAACTTTTACCGAAGGTTTATCGAGGGATTTAGCCGCATGGCAAAACCCCTTTATAACCTAACCAAGAAAGACGCCAAGTGGGAATGGGGAGGGAAGGAACAGGAAGCTTGCGATGCTATACGAACCAAACTCACAACGGCACCAATACTGGTCCATTTCGACCCGCGAAGAGAGACAACAATAGAGACAGACGCATCCAAATACGTCTGTTCGGGAATCCTATCCTGGAAATGCGAAGACGGAAAATGGTGCCCGGTATGCTATCGATCGCAGACAATGACACCGGCCGAATGCAACTACGACGTTGTCAACAAAGAACTGCTAGCCATAGTTCAAGCACTCAAAGAGTGGAGGAGATACATACAGAACAATGATCACCAGATCAGGGTTCTCACGGATCACAAAAACCTAGTTCCTTTCATGACGACAAAAGAACTCAACGACCGTCAAATTCGATGGATGGAGAACCTCAGCAGACACAACTTCAAAATCGAATACCGACCAGGGAAAGAAGGAGGAAAACCAGGCGCCTTGACCAGGATTGCGAGCGACAAACCGCAAGATAAAGAGGGCGAGAGAATCAAGCAGAAAAACCGAGTCCTGCTACCAAGGGAATACTTCGAAGCCACGGAATCAACAGAAATCCAAGACGAGGACGACGATGGACTACGAAAAGCGATCGCGGAAGAAAAGGAATTTCAAGGAATAAGAGAAGACCTTGAGAAAGGAGAAAAACAAAGAAAAGGGGTGGCCTTAGGCCTATGCGAATGGAAGGACCACTATATGTGGTACGATGGAAAGATATGGATACCAGAGGTCGAAAAGATAAGAACGAAAACCTTATCAAGAAACACGAGGACGACAAAGCGGCAGAACACGGAGGAACGGCTAAAACGACAGAACTGATCACGCGGAAATACTACAGGCCGGGCCTACGAGAATCAGTTAAACAATACGTTAAAAACTGCGACATATGCCAAAGGACGAAAGTGGTGCGACACGTACCATGTGGACTGCTAAAACCCAATGAGGCACCGGAAAAACCGTGGGCATCAATATCTATGGATATTATAACAGACCTACCCCAGGCCAACGGATATGACTCAATCATGGTCGTGGTGGATCGCCTGACCAAAATGAGTCACTTCATACCTACAACAAAGGATATGACGGCATGGCCGTTCGCGACAACATTTATCAAAAAAATCTTTCAACTGCATGGACTACCGAAAGATATCATCACGGACCGAGGATCCATATTCACGTCAGGAATATGGGAAGAGATAACAAACGAACTCAGAATCAAAAGGAAACTTTCTACGGCCTTCCATCCGCAGACAGATGGACAAACAGAAAGAACGAAAGGCATATTAGAGCAATATCTGCGGCCCTACGTCAATTATCAACAGGACAACTGGGACGAATTACTACCAATAGCGGAATTCGCATACAACAACGGAAGACAAGAAACGATTAAGACGACACCCTTTGATGCGAATTACGCTCTCGACCCAGAATATCAGGCCATAGGTCATACGACCAAAGGACTGATAACGGAAAAAGAAGATATGAGTCAATTATATGAGACCCTACGAGCAGAAATGACGACTGCACAATTACGACAAAAAGAAAGCTACGATCAACACAGAAAACCCGATCCACACCTACAACTAGGCAACAAAGTGTGGTTACTACCAAGGAATATACGAAACCTTGAGGCGATCCAAGAAATTGGATTACAAGAAAATGGGACCATTTGAGATAATGGAAAGGATAGGGAAACGAGCATATAAACTCGACCTTCTCCCGTCCATGAAGATACACAACACATTCCACATTTCGCTTTTGGAACTCTATCAAGATAACAAACTTCCCTCACAAACGATTACACCTCCTCCACCTATCGATCTCGAAGGAGAAGCCGAATATGAACGCGACAAAATAATCAACTCCCGCTTATACCACGGTCACCTCCAATACCGTGCTAAGTGGACTGGTTATTCCCCCGCACACGATCAAGAGTGGTACTCAGCTACCAACTTTACAAACGCTCAAGATGCCCTCAACCTCTTCTACCAATGCTACCCACAGAAGCCGTCAGCCGAGCGTTGAGGACGCCCCAGACGACTTCGTACTCGTGAGTAGCCCTACGAGCCCCCCACCGGACGCAGCCAAGTGGTCTACGGCAGAGGAAGAAATCAGCATCAAGAAGGAGGAAGAGGAAAAGACCATCGAGGCCGAATGAGCCAAGGTGGTCAACAACGATGAACGAAACCATGCCGTCTACCATTGGACGGCATGCACGGACGACTGGTGCCCTGTGCACCTAGATGGGAAACAACGAAGCAACTTCTTCCCAAGCAAGAGGTCGCCGACAAAGCAATCACCACCAACGACCCCGATCCAGGCCGAATGGGCAACACAACCGCAACCTCCGCCCACTGGCCACTCACACCACAAGATTTCCGGGCAGAACTGCATACCCAGATACTGCCCATACCATCGAAGGCAACAATGGGAAGCCAAGCAGGCAGTCCCACAGGTTCCGAGGACAGAACCTAATGAGGGGGAGGATACAAAAACTTTTGTATCCAAGGAAGAACTGCGCCGAGCGATGGAACGATTGCGACGAGAGAACGATCAGCTAGCGGAGGAAACAAAAGGGCAACAAGAAACGATCGCGCGCCTAGAAAAAACAGGAAGGAACACACCGGCAGGCGATCAAAGGGACGCAAAGGGCATTTGATATAATCCAGGCCTCCTACAACGAGAAGATAGCGCAAGGGGACGAAGCGCTGCGGAAAGAAATGCTCAAGCGGAGAGCCATGATCGATGAGGTGCGAGGACTTCACCGTGAGGCAAATGACAACGCCAAACGCTTGTGGAGGCTCGTGGATTGCCTCTACGATGAGAGATTCTAAGCTTGAAGGGACTCGAGCTTAGGGAGGGAGGAGCTAATGTCACGGATGTGGCTTAGCAGGAAAAGGTTTTCACATGACTCATAGTTATGAGTCATAGGTATGTTATGTTCCGTACATGACCTCATTAGAGGTCATGGGTTTCGCACATGTGACCACTTCGGTTATATGATATGTTTATGATGATATGTTATGTTTCGCACGTGACCTCATTTAGAGGTCATGGGTTTTGCGCATGTGACCGTTTTGGTCATATGACTAGTTTATGATGTTTTTGTATGACTCACAGTTGTGAGTCATATGTGGCGCGTGACTTAAAACGATGAGTCACAAGGGCGTGAAGGGTTACTATATAAGGAGGACTTTAGGTCCGAGTAGATAGGCTCTTCACGCTTCGTTCTAAGTTATTTCCTTACTTATTACTTTATGCTTTTACGAATATAAAACCTTTACGCTCTTTACGAATACCTACCTACGAGA
>JACCEG010000201.1:89913-142667 GCA_014065205.1 Tuber brumale
AAAAAAAAAAAAAAAAAAAAAAAAAAAAAAAAAAAAGTCCAAGTAGGAAGACTGTGAATCAGCCCTGCCCCCCATGCCCCTTTTGTTACGTCACCACCAAAGGCTTGCAGCCATAAGGCTTGTATGCCTCCCGTCGGAGGCAAACCCAGCAACCGCCAGGCTCCACCCCACGTTCCCAACTTCATCCCCCTTCAGGGCCCTAGACGACCACCGTCACCGCACGCGGGGCCTGACATCGGTCTATGCTCCCCTATTGTGGAAAACCGCTGTCCCCTCCCCCCCGGTTAGGAAACACCTTCCGATCGATGCCATTGCCCATCGAACCCTCCCCTTCATCCCCGTCTCGGGCCCTCTGCCAGCAGCCTCCCCCGACCACCTCCCGCCCGCCTGTCTCCCAGTTGGGCTAGATACCTCCTCCTACAAGTCGGTCAAGATCAAGATCAGATCGGCGTTAGTCAAAGACTGGAACGACCAGTTCC
Organism: Tuber brumale; assembly: GCA_014065205.1. Taxonomy (NCBI): domain Eukaryota; kingdom Fungi; phylum Ascomycota; class Pezizomycetes; order Pezizales; family Tuberaceae; genus Tuber; species Tuber brumale. The sequence continues at coordinate 90,393 of JACCEG010000201.1, forward strand.
CACCGCCCCCTACCTACCCCTACCCCGTGTCCCTTTCGCCCCAGCCGTTCATGGGGCTTGGGAGGTTCATGGCGGGAAGGATCCACCAGATGCGCTCAGGCAAAAGCTACCTAGCCGCCCACCCGTCCTGGTTCACAGAAGACCCCTCTCCCCTCTGCCCGCTGTGCGAGGAAGACGAGGCGGACTTCGCCCATGCCATCCTATCCTGCGAGTCCCGCAAGAAACCTCGTGAGCGCCACCTCCAAGGCCTCAGTTCGCTAGATTGGGACAGCCCCCTATGGTCAAACCCCTCCGCACTCAACTCTCTCGCTAGATACATAAACGTCACAGCAACGGGTTTCTCGCCAGGTATGCCCCCTGCATAAAGGGACCCCCAGCACAACCCAGACACCAACGCGTCTGCTCTTCCGATCCACGGCTTCGCTCCCTGAGAGGGGTCCTGCCTCCGCCCCTTATATTTCTTTTTTGCTTTGCTAGGAGAGAATTCTTCGTTATGAGCATACGCTTTATTGTTTTATTTCCTCAGGGATTTTGTGTCAGCTATCGGACACGCTTAGGAGGACTTTATAGTTTGGTGCGATTGTTTCTTTTGTGTTTGCGAGTTTTGAGATTAAGGTTTTGTTTATGCCATAGCTAGCGCTGCATGCAAGTTCTTGTACCATAAATCAATGAATACATGATGATAAAAAAAGAAAAAAAAAGAAAAAAAAGAAAAAAAAGGCGGCGGAGATAGACATCCTCCGTCTCCTCTACACACCCGGCGATTGAAATCAACCCTCAACGCTAGGTACTCACGAACCATCCACCCCGCCTCTCCTCCCAAGATGGCTTCGGCCTAGGAGTGACGGCCACCTCCCCCTTTTCCCACTGCCACTGCTTGCTCTTTTACGCGGCGCGGCTTTCCTCCCTCAGGGTTCCGGTACTGCCTTTCTGCTGCCCGTTCTCGCCCCTTTCCTCGCTTAGCGAGGCCCCTCCTCACGGTCGGCGACCGCTCGCTTCCCATGCTTCAGACGGCTGGGAACACGGTTTCTGCGGTACGCGAGGACTACTCTTTAGGCCTGATGGTCGACCTCGCTCCTCTCCTTCTTTGGGGACCTCTCTTCTTTGTTTCCGTTTGGCGTTGGCTGTGGTGGACGCCTGTCTCCCTGTGTGCACGCGCACCATGGGGGAATGCCTCGGCTAGTAACTTCAGGGCCTGTCTCGCTTAGAGATTTGGCCATACCCTCCTGGTCTTACGGTTCAAGTTGGGACTACTCTTGTTGGAGACCGCCTAGCAAGACACGAACACAATTACCGATAGTCGACACGGTCGCGTTCAGTTTCTGACCCGTTCTGGCAATTGGTTCCGCTTGCACCCTACTGCTACACCCTCCCTTGGCTAGCACCCTACTGCTCCACCCTCTCCCGCCGCAGCCCACAGGAGGCACACTTTCTCGGTTACGTAGCGTTCCGGGATAACATCTAAGGTTTTCTGCTGCCAGCGCGTATCTCTGGCTTGGTTGTTGTGGGGCTCACCCTGGTGCGAGATTTCTTTTGTTTTTTCTGAGATGTCCAGGGCAGTTACCTTCTTATGTTTTCCTGCTTTCTTCTTAGTTAGGCTTCACCTATTCGCTGAGTTCACTTGCGAGGTAGGGACGGGTTTTTCTTTGGGGCGAGATGTGCAGTTAGGCCAATACCGGAGGGTCTTGGAGATACGGTCGGGCCGGGCGGGAGAAGGAATGGGGATTGTTTATGCCATAGCTAGCGCTGCATGCAAGTTCTTGTACCCTAAATAACAACGAATATATGAAGATAAAAATAAAAATAAATAAAAATAAAAAAAGTCCAAGTAGGAACACCTTCACACTTCGTTCTAAGTTATTTCCTTACTTATTGCTTTGCGCTTTACGAATACAAAACTCTTACGCTCTTTACGAATACCTACATACGAGACGAGGACTGTACTATAACAGTCGAGTTGAAGAAAGAGTACGATAGGCGATAAGGAGACACGAGAGTCTCTCCCACCTTATCGTAGGCATCTGGCCTAAGAACTATCATCGAGAAGAAGCAAGAGAAGTATCGCCCACCCATCGCTGGGAACTAACATCGGTCTGGGATCGTAACACCAAGTTCCGGGTTGTGAACCTCTATAGCACGTGGGACGGCTCCCCCTTTCGCCGGACCATCACTCTAGAAGTTGCCTTCCCTCACACCTCTACAGCGACCCTGGTAGTCGGAGACTTTAACATACACCACCCCTCGGCTGATCCGGGCCGCCTTTTTCTGATCTCGGACCTAGGAGCCTCGTCCCCTCACTTTGAGAAGCCGGTGGAAGAAGGTTTCTGCCTCCTAAACACTCCCGGTATACTCACTTACTTCCCCTTTGACCCCAACCTCCGCCCATCGGTCATAGACCTTGCATTTGCCAGCTCCTCTCTGTCCCCCAACTTTCAGTCGTGGGAGACTCCGTTGCCACTTACGGGCTCCGACCACGTCCCCATCCTCACTGTGCTTTCCCAGCGTTTGGCCAGCCCTCCCCTCCCTGCCCCATGTGGCAGCAGACCGACTGGCCCTCCCTGGAAGATGCGCTCCAGGCCATGAGGTTCGACCCCCCCCTCCCTCTCCCCACACCCCATACTTTCTCGACCTGGTTCGACACTGCCCTTGGAAGACTTAGCACCGTCCTCAGGCTACACACCCCGGACAAGAGACCCTCCCCCCGATCCAAGCCAAGGAGGACCCCTGACCTCACAACTCAAAGGGCTGCCTTCCACTCAACGGTTCGGTCGGCGCGGCGAGATCCGCTCCCCTCGTCTAAACAGCGGTGCAGGGAAGCCTGCCTGCTATACTTCAAGGCTATTAAAAGAGCCAAAACTGATTACTGGAACAATTTCCTCAAAGCCGCCACCCCTCAGACGCTCTGGACTGCGAAACGCTATGCCTTTGGAAGGCCCCCAGACAGGTTCCCACAACTTCCCAGGGCTGAGAGCCCGGTAGACATAAACACAACTTTTCTCTCCCACTTCTTCCCGGAGAAACAGTCCTCGGGCCCTCCCGCGATTATGCGCGAATTCAAAGATACTCCCCCGCTATTGGCGCTGGTGATAACGGTTGCTCTCCGCATCTCCTCCTCGTTCTCCGCTCCCGGCCCCGACCGAATCCCCTACTCTGTCTTGAAGAGAGTCCACGCACTGAACCCAAGCATCCTCACCTCCCTCCTCGGTCCCCTCGTCCGGTATGGCCACCATCCCCCTCCCTGAAAAGGGCGAATAGAATAGTCCTCGACAAGCCAGGGAAACCCTCCTACGACACCCCAGCGTGATTTCATATCATCGTCCTCCTCAAGACCATTTCCAAGATCCTGGAGAGAGTTATGGCCTCCCGCCTCTCTGCCCTGGCCCGTTTCCTAGGCCTCCTGTCCCCCTACCAGACCAGTTCCCTTCCAGGTCGGAACACCTTCGATGCAGCGGCAAACCTCTGCCGTGAGGTTCAGCTTTTCATGCACCCTGAGCTCAAGGTCTCGACACTCTTCCTCGACATTAAAGGGGGGTTCGACAATGTTTCAGCCCCCATTCTCTGCGACAGGCTTGCCCCCAAGGCGGTCAACCCGTACATGGTCTCGTGGATCAGGTCCTTCTTCCACGCCCGCTTCTGCCGCCTGGTCTTCCAGGGGGCCCCCCAGGCTTTTTCCCCAGTCTCTGTCGGCACCGCCCAGGGGTCTCCGATCTCCCCCCTCCTGTTTGTAATTTATGTATCCTCACTGCACTTCTCGGTCTCTCGTGGCCTAATCCTTTCCTACGTAGACGACTTCGCTGTCACGGTCACCTCTCGTTCCTACCGCACGAACGTCCAGAGGCTTGAAGGCATCACCAGGGCTCTCCAGGCGACAGCTGGGAGGCTGGGGGTGGCCTTCGCGATCCCGAAAACAGAGCTCCTGCACTGGGTGACCCCGGCGCAGAAGGTCCACCCTCCCGCGATCCCTGTCTTAATAGACGGGCTCCTTTTCCACCGTTCCAAACTGATTCACTGGCTTGGTTATTGGTTCGAGCCCTCATCCACTTCCTGCAACAAAGGTACTACCTCCCACTTCACGAGGAGGCTCGGCCTGGCCCAAGGAGCCTTCATGACGATCAAGCAGCTTTCCACGCCCGGCAAGGGCCTCTCCCCCTCTCTCTGCCACTGTCTCGCCTCCTCCCTAATCTCCCCTATCCTCCTCTACGGAGCCGACCTCTTCTCACCGAGCCTCACCCTCTTGGACAGGATGTCCGTTTTTTGGAGGTCCGTTCAGAGATGGGTGACAAACTGCTTCTCGTCCACCCCTATTGGCATCCTGGCGTGTGAGTCGGCCCTGCCCCCCCTCCCACTTCTGGTTCTCCACCGACAAAGGCTGGCTGCTGTTCGGCTTGTCTGCCTCCCCCCTGAGACCGACCCGGCAACGGCCAGGCTTCACCAGTCTTTCCCTACCTCCTCCCCCTTCCGCGCCTCGGAGGACCACCGCTCATACACTAGGTGTCTGACATCCGTTTACGCTCCGCTCCTCTGGAAAACCTCTCCTCCCTGTCCCCCCATACGGAAACACCTTCCGCTGGACGCAATTGTCCACAGAACCATCCAGTTCATCGACCCCTGAGGCCCAGTTCCCGTGGCCTCCCCCAGCCTCCTTCCTCGCGACCAGCTCCCTGTGGCGGCAGGTACCCCATCTTACCAGTCGGTCAAGCTACGGCTGCGAAACGCTCTCCTTCGAGACTGGTCTACTCAGTTTCCACCCCCGCCCTACTACCCCTACGCCGTGTCCCTCAAGCCTCATCCCTTCATGGACCTGGGGAGATTCATAGCGGGCAGGATCCACCAGATGCGCTCGGGCAAGAGCTACCTCGCTGCCCACCCCTCCTGGTTCACTGACGACCCCTCCCCCCTCTGCCCTTATTGTGAGGAAGACGTGGAGGATTTCGCACACGCCATCCTACACTGCGAGTCTCGCAAGGAGCCTCGTGAGCGCCACCTCCGGGGGCTCACAGACCTCGGCCAGGACAGCCCCCTATGGACCAACAAGGACTCCCTCCACTCCCTGGCGAGATACCTGAATGTAACCACCACAGGTTTTCCTCCTGGTATGCCACCTGCGTGCTGGGACCCCCCGCTCGCTCCCGCCTCCCCTGATGAGGCTCTCCCGATCTACGGTTTCACACCCTGAGCATGGGCCCTCCCCCCCTCGTTTGTTTCCACCGGTTACTTTTCGTTGACAGCTGGCTGGTTTCATTTTTCGCTATGATTTTTGTATTTGCTTGCTTTAGTTCCTGGGGATTTCGTGTCGGCTATCGGACACATCTGGGAGGATTTTATAGTTTGGTCCAATTATTTCTTTTGTGTTTGCGGGCTTTTGAGATTAAGGTTTTTCTTTATGCCATAGCTAGCGCTGCATGCAAGTTCTTGTACCATAAACAAAGAATATATGAAGATAAAAATAAAAATAAAAATAAAAATAAAAAGACTGAGTAGATAGGCGGCCTGCTACCTCTACGTTCCTTCTACTCAACAATTCTCGGTCCTCCCGGTCTTCTCAGAAGCAAGGGATTGGTTGGCTGTTGACTTTTATTCGCCTATTGGCTTTTTTTCATTCCTTTATTACCAAGTTTAGGGTTGTGAACCTCTACAGTACCGGGGACGGCTCCCACTTTCGCCAGACCATCTCCCCTGAGGTAGCCTTCCCCCACGCCACTACACTGACACTGGTCATCGGAGACTTTAATATCCATCACCCATCCGCGGATCCTCGCCGCCTTTTTTCGATCTCAGACCTCAGGGCCTCGACACCCTTCTTCGAAAGGGCTGCCGAAGAGGGCTCCTCCCTTTTGAACACCCCTGGTACCCTCACCTACTTCCCCTTCCACAATGAAATCCGCCCCTCTGTAATAGACCTGTCCTTCGCCAACGCCGCTCTATGCCCCAGTTTCCAATCATGGGACACACCCCTGCCCCCGACTGGCTCAGACCACGTTTCGTTCCTCATTACCCTAGCCGAGCCTCTGGCCCACCCACCTCCTCCAGCCTCTGCATGGACACAGACGGATTGGACCTCCCTTGAGTTGGAGATCAGGTCCATGCAGAGAGACCCCCTGCCCTCTCTCCCAACATCCCGCTCCTTCTCCGCCTGGTTCGATACGGCCATTGGCAGACTGCGGACCATCTTCAGGCTCCATACTCCAGACAAGCGGCCCTTCCACAAGTCAAAGCCCTGGTGGACTCCCAACCTCACCGCACAAAGGGCTGCCTTCTACGCGACTGTTAGGTCCGCCCGTCGCGACCCCCTCCCCTCCTCCAAGCAGCAGTGCAAAGAAGCATGTCTACTATGCTTCAAGGCCATAAAGAAGGCCAAAACCGAATACTGGAACAACTTCCTAAAACCTGCCACTCCACAGATGCTCTGGACCACAAAGCGCTATGCCTTTGGGAGGCCCCCAGACAGGTTCCCACTGATACCTGGGGCTGACAGCCCCATGGGCATTAACAAAGCCCTACTCTCCCACTTTTTCCCAGAAAAGCAACCCTCACGCCCTCCAGCCATCCTGAGGGAGTACAAAGATGTCCCACCGTTGTCGGCGGAGGAAATCACAACGGCCCTCAGGAACTCCTCCTCATCCTCCACGCCCGGTCCAGACCAGATCCTCTACTCTGTCTGGAAGAAAGTCCACTCCTTGAATCTCAACATTATGACTTCCATCCTTGGCCCCCTCATTCGATATGGACAACACCCACCCTCCCTGAAGAAGGCCAATGGCATAGTACTTGACAAGCCTGGGAAGCCCTCCTACGACATGCTGTCGTCATTCCGCATCATCGTCCTATTGGAGACAGTCTCCAAGATCCTTGGAAGGGTCATGGCAACCCGCCTCTCTGCCCTCGCCCGCTTTTTGGGCCTCCTGTCCTCCCACTGAACTGGCTCCCTTCCCAGCCTGAGCACCTTTGATGCGGCAGCGACCTTGGCTCATGAGGTTCAGATATTTATGCGCCCCAAACTCAAGGTCTCGACACTCTTCCTCGACATTAAGGGAGGCTTCGACAACGTCTCCGCCCCCCTACTCTGCGAAAGGCTCGCCACTAAGGCAGTCAACCCATACATGGTCTCTTGGATCAGGTCCTTCCTCCATGGCCGCTTCTGCCACCTGGTCTTCCAGGATGCCCCTCAAGTCTTCTCCCCGGTTTCCGTTGGCACGCCCCAGGGCTCCCCGATCTCCCCCCTCCTATTCGTCATTTACGTCACAACCCTCCACTTCTCAATCCCTCATGGTCTCAACCTCTCCTACGTGGACGACTTCACAGTCACGGTCGCCTCCGGCTCATACCGCCGGAACGTCCAGCGACTACTGAGAATCACCTCAGTTCTCCAAGCAAAGGCTGGCAGACTCGGCGTGTCCTTCTTGATCCCTAAGACTGAACTCATGCACTGGACAACCCCCGCACAGAAGGTCCACCCCCCCGCGATCCCGGCCCTAGTGGAAGGGCATCTCTTCTACCCCTCCAAACTGATAAGGTGGTTTGGGTACTGGTTCGAACCTTAATCCACGTCCTGCACCAAGGGCACCACCTCGCACTTCTCCAAACAACTCGCCCTGGCCCAAGGGGCCTTCGCGACGATTAAAAGACTGTCCAGGCCCGATAAAGGCCTCCCCCCCTTCCTCTTCCACCAGTTGGCATCCTCCGTCATCGCCCTGATTCTCCTCTATGAAGCGGACCTCTTCTCCACGAGCCTTACCCTCCTGGACAGTATGTCCGTCTTTTGGAGAACTGTCCAAAGGTGGGTAACTAATTGCTTTTCATCTACCCTGGTGTGCATTTTGGCTTGTGAAGCGGCTCTCCCTCCCCTCTCGCTGTTGGTCCTCCACTGTCAGAGGCTGGCCGCTACCTGCCTAGTGTGCCTCCCCCCCGAAGCCAATCTGGCTACAGCCTGGCTCCACCCATCTTTTCCGTCTTCCTCCCCCTTCCGGGCACCAGAGGACCACCGCAGTTTCACTAGAGGCTTGACGTCAGTTTATGCCCCACTCCTCTGGAAGACAGCCCCCCCCCACCCTCCTATATGCAAACACCTCCCGCTAGACGCGATTGCACACCAGACCCTCCGGTTCATCAACGCCTCAGGGCCCTATCCCAGTGGCCTCGCCTGACCTTCTTCCGCCTGAATAGCTCCCCTTGAAAGAGGGGATCCCGTCCTACCAGTCGATCAAAATACAGCTACGAAACGCCCTCATCAGGGACTGGGCCACCCAGTTCCCCCCTCCACCCTACTACCCCTTCGCCGTAACCCTCAAGCCCCACCCCTTTGTCGGGCTGGGTAGGTTTATTGCAGGAAGGATCCACCAAATGCGCTCGGACAAGAGCTACCTCGCTGCCCACCCCTCCTGGTTCACTGACGACCCATCACCCCTCTGCCCATACTGCGAGGGGGATGAGGAAGACTTCGCGCACGCCATCCTCTACTGCGAGTCTCGCAAAGGACCTCGCTAGCGCCACCTTCGGGGGCTCACAGACGTCAGCAGAGACAGCCCACTTTGTACCAATACAGTCTCTCTCCGCTCCTTGGCAAGGTACCTCAACATGACTGCCACAGGTATTCCCCCTGGTTTGCCGCCTGCAGACTGGGACCGCCCTTCAGAACCCGCCCCTAACGACACGGGACAACCGATTCATGGCTTCAAGACCTGAGCCGAGGCGCCCACCCCACTGTTTGACTCGTCCTGCCCCTATTGTTTGTTTTTGGTCGCTGGTTGGTTTTGTTTTCCGTTATGATTTTTGCACTTGCTTGCTTTAGTTCATTGGGATTTTGTATCGGCTATCAGACAGCTTAGGAGGATTTTATATGTTGGTGCGGGTTTATTTTCTTTTGTGTGTACCTGTTTGAGATTGAGGTTTTGTTTATGCCATAGCTAGCGCTGCATGCAAGGTCTTGTACCGTAAACAATGAATACATGATGATAAAAAAAGAAAAAGAAAAAATAAGAAAAAATAAGAAAAAAAAGACTGAGTAGATAGGCCAGCGTTTTATGCGCCCCAAACTTAAGGTCTCAACCCTCCTCCTCGACATCAAAGGAGGCTTTGACAATGGCTCAGCCCCCATACTCTGTGACAGGCTCGCCACTATGGCGGTCAACCGGTACATGGTCTCGTGGATAAGGTCCTTCCTCCATGGCCGCTCCTGCCGCCTGGTTTTCCAGGGGTCCCCTCAAGTGTTCTCACCAGTCTCTGTCGGCACCCCCCAGGGGTCTCCAATCTCCCCCCTCCTGTTTGTGATCTACGTATCCTCCTTGCACTTCTCGGTAACTTGGGGCCTCATCCTCTCTTACGTGGACGACTTCGCTATCATGGTTGTCTCTGGTTCGTATCGCCGAAACGTCCAGAGGCTACAAGGCATCACCAAGGCACTCCCTGCGAAAGCTGGAATGCTGGGTGTGGCCTTCTCGATCCCGAAGACAGAACTCATGCACTGGGTGACCCCAGCGCAAAAGGTCCATCCTCCCGCGATCCCTGTCTTGATAGACGGGTACCTCTTCCATCCCTTCAAGTTGATACGGTGGCTTGGGTACTGGTTCGCGCCCTCATCCACCTCCTGTAACAAAGGCACTACCTCCCACTTCACGAGAAGGCTTGGCTTGGCTCAGGGAGCCTTCGCAACGATCAAACGGCTTTCCCGGCCTGGCAAGGGTCTCTCCCCCTCTCTCTGCCACCATCTGGCGTCCTCCTTGATCTCCCCCATCCTCCTCTACGCGGCGGACCTTTTCTCACCCAGCCTCAACCTCCAGGACAGAATGTCCATCTTTTGGAGGTCTGTCCAGAGATGGGTTACGAACTGCTTTTCCTCTACTCCGGTTGGCATCCTGGCATGTGAATCGGCCCTTCCCCCCCTCCCGCTTCTGGTTCTCCACCGTCAAAGGCTGGCAGCCATAAGGCTTGTTTGCCTTCCACCTGAAGCCAACCCGGCGACAGCTAGGCTACACCCGTCCTTTCCTACCTCATCCCCCTTTCGGGCCCCAGAGGACCACCGCTGATACACCAGGGGGCTAACGTCCATCTACGCCCCACTTCTCTGGAAAACCACTCCTCCCTGCCCCCCCATACGAAAACATCTTCCGTTGGATGCGATTGCCCACAGGACCATCCAATTCATTACTTCCTCAGGCCCAGTTCCTGTGGCCTCCCCCGACCTCCTTCCTCCTAACCAGCTTCCTTTAGTGGCAGGGATCCCGTCTTACCAATCAGTCAAGCTGAGACTGCGAAATGCGCTACTTTGGGACTGGTCTACACAGTTTCCCCCCCCCGCCCTACTACCCTTATGCCACATCCCTTAGGACCCATCCTTTCATGGGCTTAGCGAGATTCGTAGCAGGCAGGATCTATCAGATGCGCTCGGGTAAGAGTTACCTCGCAGCCCACCCCTTCTGGTTCACTAACGACTCCTCCCCCCTCTGTCCTTACTGTGAGGAGGAGGAGCAGGATTTCGCTCACGCTATCCTATACTGCGAGTCTCGCAAGGACCCTCGTCAGCGCCACCTCCGGGGGCTCACGGACGTCGGCAGAGACAGCCACCTATGGACCAACAAAGACTCCCTCCACTCCCTGGCGAGGTACCTGGATGTGACCGCCACTGGCTTCCCTCCCGGCACGCCGCCTGCATGCTGGGACCCCCCTCTGTTGCCCGTTTCTGTTGATGAGGCCCTCCCGATTTAGGGTTTGACGCCCTGAATGTGAGTGCTCGCCCCCCGCTTCACTCCGACTGGCAGTTGTTTTTGATTTTTTTTCTTTTTCTTGATTGACTGGTTGGATTTATTTTTCGTTATGAGTTCTGTAACCGCCTCTCGGGAGATGCGGTAATCGTAGGGTTAACGGGCTTTGTTCTGTACCAAGGTGGTAACTAGCGAATCAAAGTCCGGAGGCTTTAGCCAAGGTTGTTGAATAGACTCCTTACTGTATCGCAACTACTGAAGTCTCCGAGATGTTTGGTAGGTCTTAGACTAAAGATTCTTGAAACGAACTGAAGAAAGTAACTGTTCAACCAAGTATATTGAAAACTCTGTCTGCCGAAGTCTACTCCTTCTAACGGAAAGAGTAGCAGTTCTTAAATACACTTCCTAGGCTACCGAGAGCCTTGTTCTCATAACATAATAGACTCCAAAACGGTAGCCTTGAAACCAAACATAAAACATATAGAGTATCAAACCGATACTCGAAACCAAACATAAAACATATAGAGTATCAAACCCTATACTATCAGGCTAGAGGCACACCTCGTTTCCTGAAACATATTCAAAACTCAAACAATATCAACTGGTATATGAAAATCCTAAACCAGTAACCAGTACCGGTTACAAGTTCCGTACTTTGCTACTTTAGTTCCTTTGGATTTCGTGTCGGCTATCACACCCCACTTGGAGGATTTTATAGCTTGGTGCGGGCATTTCTTTTATGATTGCAGGTTTTTGAGATTAAGGTTTTTCTTTATGCCATAGCTAGCGCTGCATGCCAGTTCTTATACCGTAAACAAAGAATATATGAAGATAAAAAAAAAATAAAAAAATAAAAATAAAAAGACTGTGTAGATAGGCCATCCTCTGTCTCCTCTATTTTCCATGCGCTTGAAATCAACCCTCAATGCTTCGGATCTCACGAACCATCCACCCCCCTCCTCTCCGCCCACAATGGCTACGGCCTAGGAGTGACGGCTATCCACATCGCCCCTACTGTCCTACTCTGCCTTTTCACGTGTCATGGCTTTCCTTCCTCTGGGTTCCGGTATGCCTTACGCACTGCCTGTCCCCGCCTCTCTCCACGCTTAGTGAGGCCCCTCCCCACGGTCGGCAACCATCCGCTTCTCATGCTTCAGAGGGCTGGGAACACAGTTTGCGGTACGCGAGAACTCTCCAACAGGCCCTCGGGTCGATCTCGCTCCTCCCCGTGGTTGGCTTTAGTGGTAGTATCCCATCCACTAAGTGACACTATCTCTTGTAGAACAAGGGACTACATGAGAGATGCGGTAAAACGCTTGCCTTCTGCTACTGGGGACCGCCTAGTCAGACACGAACACGATTACCGATCGTCACATGGTCGCGTTCGGTTTCCTTCCTGACCTGATAGTTGCATCGGCTTGCACCCTACTGCTACACCCTCACTAGGCTGGCACCCTACTGCTACACTGCCGTACCTCGACGCCCCTCAGGCATTTCCACTAGGTTTCCTGGTCATGATGGCACTAGTCCCTGTGCCCTGCCATGGGTTTCTTGTTTCCTCGGCCAGGGTTTTTTTCTCTTCAGTTTCCCTCCCACTTTCTCGGGTATATCCCATAGCTGTCAGCGCGTTTTTGCCGTAGGTGGCACTGATCAGCCGGGTTTCAACTGTTTGGGGTGGCTCTTGCTATGGGGTTTGAACCACTGTCGGGAAGTGGGGTTTCTTTTGTTCTGATGGATTTGGGTGGCTTTCTTTTTCCAGTCTTTACCGTTTGTGTATACTACAAGTTTCGGGGCGGGGGAGTTTTTTCAACTGCGGGGAGTTTGGGCAGGGGGTTTCATGTTCCTGGGATTTCAGTCCTGTCTGCCAGTGTGTACCATTCTATTCAGGTTCGTTGACAGCTTTTCTTCTGGCTGTTTCGGGCTGGCATAGGAGGGGAGGTTTATCTGTCTGCCATAGCTAGTGCTGCATGCGGACGGTGTACCTTAAACACAGAATAAAATTGATGATGAAAAAAAAAAGAATGAAAAAAAGACTGAGCAGATAGGCCATCCTCCGTCTCCTTTATTTTCCGCGCACTTGAAATCAACCCTCAACGCTTGAAGTTCACGAACGATCCACCCCACCTCTCCTCCCACGATGGCCTCGGCCTAGGAGTGGTGGCCATTCCCATCTTCTATTCACTGCCCTCTTTCGCATTTCTACACATCAGGGCTTTCCTTCCCCTGTGTGCCAGTATGCCTCTCGCGCTGCCCGTTCTTGCACCTCTCCTCGCTTAGCGAGGCCCCTCCACACGGTCGGCGACTGTTCACTTGCCATGCTTTAGTTGGTGGAGAATACGGTTTGCAGTACGCGAGGACTCTTCAACAGGCCCACGGGTCGATCTTGCGCCTCCTCACAGTTGGTTTAAGCGGTGGTATCCCATCAACTAAGTGATGCTATCTCTCGGAGAACAAGGGACTACATGAGAGACGCGGTAAAATGCTTGCCTTCCACCACTAGGGACCACCTAGAAGGACATGAACATGATTACCGAGAGTTGACACAGTCGTGTTCGATTTCCGTCCTGTTCAGTCGATTGGATCGACTTGCACCCTACTACTGCACCATCTCTCGGCTTGCACCCAGCTGCACCACCCTCTCCTGCCTCCCCCCCACAAGAGGCCCATTTTCTCAGTTGCGTCGTGTTCTGGGATGACTACTACGGTTTTCTTCTGCCTGCGTGTATATCTGGCTCAGGTTGTTGTGGGAACTACAGTGTTTGTTTTTCTTTTGTTTTTCCAAGATGTTCCGCGCGGTTACCTTCTTATGCTTTCCTGCTTTCCTCTTAGTTAGGCATCTCCTATTCTATGAGTTCGCTTGCGAGGTAGGAATGGGTTTTTCTTTGGGGCGAGATGTGCAGTTAGGTCCAGACCAGAGGGTCCTGAGGATATGGTCGGGCCTAGTGGAAGGAGGAATGGGGATTGTTTATGCCATAGCTAGCACTGCATGCAAGTTCTTGTACCCTAAATAACAATAAATGCATGATGATAAAAAAAGAAAGTAAAAAAAAAAAGACTAAGTAGATAGGCATCCTCCGTCTCCTCTATTTTCCGCGCGCTTGAAATCAACCCTCAATGCTTGGGATCTCATGAACCATCCACTCCCGCCCTCTCCTCCCACGGTGGCTTTGGCCTAGGAGTGACGGCTATCCACATCCCCCCTACTGTCCTCTTCCGCCTTTTTGTGCGTCGAGGCTTTCCTCCCTCTGGGTTCCGGTATGCCTTACGCGCTGCCCGTCCCCGCCTCTCTCCTCACTTAGTGAGGCCCCTCCCCATGGTTGGTGACCACTCGCTTCCCATGCTTCAGACGGCTGGGAACACGGTTTGCAGTACGCGAGAGCTCTCCAACAGGCCCTGAGGTCGATCTCACTCCTCCCCGCAGTTGGCTTAAGCGGTGGTATCCCATCCACTAAGTGATGCTATCTCTCGTAGAACAAGGAACTACATGAGAGACGCAGTAAAATGCTTGCCTTCCACCTCTGGGGATCGCCTAGAAGGACACGAACACAATTACCGAGAGTTGACACCATTACGTTTAGTTTCCGTCCTGCCCTGATGGTTGGATCGGCTTACACCCTACTGCTATGCTTCCTTACCTCAACATCCTTCAGGCATCTCCACCTGACTTCCCGGTCTGAATGGCACTAGTCCCTGTGTCCTGCCACGGGTTTCGTTTTCCTCGGCCTGGGCTTTTCCCCCTTCGGTTCCCCTTTCACTTTGACGGGTATATCCCTTAGCCCTAGACATTTATGTCACTGGTGGCACTGATTTGGCTGGGTCAAGACTGTTTTGAGCAGCTCTTGTTATTGGGTTGGACCACTGTCAGGTTGTGAGGTTTCTTTTGTTCTGATAGGCTTGGGTGGCTTTCTTTTTACAGTCTTTACCGTTCGTGTATAATACAAGTTGCGGGGCGTGGTAGTTTTTTCGACTACGCGGAGTATTGGAGTTGGTGACTCTAGGCGAGACCCTTCCGCGTTCTAGTCGTGGGGCCCGTGGGCCGGGCACCTGGTTCTCGATGTTGTACGACTTTGTGACGGTTTTTCTTCTAGCTGTTTCGGGCTGGCGTAGGTGGGGAGTTTTATGTATCTGCCATAGCTTGTGCTACATGCGGACGGTATACCTTAAACACAGAATGAAATTGATGATAAAAAGAAAAAGAAAAAAAAAAAGACTGAGTAGAGAGGCTCTTCACGCTTTATTCTAAGTTATTTTCTTACTTATTACTTTATACTTTTACGAATATAAAACCTTTATGCTCTTTATGAATACCTACCTACGAGACAAGGACTCCACGATAAGAGTCGAGTTGAAGAAAGAGTATGATAGGCGATAAGGATCAGAGACACGAGCGTCTCTCCCACCGTGTCGTAGACATAGGTCTAAGAACTATCGTCGAGAAAGAATAAGAGAAGTATCGTCTACCCGTTGCTGAGAACAGATAACAGTTAGGGATCGTAACATTCAATAGCCTCCAATATAGGGACCTCAGGCTCCTCTTGGAGTATTTCGCTGGAAATATCCTATCACCATCAGTCTATAATTGAGAAGCCTGACTTTGAAGCCTGTTATCTCAATGCGCCTTCTACGGACTTCTTTTATTCCACTTTCCAGATGTCGCTAAAGGACACTTCCTATATATCCTGCAAACCACGTGCAGTCAGAAAGACAGTGGTAATGTATATAGTGTTATAAAGTAGTCTTCATTGATGTGACATTTTTGTTATAGGATGCAACTCTCAAAATCTCACTAATGACATGCGGGCCCCATAAGTGAGCCGAAGGCAGGTGTTGACTTCAGTAAATTGAGGGTCTATGCGCAGTTACCCTACTGTAAGGTCTGTGCACTTAATGTCTTAGATTTCCATATGCCTAACAAATCACTTCACAATATGGTTACTGGGCACCCACGATGGAACAGACCAGGACAGCAGCCATAATAAGGAAGACATGCAGGATGGACTTCATCAATACTCTACAATCAGGAATCATACTGAAGAACCCAAAGCAAGAAATGAACAGTCATTCCCCATTCAAGAGAGGTCATGGTAGCAACCAATGATCATTACCCTACCCTTCCTTCCCTACCAACTCCGCCTACCATTCCCTGGAAGACCATTGATCCTACACCAGAGGAATGATATCAGTATATGCTCTGCTACTTTGGAAAACCCCTATCCCCTCTCTGCCAATGAGGAAACACCTTTCAATAAATCCTATAGCTCACCGGACCCTCCGCTTCATCAATTCTGATGGATTTCTTCTTTGTCCAAGTCCTTCCCTTCTTCCCCACGACTAATTCTTGCCACATGGTGACTTGGCTTCCTACAAAGTAATAAAAACAGCTGTCAAGTCTCCTCTCCTCTACGAATGAACAATCCAGTTCCCCCTCTACCCCTCATACTCCTGTGGCCCACGCCTGACCCTACACCCCTTTATGAAGCTATGCAGGTTTTTGGCGGGAAGGAGGAACCAAATACGATCCTGGAAAAGCTATCTCGCTACACACTTGTCCTTGTTCACTGAAGATCCCTGCCTTCTGTACCCTTTTTGTGAAGAGGACGAAGATGACTTCCAATATGTTATTCTCTACTGCTTATGCCACTCCCCTCATTGCAAGTATCTCATACCAATACTTAAGGATATAGGAGACAACAGCTCTCTCTGGTCTGACCAAGCCCAGCTTCTAGCCCTGGCAATGTATATCAATGAAACTGCGATCAGCTTCCCTCCTGAGATGCACCCTGACTTCTCCTCACTCTCCTCTGATTAGGACTCCCCAATGCCAACTCCCATTCTCCCTATATTTGGTTTTAGGCCTTTGAGCCTCCATTTACTGTGACTTGCTTGTGTTTTTTGCATTAAGTTAATTTTTTTGTTATGATTATGTATTTGTTTGTTTTATTTCGTTAGGGATTTGGTGTCAGCTATCAGACACACTTGGAAGATCTTTGCTGAGACTAGTGTGAGATTTCTTTCATTGTATGCAGTTTGGAATTAAGGTTTTCTTTATGCTATAGCTAGTGCTGTATGTAAGTTCTTGTACTTTAACTAAGAATATATAAAAATAAAAATAAAAATAAAATCCCCAGGATATGAGCTCTTCAAACTTCATTCTAAGTTGCTTTTATACTTATTACCTTTTACTTTATGAATACAAAACCTTTATGCTCTTTACATTACGAATACATATAATGATGAAAACTCTGCTAAGTGAGCAGAGATGAAGAAAGAGTACGATAGGCGATAAGGACCAGAGATACGAAGTCTTTCCCACCTTATTGAAGACATAGGCCTAAGAACCATTATCGAAAAGAAAGAGAAGTATCATCTATACATTATTACCTACAAATACCAGTTAGGTATCGAAACAGTACCTAAGTTAGAAGATATTAATGTTCATTCAAACTAACTTATTATACTGCTACAAAAATCATCATCGCCAGTTCCACTTACAATCCAAAGACTAAAGTAAATGTGAGAGAAGCTATAAGGTAATGTACGTATTAGGCGGATGCCAAACTCTAGTATAATTCTGAGGAACGTAAGCTAAATCTTTGATCAGAGAATCTGTCGAGGAAGGCTCATCTCGATAAATAGGTAAGGTAAAGATTTAAAGTGTAAAACAATTTTATATTGATAAGATCTCTTCTCCATTGCTTGATAATATCTGTAAAGCTCTGGAGGCACTTCGATATTTATATCCTGCATCTGAGTATTCGCAGACTACTTCTAACTACTATGCCTCCAAAGTACCACTATGGTTTTAATACGCAAACATCGAGAATCTTCTAAGTGCAAGCACCGTTTGACCCCGAAACTTATCACATCCTTTCACAGTTACGGAATAGTATTCCTCCATTGAGATGACTACCCTATTTGTTATACCAAACAGCGGCCTTCGACTTAGTTGTCCTCATAGACTATTATATTACTTTAGTCTTGTTGACTATCATTCCAATAGTCTCTTCAGTCATGAAGTGATCAGGTTCATACCGGGCTACCTAGTGCCAATTGCAAGTCCGAGCCTAACATGTCAATGTCTTAAGTGTCTCTGACTTATCTAGGTCTTCCTTTTTGAGCATGCTTTCCATTGGTCCACCGGCCTTTGTAGAGAGGTCCCATTACTAGGACCAACCAACATATCACTAATCTCACAAGGGTATGAGTGGATTTGGTATGTCCTTAATAGCTTCTACTACTGGGACATCCTCTTGAATAATTCACCAAAAACGTCCCGTCACCTTCGGCCAATAGTTTAGGAAGCCTAAGTTTGCAGCCTACTATCCCAATGTACTTTCCATAGATTTCTTCCATTCCATATCCTAGATGTCGCCAAAGGTCCCCTCTCATTTGTCATGCGAATAGCATGTGGTCAGACAAACAGAGGCGACATATTTTGTGTTATGAAGTAGGCTTCATTGATGTGACATTCCAGTTATAGGACACAACTCTCGCAATCTCGCTAATTATGTGCGGGCCCCATAAGGGGGCCAGAGGGGGGGGTATTGGCTCTCCAGTAAATTGTGGGTCTGTGCGCAGTTACCCTACCGCGATGTCTGTGCACTTTTCTTGTCTCAGATTTCTATATGCCTAACAGTACAGGATCTGTTACCTACTATTCAGAGGAGACTTAAAATAAAACTTCAAAGTAAATTAGTACAGGATGAATCAGGTGCACTGGTAATAGAACATATCGAACATACTTGAGCTGCTGAAGAAGTAATATTAGCCTAATACAGAGCTCAGAACTGATGGCTAGTACAAAAAGATGGAGTGATTTATACTTCCAAAGCAAGACAGATGGCAAAAAGCAGGAAGGATACAGAACTGGAAAGGGCTGAGAAACAGCTACAATGAGCCCAAAATGCAAAGAAAATGTTGGAGCAGGCAGAGAATAAGCCTCTGCTTAATGAGATGAAATTATGTCAAAAAGAGAGGGAAAATACAAGCCTATAAAAATAATGTTTCAAAGCTTATAGTTAAGGGTATTAAGAGAGAGGTCAGTTGAGAAAAATAAATGTAAACTAGATAATATTATATTGAGCCACAATGTTGAGCCATAAAAAGTGCTGTTAAGCCACAAAAAGTTCTGTTGAGCCACGAAAGGTCATGTTGAGCCACAAGTCATGTTGAGAGTGCCCCCGAAAACTGAGCCAGCGAATTTTCGGGGGTTGCAGCGCCCTAGCTGCAACCTTGGCACGAGTACTACCGGTACTTCTGTGGCGCTTGCTCTCGTGGCTGCGCACTGACCATCTGCTGCCCCTTTGGTGTGGGAGCCCATCGAAGCGCTCGTGCCGAGTCCCTACACCACTGTGCCTCTAGCAGCCTCTGCGGGCCGATTAGCTATACCGGTATGCGTTACCCATTATCATACCCAAAAACCGTACTTGCCTTCCTGCTTCGACACCGAAAGCCCGGGGACCAAATTTTACTTCTCGAGTAGCAACCCAATTTAAACCCAGCCCGGGTACCGCCAATCGCCCACCGCCAACCGCCACGCAACTTTCCTCTCTCCCTGCAAAAGTTACCCTGCTTAAACCTCAGACCTCTTCACTTCACCCCACTTCACCATCATCTCAACATCCTGTTCCGGGAAATCCTACCTATCCACCTACCACTTACCCATCTACATTAAAAAAAAAAAACTGAAAGAAGAAAAAAACCCTCCTTGCAAGCAAACATGTCAACACCATACTTCTGGGTGCAGCCTTTCCGTTACATGCGCTACGCGGCACACCGACACCCAGCACTATTCTGGTCCGTTATGATCGGAGCCCAAGGGCCGCTCATATTCTTTGGTGGAGTCGTGGCTAAGAAGAGGTTTGGCTGGGATAGGCCTCCTATCCCGCTCAGTTATCCAGGTCCGTCGTCATGGTTTGTCGAGCTTGGTGGAGGGAGGCTAATGTTTTGGTTAGTACCGAACCGACCGCGTAGGATTCCTGCTGGGTATGATGATTAGGCGTGGAATTTGAGACGATGGATGGTGGGATGGATGGGAGCAAGGATATCGTGGCATAGATGGGGGGGTTGAATCGAAAAGTGTGTGCGTGTGTTTGAGCAAGGGAACTGGAACTTTATTGTGGCATTTGCTTGTTCAGTTACTGCTGGTTTCTTTGGTTGCAGTATATATTTCTTTCTTTTTTCACCCGAGGGAGAGCAGAGAAAAGAGAGAACGACTTCTACCGATCAGATCAGCATCTACGCCTTTCCTTAAATTTCTCTTCTCAGAAACTCATACAAAAGCGGGGACAAAATTAACAACTATAAGGAGGATGGCAAGGAGACAACAAAGGAGATAACATCAAATACACACCCAACTCCCTCCAACACTTGCGATTGAAACTTCGCACACAAATCATTTAACTTTCGAATTCTACCACTCCGCTGCTAACCTGATCACCGTAGCTAATGCTTCTGCCTCTCCCTTCCCCCCTTCTCACTCCTTTCTCTACCTGTAATTCCTCTGTCTGCCCTTGTCCTTCTTGAATGTCTGCCTCTGCCCCCCTGAGAAGGTCTCGATCACCCTCTCTGATACTCTTTGCATCTGCAGCTTCACCCTCTTCTCCATCCTCTTCTCTGTTATCCTCCATCTCTTCCATTCTTCTCCTTACCTCTGCCGCAACTCTCATTCCCTCATCCACGATTCCATCAAGCACACCTCTAAGCCCCTTGGCGTTCCCGGGAGTGAGTGGTGTGGAGGGCATTCGGGCCATGAGTCGCGGATTCGTTAAGGCAGCTTGCGGCTCACTTCCTGGTATCAACCTGAAGCTCTCGGCGAAGCCACGCTCAAAGAAACGTTCAAGAACCTCATCGGCAAGTATGACCATCCGGAAAGTAGGGAGGGTAATATGGAGTGGATTTGAAGGATCTAGGGCTAAGTTGGCTTTCGCATTGTCTTTAGGAACGGGTGTTGTGGGACTTCTTTCACCTGGGCTGATGGTTTTAGGGGTGTCCATTGCATCTTCGTCCGAGGATGAAGCTGCGAGCTCTAGGAGGTCGTCTTCCTCCGCGTCTTGATCCACTTTAATTACATCCTCCTCTTTCTTTGGCCGGTCCGGGTCTGCGTACTCGAAGCACATTCTAGTGAATCCACTAACTGCGCTCAAAATCCTCTCATCCCCCCACTCTGCTTCCTCACCATCACCCCTGCCCACATCACCACGTCTTGTAACGAATAGAAGAGCCTCAGTAATCCTTAAGATACCCTCTCTGTCGACCTTCCCGTCTCCGTCGTCATCATAAAGCTCAAACCAGTAATTAATATTGCCCATAATATCCTTCTTTCCGCCAACAACACTCGCCAGACCGCTGGCCACGTTTCCAAGACTCAATTGGTGCTTCATGTCTGTATCCCAGCGCCGGAACAGTCGTTTCATGAACTCGTGATCGGCAGGTTCGGGATTCCCCGCTCCCCAGGGGTTGAGCAGATTTTTCCGCTGTAGAGCAGCAGCACCCCCATATGAACCAAAAAACCCGGACTGCTCCGGTTGTGTAGGCTCGGCTGGAGTGTTCACGGCCGAGTCAGCAACCGCCCACTTGGCGATTCCGGTTAGAAACTCCCTGAAACAGTCGTAATCCATTCCCGTTTCCCCAGTGGTTGGTCCCAACCCCACCCTTCCTCTTTCCCCCCCGTTTCCACCTACGCCACTTCCCGCAGCAGCTTTCTTTATTGTGGCTAATTTCTCCATTTCGTCCGCAATCATTTGTAATCTTCCTTGGCGCTCGTACAAAACCCCAAAATACCGGTCATAAACGCAGCTTAATTCTTCAGGAGTCAGACGCCTACTATCAGGACCAAGATTCCTTAATTGGGTTCTCTTTGCGAAGCTCTCTATCGAGGATAAGACTGCATCTTTATGCTTGTTCCTTTGCTCGATTATTGTGTTCTGTGTAATTCCCGCGAACTCCTTGAACGCCACAACCATTAATTCCTGGAATCTTGTGACAGCTCGCAACTTCTCGTTTTCGGATCTGGGATGTGCTGATTCGTCTAGGCGTGAAAAATAGCTCTTAAGGATGGAGATGAAAGCACCATCATCGGTAGCATCAAGGAGTTCTTCCCCGTTTATCCGTAGTATTGCTAAGCCGATTTGAAACAAGACCTTTGGACCCTCCAGGAAGAACACATCCAGAACACGGAAAGCAAATACTAGGGGCATGGAATTAATGTAAAGGGAAAGGAACCAAGGCAATGATACGACCGAAAGTTGAACATCAGACTTGACAAGGTGCTCCCAAAGGATTGGCATGGTTTTTTCTACCAACGATTCAAAAACCCTTTGATCCAGGAGAGTTCCGTACATTGTCTTCGAGTAGTATCCTGGGACTAAGCGGTCGCAAAGGGTCGAGAGGAGAAAAAAAGCCTGTTCCTCGGACATGTATCTATGTCGAGTGTTAGAAACTCAGTTCTGTAATATCTAATGACAGGGCAGATTTACATCAACAATGCAGCGGTAACAATATTCATTGCTTGACAGTACCCGACTTCTTCGTTCCGCCAGGAGTAAGCTCCAAGCACTCGCCTCAGCCTAGAAATACCTTCATCGTCCTGAAATCCACGGTATTCTGGCAAGGAGCGATTAAGATCCTTCTCAATTTCTTCGATTGAGTGTGAATGCCGTCCATCATATTCCTGAAGGATATCTCGGTACATTGTTGGATTGAAAAGCCGCAGGTAGATGGAGCCAGAAGATAGCTCCCACATTTCGCCCCGTAACCGCTGTGGAAGTGTTAATCCCTAATTACCACACACTATACAATGATGTTGGGCAAAACTTACATTCGGAAGACCAACTCTGATAAGCTTATGAAATGTGGGTTGCCTAACGAGCGTTACGTTCCGACCGTTCTCTACACCAAAGTCAGCTTAAAAATACCGCACTGAGCGCCCGCAGATTTCGAAGTGGTATACCTCTTAAATACTCTGCCCATAATCTCATCTTGCTCCTATCTCTTAACTTTCTTGTATCACCAGGATATTTGAAAATCATTCCCAAACCAGCATCCGGTGGATCCTTATCCTTTTTCCTGCTATCGTCGGCGCCGGTACCGTCTGTACTCCTTTTCACGCCATCATAGCCGCCACTATTGCCCAGCAGATATCCACTATAGCAGCTATCATCAAGAATCCTCAGATTCTTGGCGTCTTTCATCTGGGATGTCAAACCACACTTGAGCTTATCACAAAATCCTTCGCATGAGCTCCTCATGCCTACAAATTGCAACGTCACCCGTTCTTCCTTCCCCCCTGACGATGATGTGGGGGCAGCTACTAGTACCCCATGCCAGGTGGTAATGGCTAGAGCAAACATGTAACTCCTTGAATGCAGGCGCTCAACCCGACGGATAGCACATAGCGGAAGGGTGAAGCCAATACCGGCGGTTGCGGAGGCCGCCGAAGAAGAGCTCGGAGGGTTCGGGGAGAAGCAGAGGAAGCTCTCGGAGAGGTAGAGTTTGCCAACATAGTGGTCTCCTGATGGAAGTGTAAGCTCGCAAGTTATCTCTTGGAGTGGTGTCTGCGAATCGGGAAGACGGAAGTGGTTGCGGAAGAGGGTGGTTTTTGTCGGTCTGGAAGAAGTTGGGGAGGTTGGTGATGCAGGAGGAACATCCGTTATGAAGGCTGTGGCTTTCTGTAACAGGGAGGAAAACATGCTGGACAGGGTGGGAGGTAGAAGGCGGTGGGGGCAATAATCTGAGGGTGTTTGCCTGCGTGTTTCCGGCTGTAGGAGTGCTCCTCTGGGTATTCAAGCTCTAGGTCAAGGCACCAGGCTTCTATGGCGTACAATACAGAGAGATAGGTACTATTATCTCCCTGCTTCTGAACTGAGTTTGTCGAAGATGCAACCAATGTTCTCTTCTCCTTCCGATGATGGTTGGTCGGTACAAGCGAGGTATTCAACAGTGACGGGTAGATGAGCATCAGTCAGCCAGCTATTAGTAAGTGGTCCTCTTTCCCCCTCTCATCGGCTTTCTCACAAGGAGTCCTATCCTATCGTGGGGTTCCTACAGGACCGTGAGCCCTGCGGTTGCCCCATCTGGTCAGCTCTCTTCAGGCCGGGGGTAAATCCCACCTCAAAGCAGTTAGCGTCTGTGTTTGATTAGTAATCAACCTCATCCAGGGGAGCACTCATTTTCCACGAGAGTCTTGGCGGCGGTAGGTTAGAATTCCCAGGGTTAGGGGTTTTCCTGGTCAAAACATCGCGGCTTCTGGGTAATCTCCGGCTGGACTGAAGCTTCACCACACCAGTGTTGCCCTCCACCATCCTGCCTATGATGGTCAACAACCACAATCGCTAACAAACTGGAGCTGCGCTACAGGTGCTTCGCAAAGCCCCACACCAAGGTAGGCTTTCCTAGCCCCCTCTAGCTATTCCACACATCTTGCTCCTGACCAACCGCAAAGGGAACAAGGAGAGGAGGAAGAGAAAAAGAAATCAGAAAAATCAAGTGTCTTCGGAAATTAAGCCGCCTTTTCAGATTTGACCTGCCGCCTCTTTTGCAACCCTACAGACGCCTCTCCTCTTCCGCACTAATTTCAGCAATACCTTCGACACTACTCATATAATACCTTCATCCCACCAGTCAATGCAAGCAAACAAAGCACCCTCTTAAAGCTTACCCTTTGTCTACCAATTTATCCGCCCACAAAATCCCAACACAACAACAATATACTTTTTAAAACAAAGAACTTCAATCATGTCGGGCTTGAATCGGAGATCGACAGGCGACTTGAAAGCCGCTGCTGGACGAGATCCATCAAAACCCCGTCCTTCCTCCGCTACTCCAGGCCCTTCAACATCATCAGCACCACCACCAAGCTCCATACCACGGCCTGCTCCTTATAATCGGCAAACGTCTACTCCTACTCGCCCTACATCGTATCGCAACGAAGTCAATACCAACAGCGATAACCAGAACACTGAAACGACAGGTGTTGGACTCAGCGTCGGATTGGGCTTAGGCGGATTCTCAAGGGCATCAAGACCGTCCCCGCCGGGTCCGGTCAACGGCCGCAATTCGGCTGCTTTACGTCGGAGTACATCTGCACAATCCAAATTTCCTGGAAGGCCTAGTTCGTCCGTCACCGCGACAGGATCGCCTGCGAGAATACCAGTTCCCTCCAATCGGAAGAAAAGGTTGAAAAAACGAGAAGGATCCCAAGACGGTATTTCAAGCAGCTCGGCTTCATCATCTGAAATGGAGTCCGATACAACAGCCACGAAGGACTTCAGAGAGAATAAAGAATCACATCCTTTTAACGCAAGAGAGTTTTATGTAACCATATTTAATAAATATGATCCTGCTGATACAGGCTCTGTAGGTTATTCCTCTGCCCCAAACTTTGCTACTCTATAGCTTAGTAAACGATACATTTCAATGCTCGTAGTCTTCCTACTTCCTTACTAACTTCAAGACAGGTCGCAGTGCGCGATGTTGTTGCGATTCTTCGCGAGCTTGAGAAAGGCTTCGGTTGTACTACATATTCAATTCTTAGTGCAGATGGTGAAATGGCCGTTCGAACCGCGATGGAAGAGGCTCCTTCGTTAACCCTATCACAATCTGAGTTTGAGGTTATGGTTCGGAAGATGTTGGGATTTGGGCTTATTGATCGTTTAACCGAACTCCAAAGCACCAGCACAGGTCAAGAGGAGCAGCTAGCCAACCCCCAACCATCTCCACTCAATATCGATACGCCTGCTTCTCAAAGTCCTACGTTCGAGGGCCTTGGTAGAGGTCTTCTCAGATCCCCAAAACATTCCCCAAGGAGGTCACCATCGAGGGCCAGCGCACAAGAAGATTCAATTTTCGATGCTTTGCGCAACTCACCTAAGCCGTACGCTGAAGGTGGTGATAGTGTTGGGGACGACTCAACGGGATTTATTGGAGGTCCGCCAATTGATTCCAGCACTCCCATTAGAGCTAGGAACCCCGTCAACTTTCCAGGGCCAGAGCCGACTCCGGAGGGACAGAGTTTAAGGCAGAGAAGGAGTGCAAATACCGAGGAGGCAAGGGGAGAGGAGGGCAAGCTTCTGGCTGTAAACCCAATGTGGCTTGAGATGTCCTTGGAGCCAGCTGCACTAAGTGGCTTAACAGTCGAAAATCTTAGGGACCTTCTTCAAGAGTTTCGTCAGTTTTGGGAGGATTTCGAGACTCGCCGAAGACGGCTGGAGGAAGTTGATAGAAAGCTTAATCAGGCAAACCAAAGGTACGCCGAACTTACAGCCTATTGGGAACAGAGGTACGATACCATCGAGAACGGAAACCAGGCATTGCAGAAGGAAAAGGAAAAGCTGGCCGAAGAGGCTAAAAAATTCGAGTCGCAATATACAAAGGGTTCGATTATGATACGAACAATGGAGGATGAAATTGCCAAATCAGAGACCCGAATTGAAGAACTCGAGCGCTTTCGAAAACAAGAGGTTAGGAGGAGAGAAGAAGTTCAGTTACTATTGCAGCGGGAAATCAACACCGCGAAAGCTGATCGAGCCAAACTCACCGAGATAGAGCGAATGAACGAAAAGCTACTGAGCGAAGCTAAAAATTATATCCGCGACGTGGACCAACTGCAAACAGAGATCAGTTCCAAAAACGAAGAACTCAATACTAGGGAAAGAGACATCGCGGACCGGGATATGAGGATTGAGAACCTGGAAAAGGAACTCAACAAAGTCAAAGGGGACTGTCAGGCTTTGGAATCGCAAAGTAGGTCCGCCTATAGGGCGCCGAAAGGGAGTGTTAGATCTATGAGAAGACGTCTTGGCGAAGAAATTGGAAGCTCCGAGCCCGAAGAACTGGCCCCCCTCCCACAATCTGAGGGGGCCAAGGATACCGGTATGAACCTACGCAGGGGGCTTATCAAAGCCATGCTGACATGTCTGCGTTTTTAGACTTGACCCTTTCCGGTCTCGGTACAAGTGATATTGGAGGTCAAGAGGCTAAGGGAGTCTCGTCCCTGATACCCGAGCCTAGTATGGATGCCCATCACCTCGAAACCATCATTGCCCAGGGTGCCTATCTCGCAACAGGCCTTCCGATAGCTCAGAGTGCCAAAACGTTGTCCCACCCCTCCGATGCAGAATCTACGAAAAACGAACCCGGTGCATATGATTCTGTCCCCAGGCCGGCGGGCCAGAAGAGCAGCGAAGCAACGAGCGGCCAGGGTGGCGAAACGGAAAACCCGGGTAACACTCGTGGTAGTGGTGGTGCTGCCGGTGGCGCTGGTGGTAGCGACCATCCGGACAGTTCTTCGGATGGAGATAGCGATGCTGGTCGTGGTAACCGTGCCGGTGGACGTGGTGGTGGGGACCCAGGCGATCCCTCGAGTGAAGATGACGACGGCGGTCGCGGCAGTCGCGGTCATGGTGGACGTGGTGGTCGTGGTGACGGCCGCCGCGGAAAGGAGCTGCATGACCCGCGCGTAGAAGATGGAAGAGGGGTCTGGGTAGGCCAATTTCGCTTCACCGGCATAGATGGCGAATATATCGAGTGTATCCGTACTACACTCGAAACTCGGGCCTATCTTAAAGATCTTGCTGATAAACCACGACTCACAATTGCCGACGTAAAGTTCTTAACCAACTTCATTAGAGAGCAAAGCTCACCTCCCGATCAAGCAATCCTTCAAGAGATTTGGGGTCTTGCTCCAAAGGCGGAGCGTGCTGCGCGCCGAACCCTCCGCGAGGAGGCTTGGCCCGCACGAGGTGAGAAGGCGGCTTTTGGGCTCGTCAGTGTCAACAGCCCATTCGGGATTTTTGCTTGGCCCTGGAGGCAGCTATGGGACATCGCCTTCAGTTTAGACGACGCAGACTACCAACTTCCCGGAACAAATGCCTATCAGGACTACATCAACGAAAAGCGAGCGCGGACGGCACGAGGGGGAAATGACGATGATAACGTAAACCCACCTACAACTGCTCAGCCCCAATCGGGTAATGACCCCGGGATAAGAGCGAAGCGGATCAACTCAGCGCTCCCTCGCCGCCCGCACCAAACTCCAGTCGCTTCCATTCTCCGCGCGGGCCCCAAGCCAGGAGCCGCGTGGGGTATACTCACTTTCCTAGGTCTAGGGCTTGTGCTCACTCTGGCCATTTACAATTCGCTAATATTCTTGCGCATGCGAAGCGATCAACAGTCCTGGGAATTCGCTAACGGGTCCCGATCCAGTGCGGGGCCCTTTTGGTCGGTCGAAAACTCATGTTGGTCAAATTGTCTTAGCGGTATCTGGGGTGGGCCGAGCCAGAGCTCTAGAAAATGGCAACAGTGGGAATGGTTCTGGACTCTACTCGAAGATTGGGTGGCTACGAATGATGAGGGACAGATCCTTCCATCCTAATAATATCCCTCTGTCCTTAACCTTTCGCTCCTTTTTTCCCCACCATTTCAGAGTCCACTTACTGTCTCCCTTATCAGATTCCCGGTACTGCTCTGTTCTATCTTATCATGTCTAATGGAGGTTTCATTGCCTTTTTTTTGTCCGCATTTTTAGTGTATTCCTTCTGTATCATCGATCCCCCCCTCTCTTCCTCACTCCTGTCTATCCGGTACCGCGTTTTTATCTTACCATCTCTTTTCTCGTTGCCTTTTCCTTTCTGTTTTCCAAAGGTCATGAGTCGTCACTCGCTATTTCAAGTAGCATTGACCCTTCCTCCACCTATTAGGCTATAGTTTCCACCCACACTGGTGACTTGACCATTTCCTCACGTGCTCTCTTATTATACCCAAAAATAGTTCGATGTATAGTTAGGGGGGGATTTGTACAATACGCCATTTATTGCTTTCTAGATGTACCTTTGTTCAAGCAACAAATAATACCTCAACTTACCAATCAAGCATAACATATTTCATTTCCGCTCGCTTCGGGGAACCTATCCTTTTATGACCTCTCCAAGCGAAAGAAACGGAGATATACATCGAGGGGGACTAAAAAACATCAAAAGATAAGTGAATGGAGTGAGGATCGAACTCACGCGGGTTGCCCCACTAGCACCTGAAGCTAGCGCCATAACCACTCGGCCATCCATCCATAGTGTAAGGGCCGTTGTTTTTGGTTTCATATACCGAACATTAGTGACAGGCCTTGTCGCAACACTCAAACACCAATCATCGACACCCCTCCCTTTGGAAATTTCCAGTACGAGAGGAAGAAAAAATCTCCATTGAGAACCCTGGGAACTCTCTCCACGACCCTTCCCAATCTATCGCTGTTCCGGTCCAATCTTTCCTTTTCCGGACACCTCCGAATCGATGAATGTATGATAGTTGGTTTTACACCACAAAACTGCCTAAAAATTGGTCGAATTCTCCCCCTAAACCCGAATAGGGAGGTGCTGAGTCATTGGTTGAACACCACACTGGCAATTGAAAAACAAGTGACTTCGCTCTCCTAACC
This sequence comes from Tuber brumale, assembly GCA_014065205.1. Taxonomy (NCBI): domain Eukaryota; kingdom Fungi; phylum Ascomycota; class Pezizomycetes; order Pezizales; family Tuberaceae; genus Tuber; species Tuber brumale. The sequence continues at coordinate 119,517 of JACCEG010000201.1, forward strand.
CTAACTTGGGAAGATTTCATGGGAGCGGAGTTTCATAAATAAGAACACCTCCAACCACTCGACTTGTCATGCTTTGCACAGCTTCAGGCACTTATTTTCTCTTCTGGAACTAGAACCATACCAGCCTAATACACTGGCTAGCCCTAGTTCAAGTTTGAGTCCAGGTGAAATCAAATTTTCTCCCTTCTTAAAGCTAGTTCTCACTTTTGCTCACACCTAGATCTAATTCCTTTTATAGTATTTTTTCCATTACCCTCTCTTGTTTTAGCCAGCATGCAATGTATTGCCAGTCCAAATTCTTAATAGTAGTCTCTTGAGAAGGTCTGAAATGGTATCATATGCTAGGGCAAACCAGCGGAAATATGGAAGGAAAAGCAGAACAATTTAGTAACTAATTAGCCCTGAACGAATACCAAAACTTAAACATTTCCTTAAATCTACCTGTCACATTTTCTTTCCCGCCACCAATGACGGACAGGCCACACTCAAATCCTTCCGCTAAGCGGCCGGCTTTGGTGCACAGACTTTGTGCGGGTTCGGCATCTGCGCCGCTCCCCGCCCCCGCCTCCGCCTTCCCATCGATCCCGCCTCCGACTAACCCCCAGACCTCCGCCAACCCCTCCGTCCACCCCAGTTTCTTCGGCAGTGTTCTTATCCTCGCATCACGCCCGCTCCATAAAAGCACAGCGTCCGCCCGCCCAACACTTCCCCTTGCCAGCTCATTATAAATTAAACCTGTAATAGCCCCTCCTTCGCTCGTCTCGTCCAGGATACCATGGAAACAAATGAATGCGCGACGAACCCCCCATAACAACCACCAAGTCCACCGCCTCGACCATTTTAATCCCCATGAGAAACTCCCCCCCTCGCTTTCCCCAAAGAATACAATATCTGGCTAGACACTAGCCTCCCACTGGGGAACACTTCCGGCTAGAATGCGCTCCTTCATCTTATCAGCTGCGTATGCAGCGTGACCACCGATGCGCGGCTGCCACGTGAACCGGCCATGGGCTTCAATCGGCCTCGACGGGTCTCTCCAACGGAACTCCTGCGCCTTGTTCAAGGGCGTCTATGTTCTGGTAGTAAGTTCTTCTCTGTCGTTGATCATATGAAGACATGCGCGACTGTTAGGGTGAATTAGTGAAGGTGCAGGAATTTGGTAAGGTTGTAGGAAGGTCTCGGCGGGAGCGTTTCGGGGGGGTTGTCAGCATCGACCTGGGTGGATAGTTCGGCACCAGTTTCTTTCCCTTTGAAAGTGCTCTGTCTTTCCCTAATTTAGGTACCGGCATTGACAGAGTAAGGTTGAAAGAAGCCGGGGGGGGTCCAGATGGTCCAGAACTGGTCCGGCACTTTTGGGAAAGATCAGCGTCCTATGCTCCTGCCATCGCATACACTCACTGTGAATGGTAGGCCATGGAGTGGTGATTCAATGAATCACGACAGGACTGGAAGATCGAAGATGGCTTTGCTGAGTAGAGCTGTTGCTGTACGGTAGCATCCCACAACGGAATTATTACATAGTGTGGAATCTGTAATCAGTGAGACTGCGGGAAAAGGGAGGGGAGTAAAAAAGCCCTGGAAAAAAAAGTGCGATCTCGACAACTTTGATTTAAAACCAACCACGAGTTCTAGCCACACAGATTCTTTAATACGGCACGAGAGGTAATAACGCCGTGGGGGTATGGCATTCACCGCTATTGCACTTGCATTATTCGCCTTGAAAGGTTGTATTCTCTCGCATGATGTTGGTATAGATTATTACCTGTGGCCCATGCCGCCTTGAGGGAGAGCCCGAAGCATGTAGTGCACTCCGATAACATACTTCCAAATACTCCTACTCAATCCGGCAAAGGGTAAGTACAATATTAGCAATCATCAACTAGACCTATTCAATGTATAACCACCACTAATCTCAATCGCAAGGAATAACTCTTGACACCACCTCAAGACTAGCAATAACTGAATTAGCAGTCCCAAGACTAGACCGGATATCCGCCGCAATCCCGAACCAGATGACGATGAGGGGAAAAATGTAACCCCGGGAGTTCTACCATGGCTCGTGAGTTTCGACCTGAGTTTTGACCCCCTTCAGCTGAAATGGAATTAACAGACACAAGTCACACAACCCCTACTAACTATCCACCCAGGGCACGCCTACAACCCAGGCCCACACTGCTGATAAACGATCTCGAATACTCCTTCCAAGCACCGAGTCGAAGGGCATTCAAGCATTAGCCATCGCGAGTAATGTTCAATTAATTGCAGAAGACAGCTTAAAGCAACCCCCGCACAGCCACTACCCCCTCCCCTACCATGTACTTGGATGCTACACCCCAGTGGGGTCAGAGGGCAAACGTGAGTTGCTACCTAGCGTCCTAGCCTCTCCAGAAGATAGAACGTGTTGATAAAAATTGACTGTTACTGAGTTGCTTCGCGCTAAATATTTGCGAAATTCTTTGTCTAGTATCGTGATTACTAATCGCGCCCCAAGTATCAGTAAGACAGTTTTCCATGTATGATATTTGGTTGAGAAGTAGCAAACCTTGTTGAATTCATGATTTGAGAACCATCCATCAATTATGCTACTACAAGCCCAATTAAATAATCACGTGAGACCATTTAACGTCAAAATATCACTTGGGATCTAACTTACTAAATTTTAGGTAACCAGTATCTGACAATGATCAAACTTGTTACCAACCTGTCACAGAGGTCTGTAGGAATCTACTGCTACCAGTTTCAAGTCCACTACTGTTAGGCAGATGCTAAACTCTAGTAAAATTTGAGGGACATAGGCCAAATCTTTGATTGGAGAAGTTGTTGAAAAATGCTTGTCTTGATAAATAAATGAGGTAAAGATTTAAAGTGTAGAACAATGTTATATTGATAAGATCTCTTCTCCACTGCCCGATGATGTTTGTAATGCTTAGGAGAAACTTCAATATTTATATCCCATATTTGAGTATTCATGGACTACTTCTAACTACTTCTAACTACTATGCCTCCAGAGTACCATCTTGGTTTTAATATGCAAATGTCCAGAATCTTATAAGTGTGAATACCATTTGACCTTGGAACTTCTTACACCCTTTTATAGTTGCGGAATAGTATTCCTCCGCTGAGATGACTGCACTATTTGTTTTACCAAATAGACATTCTCAACTTAGTTGATTACATGGATAAATATATTACTTCAGTCTCGTTGACTATCATTTTAGTAGTCTCTTCTATCATGAAGTTATCAGATTCAGACTGTGCTACCTAGTACCAATCGCAAGTTCAAGTCCGATACGCTAATGTCTTATGTGGCTTTGACTTATCTGGGTCTTCCTATCTGAGCATGCATTCCCTTGGTCCACTTGCCTTTGTAGACAGGTCTTATTACTAGGACCAATCAACCTACAGCTGATCTCAGACAAGTATGGGTGGATTTAGTATACCCTCAATGGCTTCCGCTACTGCGGTATTTTCTCAGAGAATTTTGCCAAAAATGTCCAGTCACCTTTGGCCCATATTTAGGAAGCCTAACTTTGACACCTACTATCTCAATATGCCTCTGACTGATTTCTTCCATTCCACTTCCCAGATGTTCTCAAAGGTCCCTCCTCATATACTCTGCGAATAGTAAGCAGTTGAACAGATGGCGGTATTATATACGGTATTATAAAGTGGCCTTTATTGATATCACCATTTAGTTACTGGACTCAACTATAGAAATCTCACTAATAATGTGCGGACCCTATAAGGGGGCCAGAGGGGGCTGTTAGTACTCTGAAAAATCCAGGGTCTGTATGCAGTTACTCTACTATGAGGTCTGTGTACTTGATCTCAGATTTCTATATGTCTAACACCTACATACACCTAGGACAATAGGCACTATTCTGGTGAGATTGAAGTTTCAATAATGCAAAAACTGCTCTAATTGAACTATATTGTTCAGTACAAGAACTAATTAGCTAATTTTAAGAATTAGACTTCATATTTAAAAATCATACTAGAAAAGGCTAAGAAGCGACTAGGCTTCATGGTGACTTCATTCAAATATTATGGCATTTCAGAAAGTCAAATATTGTCCAAAGCCAAGTCTGAGATAGAAGATGTTAGAAAAGATAAGGTACAAGAAGCTAAGAAAAAAATCTACAATAATATTATCAAATTTGTTGAATATAAAGGCTATCATGTAGAGTCAGATGAAGGGTTTCATGAAGCCAATATTGTAACCACCTCTTAGGAGATGCGGTACTTGTAGGGTTAACGGGCTTCATTCTTTACCGAAGGTGGTAACTAGCGAAGCAAAGTCTGGAGGCTTTAACTGAGGTTGTTGAATAGACTTCCTACTATATCGCAACTACTGAAGTCTTAGAGATGTTTGGTGGATCTCAACTAAAGATTCTTGAAGTGAACTGAAGAAGTAACTATTCAACCAAGTATATTGAAAACTCTGTCTGTCAAAGTCTGCTTCTTCTATTGTGAAGAATAGCAGTTCTTAAATACACTTCTTAGGCTACTGGGAGCCTTATTCTCATAACATGTAAGACTCCCAAATGGTAGCCTTGAAACCAAACATAAAATATATAGAGTATCAAACCGATACTCAAAGCCAAACATAAAACATATAGAGTATCAAACCCTATACTTGAAACTAAACATAAAACATATAGAGTATCAAACCGATACTCGAAACCAAACATAAAACATATAAAGTATCAAACCGATACTCGAAACCAAATATAAAACATATAGAGTATCAAACCCTATACTTCCAGGCTAGAGGCACACCTCGTTTCCTGAAACAAATTCAAAACACAAACAGTATCAACTGATACCTGAAAATCCTAAACCAGTAACCTGCACCGGTTCCAAATATTAATAACTTAGTTTTCATGATACTTACTCTTATTAGAGCTACTTTTAAGTATAAAATATAATATAATATCTGTCTATACAGTGTTAGATATCCTACTTTTCTCCTAAAATCCTTTGTATTGTATGATAGGCAACAATACTAGTTAGCTTATTTATATATCTGGAAGTACTTCCCTCCAGACAATAATATTGTAGTTTCAGGACATAATAATATTATTTGAAGCATATTGTACAAAAGTATTATTCACGTTTTATTTAATTTACCCAACCTTACATGTTAGTTAATACTGAGAGTTAAGGCCCTAGATATCTTCCTTTCATCAGTTTGTACTGGTTGTACTACTTGTGTTTGGATTGATAACCTAATCATCCTCTTTGGAGAGCATGTAAAATTTCAAACTTGTAAATCATAGCTGTAATATTCAGATTGTGTACTTAGAAGATATCATGAAAGGCAATCATAGTCTGTTTGCATACTTTAATATCCATATATAATTTCACATATTCACTTGGAAGTATAATAAAAAGTACTGGTAGCATAATTGATTCTGGTAAGGAATATGTCAAACATGGACATAATTAGCTATGATAAATTCACAATAATAAAGTGAACCATGATGCTATATTGAACAAGAATGCTATATTGAACTCTAAGACTGTATTAAATTAGAAAGTGATACTGTGCCACAATGTTACATTTTGCCACAAATTTGTTGAGGCACAAAGTTGCATTGAGCTACAAATTTGCACTAAGCCACAAATTTGCATTGAGCTGTAAATTTGCATTGAGCTGTCAGGGACTTTGGAGGAGTGCCCATGGTTGTGGCGGCCAGCCACAACCGTGGCACAAGTAGAGCTAGTTATCACTTTTGCTCTCGACTAGATTTAGTTTCATTTAGATTATGTTTTTCCGACTAAGTTCCCTGATATATTATCTGAGGTACAATGTGTTACAAGCATGAACCCTTTATGGTCGTATTTAGAGAAGTTCAGGGAGCAGGTCGTATGATACAGAAGGTAGGGAAAACAGTGAGAAATATGCAAGGAAAAGTTGATAGTGGAAAGGATGGAGCGGAGTAAGAACCTATCCTCCTGGGAGGTGGATTTAGGAGTACCAGTACCAGTAGATATCTTGCTCAATTGGGGGCGGAGGTGTCCTTAGGCTAGGGTACTGAGTCGGTGATAAAAAAATAAAAACAAATAGTGTTCAGGTTGTACAAGATTCAAAAAGTGTTATATGAGAGAGAGTGGAAGGGCGCCAGGAGCTATTTGGCTTTAGGATAAGTGCAGAACAGAGGTGTGTTGAGTTGATTTGGTTTCTAAGTCAGGCTACGCGAGTATATAACTAACCCTCAAATGATAGGCTATTTCATCCGAGTGATCCCTTATGACGGCGCACTCTCATGCTATTACAGTAACCGGTACAGGTTACTAGTATAAGGTAAACTATATTGTGTATATTACTCAATAGGGATAACTAACCAGCTAGCATACAGTAGCTAGGAAAGCGAGCAAAGCTAAAATTGTAAACTCAAATATCACCTTCTGCCACGTCCCGAGCTCACATTTTATACTAATTATCCACTCTCGCACTACCCACTTTCTTCACCTAAGGCTCTGATTCCTAGGCGCCAGTATTGAGGTTAGTCCGGTTCTCGGAAGAGCTAGTTGGTTGGAAAGCCGTGGAGCCCCTGAGCTTCTTCAGGTTGGTGTGGCTGATTTTACCGTTCTCGCCGCAAAGACCGGCCTTGACCTTTCTGGTTATCAGCGTCTTAAACAGAGGGTCCTTCAGCACGCTCTCCTTCCAGCTGTCAACGATGGATAGGCCTCCCTCGAATTTCTCTGTTAGGGGGTCGAATTTCTCTATTAAGCAGCCGGCTTTCACGTATATGCTCTATGCCAGTTCAGCATCTTCACTGCTCTCAGCCTCCTCCTCAGACCTCCCATCCCTTCTGCCTCCGACCACACCCTGAATTTCCTCCCACTTCTCCATCTGCCCCAGATCCTTGGCCGGCTTTCTCGCCTCCTCGTCGCACTCGTCCAGATAATCTACACCTTCCACCTACCCACCATTTCACCTTACATGATCATTATAAATTCAAACCTTAACAGCCGCTCCTTCCCCCATCTTGGAAGCTGTTGATATTGTTTCCGTACGGGAATTTGTGTTGCGCGGGTGTCGCATTACTTTCTTCACCCCCCTCATACATAATCTCTTCTTGCTCTTTCCGTCTCCCCAACGGCTGACACTGCGATTCAAAAATAGTTTACGTGAAAACCGGAGTGCGGGGTGCTCGCAAGAATTCTCGGATAATTTGTGAATCTAGCTGGGCATCGAGAAAGTACCATAACTGCGATCCGAAGCCCTAGATATATCACCATAGTTTTTACTGCTCACTAGAGGGGCCTCTCTCTACTAGAACACCGTAACAGCAAAAACAAAAACAAAATGCCAAACCCAAGAGACTTCATCTACATTGATACGATGCTAGAGCTCGCAGACTGGCGACTTGAGGACATCAAAATCCAAGCCTCTAAGGTCTCAAACACGCCACTCCTCCAGCACCCACCACCGCCGCTCACTTCCCCGCTCCCTACTCACCCCCCAACAACGGCGGCAACACCATCTCCACCGATTCCCAACCTCTTGAGCTGTGATGACTGTGAGGGTGGCTGCCATCCTAGTGAGTCTGCCCAAGGTCAATTCACCGCCCCACCTACGCCGGTTTACACGACAGCGGATCTCTACCTCGTCGATACCTTCGTCTACTTTCCCACAACCTCGTATCAATCCCACCAAGCCCATGGATAAACACGCCCCACCGAATCGGGGTCCGGGTTCTCGGGACGTTCATCCTCGAGCACCATGTCGGGTCCACCGCTCTCTCCCGACAGCTGGATAAGGGTTTGGAGGGAGAATACATATTCGCCACGCAATTGGCAGTGATTGCAGAAACCTACGGATTCAACGGATGGTTAATGAACATCGGGGCCTCGTTTCCCGGAGAAGGTTTCAGGCCGGGCAAGTTGCAGGCGTTCCTAAGAGAGCTCAGAAGCGCCGTGGTGTAATTGGTTCCTGGCGGGCAGGTGATATGGTATGATGCGCTGACCCTGCTCAATCTGGTGCACTGGCAGAGGGCGCTTATTTTACACAACGCGCCGTCTTTCGGGGTCAATGACGGGCTGTTCACGAATTATGAGTTGCGGGGAGCGCCAGTTAGAGGCTATGAGGATCATGGCCGACTCTATGAATCGGGTGCCCGATATATACACTAGGATAGACTGCTTCGGTCGGGAGTCGCTAAGTGGTGGGGGTTTCGGGGTTGGTGAGAACCCGCCCTCTATCCGGAGCGGGGGACATCTGCGGTGCCCTTCGCGCCCAGATGGCCGTATCAGCACTGTGACGGCCAGGATTTTGAAAACCGTCGATTGGAGATTTTAGGTTAGTGATGGGGGCAACGTCGAGGGTAGACCCGTGAAGCCAGTTTCGTGCTTTTTCTCGGAAAGCGTGTGCTGGTTCAGAATTCTTCTTCACGAATTTCAGTAGAGGATTGGGAAAGGGATGGTGGATGGATGGCGTTGTTTGTTCTACCTCACGCGCTCACTCCCCAACCCCACGCCTTGCTGATATAAAATGTTTTGTGTGGTAGGGGGTCATGGATATGCCGTGGGTGCACATGGGCGCGCAGTCAATCTTTCCATCCAAGAGCACCCGGATCACGGATAGATTGAAGTGGTCGTTTACCGGTGAAACGGCATACTCTGGCGGCATGGGTCTGAAGATTTCTACTGTCGCTCGGATCGTCGCCAGGCAAGTGGTCTTCTGTCATTTATATTCCGCGAAGATTACCGCGAATTCATCTTACATCCAAGTGGCATACTTACTCCCGCGCCGATCTCCCACTGAAATCCTGGAAGGAGAATCAGTAGGAGTATACTACACCTCCAACACAACTCAGACACAGACGCTGTTACCGGTACCACAAACCCTTGGATCCTGGCAAATCACCGCATTCCCACCCATAGCTCCAGACCTCAACTAAAAAAGTAATAGAGCTGGGAACCTACTACAAACACCCTCCCACTCTTACCGCCCACGGATGTAAATCCTTGACCGCATATCCCCGCCCCAATCATCCTCCAACGACCGTCCCGCATCACAGACGTGGTCTCCACACTCGAAGAAGGCGGCAGCATAAAGCTCAGTTAGGGGCCTACAAGAACGACGTTTTCCCGTTATGGAGAAACCGCGGGGCGTGCCTAGGTGCATTAGCCGGAGGACGGGGGATTTTGAGAGTTTTCTTGTGTGGAGGGGTGGGGAGCTGATGGGGGTTAGTTATTGTCTTGAGTATAATGTCACGGCTGGAGTGGCGGTTGGTGATTGGAGGGCTGATGGGGTGATGTGGGGCGGGGGTATTTTTAGGGGTGGTGGGGGGGATGAGTCGAGTCCCGGTATACAGGAAATGAAGGAGGGAGGGAGGGAGGGGGAGAAGGGCTGTGGGGGGAGTTTTATATCAGGGTTTTCAATTTGTGTGATGAGGATTGATGAGAATGATCGTCAGCTTCTGTGTCTTGGAGTTACAATGCGGGAGGCTATGATGCTAGTGGTCGGAAGGATCGGCCATATGAAAGTTGTCACGTTGAATCTTCCTTGGGTATCAGAAAACCGGAGTACGGCACCATGTTCTCTTTCTAGGTTAAACTCTCATTAGGAAGAAGTACACCCAACCACCAACTCCTAAAAAGCCCTCGCCTAGCACTGCGCCCAACCCCGCATATTATCCCAATACCTTCCACCCTTGCCACCCCTCCACTCGAGCCCAGAGCGAGCAAACCTGCAAACACAGAACATACCCGACAACCCTTCACTTCATTCAGACTTCCTCGAGTCTGGGTAAACTTCGGCTTCGAGCTTTTGAATCTTGGCCCATAACAGGGGGGTGGAGGCGTTCGTATCACCGCGTTTCCATTCGGGGGTAGAAGATGAACATAGCTCACATCGGAGGTCCGTTAGGCCGTTCCAGGGATTCAATGCCGCATCTTCTGCCGCTATATACCTTAGTAGAGAGTTAGTTGCCACAATCGCTTTCTTGAGTTTGATACAGACGCCTTGAAGGGGGTCAAACATTTTCTATATCTAGATGCCATTACAGATCCATGCGTGAGAGAGGCTCCAAAACTGGTTTACACACCTGCTGTTATTCACTACTGTACCCTTCTCAGTATCGGCTTTGACAGCCTTCGAAATGTTTGCAACAACCTTCCTGTGAAAGGATTAGAAGCAGTTCGTCATTATCCAGGGTGCCTCACAGCTGTTCTTCGGTCATTAACTTCTTTGGCTCCTCCCAACGCTTGGCTTCCTTATCTTGCGCGCCCTCATCACCCCCTCCATCCTCATTAGGACTGAGAAAGTCGTTGTCTACATCGGAAGTATCATCTTTGTCGCTGACTTTTTCTTCGTTCAATATCGCCTCATCGCCCGGATCTGTTCCAGATTCCCCGTCGGAGCTTGGATCATCGACACCTTCATTCTAGAGGTACCATTTGCCCCCTCCTTCGTAGCTGAACTGCCGAGAAATTTGAACCCAGAAAATCTATTCCATTCACTTCCAAGAGCATCGATGTCATCATCCTCGCCGGTTGGAATTCCATCATTCTCTCTATACCCTGCCTTCCTTTCGTCTGCATCGTGCTTGCTTCCGTCACTATCGCTGTCCTCGCTATCGTCATCAGATCTATTCATTTGGTGCTCTTCGCCTTCGTCTTGGGGGGGGCATCTCGCGACTTATTCGTACACTATTGTGTTTGGGTCCTAAGAGGACATGGTTTCCTTTCCACAACTTACTCTTTCCACCTGATTATTAGATCTCAGCGATAGTGATTTGGGGACTCATATCTTTTTTTTTTTTTATCATCATCATGTATTCATTGTTATTTAGGGTACAAGAACTGCATGCAGCACTAGCTATGGCATAAACAATCTCCATTCCTCCTTCCGCCCGGCCTGACCATATCCCCAAGATCCTCTGGTGTGGGCCTAACTGCACATCTCCACTCCAAAAGCCCAAACATATCTGAAAACAGAAGAAAAGATCTCAGAGCAAAGCAGGAGAACATAGGAAAGAAATCACCCAGAACATCACCACAAAACAAATGAAATATCACACTAGTAGATCCCACAACAACCATGCCAGAATATACTTTCTGGCAAACAGGAGGTAGACTCCCTGAGAATGCAAAGCAATCCTAATTGAGGGGCCACCTGTGGGGGACAGCAAGAGAAGGGAGTAGCAGTAGGGTACCAGCCAGTGGAAGGGTGTAGCAGTAGGGTGCAAGCCGATCCATCTGTGAGAATGGGCTGGAAACCAAATGCAACCATGTCAACTCTCGGTAATTGTGTTTGTGTCTGACTAGGTAGTCTCCAAGAGAGGAGAGGGATGAGATAGACTAAGGGCCTGTTGAAAAGTTCTCGTGTACTGCAAACTGTGTTCACAGCTGTCTGTTGCATGAGAAGCGACCAGTCACCAACCATGAGGAGAGCCTTGCTAAGCAAAGTGAGGGGAGAGAATGAGCAGTAAAAAGCAGTACCAGAACTCAAGGGAGGAAAAGCCTCAACACGTACAGAAAGCGAAGAAGGACAGTGAGGAGGGGGAGAAGATGCCCATCACTCCTAGGCCGAAGCCATCACAAGAGAAGAGGGGGGGAGGATTATTGTGGGAGTCCTGCATTGAGGGCTGATTTCAAGTGCGAGGAAAATAAAGGAGACAGAGGTTTGAGGGCTCATATCATACCCACTGGTTCTATAGAGTGCTCTTCCCAGATCTTCTTCACTCTCTTTGTCTCCTCTACCTTCAGATTTCTTGCTGTGGTTATCATCTTCCTCTAGGCCTTCGGGACAGAAGTCTATTACAGGGAGATTATTAGTCCAGTAGCCGCAATCATATGGAGAGTATACAAGCAAGTGATTTTGGGTGATTAAAATATGCCCCCCCCCCATGTTACCGTAGTTATGTAGCGGTCCACAGTGCATTCTCGGCTCTTTGCTTTTCCACAGCAATCCGGCGCACTCCTCCCTCCCCCTCCCTCCCCTATGCTTCTTCCCCCAGCGCCCAAACACTAACATTTCGTTCGGCCAACTCGCCCGATTTTCCTGGTGGAAAATAGGCTCTCTGGAGGAAGTGATCTTGACCCAGGCCCACTCGCCAACGAACTCGCTGCCCTATTGCAGGAATTTGCTTTCGAGAACGAAGGTGCAGAATCTGTGTTTGTTGGTTATCCAGAATCTCACAAGTTTTCCTTTAATCGGGGAGGCGAGTTCGGGGGTATGAGGGTCCGGGAGAGGGGTATACCGCAAAGATGATGGATGTTGAATCTGTTTAGGGTGGTGTAAGTTTTTTTCCGGGGTGCGGACTTGTTGCGCCCTGAGGGGGGGGGATCAAGACGTCATCCCTACCACCTGTCGGGCTAGAAGACGGTTCCACGCCTATCATTTTGTTAGTGTGGATGCGGGCTTTGTTTGTGAAGTCTGCTGTAGATCCCTACAGCACGATCGTAGTGCCACCTCCCCCACCGCCATCTCCTCCTCCGCAACTACTGTTAGAGCTGCCCAGCATGGAGTTGGAGGTTTGTATCGTGGTGTCGGAGTGTGACATGGTGGGCAAATCGCATGCATAGGTTTTGGAGGTTCCGACCAGAATTTTGACAGACATAGTCAGGCTGCGCTGCCCTGATCGTTGTGTCTATCTCGCGGCCTCTATCAGGGTGACGACACTTGTTATGTTGGGCCGTACAGTTTCATTACAATTTCTTAGAGGATGGCCCTGTTAGGGGTCCTTTAGCTCCGCATAACTTAGACTAAGAATCCAAGTGAGAATCGATGACTGCTACAATCCCCGATCTTCTCTCTATTGTGACATTGTGCAATCTTACTTGGGCAATATGCAATGGTAGATTCAAAGGATTAATAGAATACTATTCTGTCACGTTGGGTTTACCACGGTCACATGAGTCTGACAAGAAGCGTAACACCAGTCTCCAATTAGCTTATTTTAAATCATTCTAAAATATTATAAAAAAAAAGCGGGATACAAGTAATAGCGAACCACCTAACAGACCCCGCCCACCGCTGGGTAACAGCCCGGTATCCGCACAGTACGAGCCACACATCTAAAAATAGGTCATTAGCAAACTATCATTACCCTCACGGGATAGGTTTTGTAAGAATCTTTTCTCACGCGTTATCAATGTACTAGGGGTTTTCAAAGATAAAAAGGTAAAAAAACTTAGTTTACTTTGTTGTTTCATGTAAACTTGGCGCACTCAGAAGCAGTTAATTTACCATTACTTTACCTTACCATACTATACTTTTTTTTCTGGTAGAGATGGAGGTCTGGAGGTCGGTAACGGCTACAGGACTTGGTTTAACTGAACCTTACCAAAACTTAGAAGTGATACATGAAGTACAAATAAAATTGAAAAAAAATTAGAGGAAAATCCCAAAGCATCGCCAGTGACTTTAGGAGTGATTATCCATGTTCTAAAGTAAAAATCTCTCAACTTTGATTTTTTATTGATGAAACAGGGCCTATGCAATGTCTGTATGTACTACCTCAATCTCAATACTTTTTTCCTTCATTTACCTTGGTGCATTCAAATATGCTACTCCAAACATGAGGACATGATTGGCTAACATTATTAAGTAACCTAATGCAACTTCCCGCTTTACTCATTACTGAGAAATCATCCTTTTAACTTTGAAAACCCCTACTGTGCTGCCGGGTACCCCTCCAAAGCCCTCACCCATACATGAGGTCAGAACTTACTTTTGTGGGGGCAAATCATATTACTCTTACAAGTACTTGAGTATGTCCTTTGGAAAGGATTCCGGTGGATCTGTGGTTATTGAGGTGGCAAAATAACATCAGTGCAAGCAATTTGGAGAAATCCGTTTCATTTTGTGTGGAAGTCTCCACCCTGCATCTAAGCCTCTATTTTCCTATTGCTATGAAGAGCAATTACCTTCGCATAGCTGTCTCTTTGATTCTCTCAGGACAAGACACACATTATGACTGACAAAAGGGGGTGTGCCTTAGGTCAAACAAGGTAGCCCCCTCAGCACCGGGTTAGCCCCCTCCTCTTCACTTTCGCCCACTGGAAGCCATTAGGCCATCCAATCTGGACCCGCAAAAATGCTGCCAGCACGGCACAGTCCTCCCTGGTATAATGGTCCTCGTAAAGAGTAATGATGAGATCATTACCATTGGCGTGTTTGGAAACCGTGTTATAGATGCAACCGATACGTGCAGTAACATCATCCAGGGTAAGTTGGCGGGCTGCTACTTCATCCTGAAGTGCTGCAACCAATGCTGCTGTCCCTGCGAGTTCGTCAATCCCATCCTGGATCCCGGACACGCAGTTGCTTCCGATTTTCTTGATAAGTTTGGCATGATGCACAACAAGTTCTACAACTGGATGTTAGTGGCAACTAAATAGGTGGCCCTAGCGGTTATTACCTAAAGCCCCACAGAGGTTGAATTTATGTTCCAATTTCATCCTTTCAGTTTTTTCGTGCAAAACTGCCACCTGCATACCAGTTAGATATAGTTGAAAAACTTGAAGTGAGGACTCAACAATAAGGCTGGCGATCTCAGCTGATTTCTCCTGGATCTCGCGGTTTTTGCTTTAACATCGTTAGTACCACTCTGAATGACATTCCTGAGACCGGAGAAACCATTCCTCCTCACGTCTTTCAGCCAGATCCTGATACCACTGATACAATCTGGCCTCTATTTGCTGAAATTGCTAGCTTGCTGGCCCAACATGTTGCATGGGGATGGGCAGACTTGGACTTGCACCCTCACCTGCGGGGATGCTAAAAAGAGTACCAATCTCGTTCCTAACCGGGTATAGTGCCGAAGTCTGTGCACCGCCGGAAGCACTTGGCTGCTCCACAATCGTATCCATATTGCTCGTATTTGAATAACTGGGACCGATTGAAGAAAAATGTGGATTTGGTATCATAGTAAGAGAGAAGCGACAGTGGGGTGTTTGGCAGGGTCGCCGTTGGGGAGGGTAGTGGTTCAGAAAACCGGAAGTAACAGCGTGGCGGGAGTCCTGAACAAAGCGCAGTCACACATTCAGTCTGGCTTACGTCTACTCTGCAGCGAGAGCAAGTGGCGACAAGCGAGCCACATGTCCAGCCCTTCTCACATAATCTTGTATGATAGGGTACTCGAGTAGCCCAACTCTCCATGTCTACTGCAATAGGTCCCTGGCAACAGGCTAGCAATGTCCCTATTGAAGGAATCTTGTCTCTATTAATCAATGTTTCCTACCTAAATCTTCACCACACGGGACAGGCATATTAATCAAACTTGCAGAAAGCCCCTCTTATTGTAACAGATACATACAGTGCCTCGTCAGAAGTGTTCGTGATCGCTTACTAAGCAACCTTGCCAAAATGCCACCTCACCAAATATCACCGAGTTGATTGCGACTGAGTTGATCGTGACTGTTCACAACCGTGGCTGCTCTCTATTTACACCACAATACGATAGTACCAAAAGTCCTACATTTTAATAATCCTAAATTTCCAATAGTTAACCGAACCGGATATACATCAAAAAGAAAAAAAACCCTCTAAAGACCTTCAGAACAGAAATGAGCAATGTTGAAAAAGGCATGATCAGTGGATTTTTCTACTACCTCCGGAATATTGCTCTTGTTGCTCAAATTATCAGCCAGCTGTAACCGGTACAGGTTACTGGTTTAGGATTTTCAGGTATCAGTTGATACTTATTGTGTTTTGAATTTGTTTCAGGAAACGAGATGTGCATTTAGCCTGAGAATATAGGGTTTGATACTCTATATGTTTTATGTTTGGTTTCGAGTATCAGTTTGATACTCTATATGTTTTATGTTTGGTTTCGAGTATCGGTTTGATACTTTATATGTTTATGTTCTGTTTCAAGGCTACCATTTTGGTGTCTTATATGTTATGAGAATAAGGCTCTCGGTAGCCTAAGAAGTGTATTTAAGAACTGCTATTCTTCATGTTAGAAGAGGCAGACTTCGACAGACAGAGTTTTCAATATACTTGGTTGAACAGTTACTTTCTTCAAATCACTTCGAGAATCTTTAGTTTGAGATCCACCAAACATCTCTGAGACTTCAGTAGTTGCGATATAGTGAGAAGTCTCTTCAACAACTTTAGTTAAAGCCTCCGGACTTTGCTTCGCTAGTTACCACCTTCGGTGAAGTACAAAGCCTGTTAATCCTATGTTTACCACATCTCACGAGAGGCAGTCACATTTTTTTAACTTCAGCAAGTTATCAAGATAGAAGGCGTTTCGGGACCAAGTAAGGGCAAGGCCCTTGAGAAAGGTTCTCAACAACGCACCAGGGATTTCAAAGAACGGTTTACAAAGACTCCAGCAAAAGAACAAGTGACCAGCGACAGAGTTGCCCCGCAGTTAGCAAGAGACGCTGCTGAACAATCAGCAGGAGAATCATCACAACAATGACTAGAACCGCCAACTACTGCCCCTGGAGGGTACTCTTAATCCCCAAAAAAGCCTACAGGTACACAGGTACCTCCAGCACCACCGAGCAACGACCCAGATAGCTCTGATAGTGACAGAGGATCAGACAATATGGCTTCTGAAGCAGGTCCAGCAGGACCAGAAGTGCCAGGACCAGGGGTTCCAAGACCACCGACTCCTAGGCCTAACCCAGTCATTACAGCTAAACTCAGCATCAAAGCACTTTTACCTAGTAAATTTACTGGTGAAGGAGATGATCTCAAACCGGAAGCATTCTATAGGTGGTATAACTCAGTACAGTTATATCTACACCTAAATGGGTTACTAACAAGCGAGAATGGTGGAGGAAACTATTAGATCCTCTATACTGAAGGATGAGCTCAAGAAGCAGCTTTTCAGGCAGTGGAGCATTTTGGTGAAGATATGACCAGATAAGATTTTATTGGATTCCTGCGAGAAAGATTCCAATCCTCGAGACAGAAAGACGATACCTACCGCAAATTCCATGAAATCACGTAAGTGTATAATGGCAAGATACAAAGAATATCAACTATAGCAACTGACTTGCTGATGTTCCGATCACGGCTACCTGCAAACACCATAAGGGATTATACCTTCATTCAACAGTTCTTCAAGAGCATACACCCAAGGCTATGACAAGAAGCAGAATTACAGCATGCAGAAACAGATACTGTTATGGAAGTTATACAAAATGCAGAGAGCATAGATGCTACCCTAAAAAGCACTAGTGCTTATGGGAAGGAAAGGTTCGACAAACCAGCAAAAGAATTTACTTTCAAACAAAAAAGACGGAAGAACAATCGGAAAACTAACAACAAGCCCCACTCTAAACCGAAGGAACGAAAAGAAAAGGGTCTTTGCTACACCTGCGGAGGTAAAGGACATCTAGCAAGAGACTGTCCTAACAAAGATGATAAGGGCAAAGGCAAGAGCAAGGCTAAGGTGAAAAAAGAAGTCACTTCCAACAGAATGGAACAAGAACAACTAGTGGAAGAGGTGTTTATCAATGGTATGGAAATAGAGGAAGAAGAGGAAGACATCATCACAATGGCTGGTAGACCAACAAATGTCAAACCCCATGACGCTCTCGAAGGAACGATGTAGGTCAATGGCAAAGAAGCCAGAGTCCTGTTTGATACCAGATCAATAGGAGCAAACCTAATTAGCGCTACCTTTGTGACCACGCATGGAATACCTTGTCAGGAATTGAAGACTCCAATCAGAATACACCTAGCTATGAAAGAATCATGGTCTGAAGATTATAAAGAATGTTCAGTCAACATATTAGCAGGAAAGCTGAGCGTACCAGGAACCAGGATGTTGGTTGGCAACCTAGCAAAATACGATGCACTAATAGGAATGCCTTTCCTAGAACAACACCAAGCTCAAATTGAATGTGGCAAATTAGCTATACTGTTTCCAAAGCAGAATGTTCGAATTGTTTGCACACCTGCAAGTGGTATGATACGAGCAGCAGTGATCAGCACTGAAGATGTCATGAGCCAGTACCCTGAAGGATTTCCCGATGAAATACTGGAAGATTTACCACCCCTAAGGAAGATCAATCATAAGATAGATCTGCAACCAGGAAAAGAGCAGCGCTGATTACCCACTTGCTCGATACCAGAATGATGGGCAACAGACATGAGCATATGGCTAAGAGAAAAAGAGAAAGCCGGAATTATCAAGAGACAAGCAGTTTCATCGGCAGCACCCATGTTTGCTCAAGAAAAGAAGGATAAGAAACGTATGAGACTATTAGTGGACCTCACAGCAAGGAATGAAATAACGATTAAGGATGTTGAAACCATTCCTAACCAAACAATGATCCTGAATGCTCTAGGAAGAGCAAGATACCGAAGCAAAATCAATCTTAGTGATGCCTACTTTCAAACGAGAATGTAACCAGAGGATGTGAGCAAAAACGCTTTTAAGACACCATTTGGATGTTTCGTTAGCAAAGTAATGCTACAAGTAGATATGAATGCTCCAGGAACATTCATGCGCATAATGTCGGATCTATTTGCCGACTATTTAGGACCCTTTATGTGGGTATATATTGATGATATACTCATATTCTGCGATACAGAGTCCGAGCATTTAAAACACATATCCCTAATTTGCGAAAAGCTAAAAGAAGCTCGATTCCATGCAAGCAGGAAGAAATCAGAATTTTTCGCTACCAGTATAGAAGTATTGGGCCATGTTGTCAATGACGAAGGGCTCTCACCAGCACTGGAAAAGATAGCGAAGATTGAAGAATGGACTACGCCACAAACCAAGAAACAGTTACAGGAATTTGTAGGAACGGTTAACTACATCAGTCAGTTTTTGCCACACATTGCAACTATTACATCATCCTTAACAGAACTCACCAGAACGGCAGAATGTGTTTGGACCGCCACTCAAAACCAAGCTATGGAAAATGTTAAGCGAAGTGTTTTAAAACACGAGGTTATGAAACTATTACAATATGATTCACCACTTCCAATATGGCTAATAACCGATGCATCCAACACAGGGGTAGGAGCATGAGTAGGACAAGGAGAAACTCCTGAGAATGCTAGACCAGCGTCACTTTATAGCCGGAAATTCTCTAATGTCCAAATGAATTATGGCATAACCGACAAGGAAGCCCTAGTGATAGTTGATGCACTGACAGCATTTCATCACATACTTGCAGGAAGCAAGTTTACTATCGTCACAGATCATCTACCCCTGACATACCTCAAGGCGGGCAGAACACCCACCAAGAAACAACTGCGATGGAGAGGATTCATTGGGAAATACGACACCAAAATAGTGTATAGACCAGGAAAATGGAACTATTTAGCAGATGCATTATCCCATCTTTATGATGACAATGATGATTACCCACATACTGCAAACGATCCCACACAAGAAGAAGATTTGCCTACTACCTCACCTATTTCATCTTTTCTTTCTTGCAAAGAACCTACTATCGAACACGAAATGTCTTGATTTGAAGCCCTGATAGTTGAGCACATTGGTACTCATTCAGAATGCGGCAGCAACTGCAGCCTGGAGCAAGCACAGCTAGATGCAAATGATTACAGAAATGCTAAACCCTTAAATGATTGGGGAGATCATCGAAGTTATACCAGTGGTAGGAGTAAGGAGGAACTTGAACATGCATCAATGCATTGGGCATTTTGCGACATACCCTTCTGCCCTGACCATGAGGAATTGAAACCTAAGACAAAGACCTACGCTGGCTCCTCCTGCAACAGTCTGCCAGTTATCGCAACTCCCCCTAACACCAACGATGATGACAGCGACAGAGCTACCCATTCATCATGCCCCAACCTCGACATCTGTGCCATCAAGGAGTGCGTTAAAAAGGCATTAGGACATGTCTCTCCCACTACTAAACATCGCAATTCCGAATTGCCAGAGCATCCCCACAATGAACCCCTCCATGGAGGACCTCTTGCATACCTGAACGAGGTTCCAGTAGTGGAACCGCCCTCTCTACCTCATCAGAAACGTAAGCTCTACAAAGTTTATGAAACACCTGATGAGGAGAGGGAGGTAACGGTATTAGAAAGAGTGGTGGATGAAAGGGATATCATCCAAGGAGTGGATGATATGAAAAACCTTTGGAGGAAACAGATGATCAAAGGATATAGGAGCGACCCCATCTACCCGCTAGCAAAGGACTCCAACCACACTTCATGAAATAGAATGATGCAACATTACAGTATATGTAACGGTCTATTTTATGCCACTACTAGAGGAGGAGAAGATTGCCTATACATTCCGAGAGGTCATGGAGTGAATGGAGGAACGCTAAGAGAACTGATGATAGATGAGATACACAATAAAGGACACTATAGTGCCGATCGAAACCTGTGGTATGTAACGGAATATATCTACGGGCTGCAGATGAGGAAGGATTTCAAAGACTATGTCCAGCGGTGTGATATATGTCAACTGAACCAGGAGAGGACTACATTACCTATGGGCAACACACTTTCACTCTCCTTTCTCTCTGAGATATTTTCAAGCTACACTATCGATTTAATGGGCCCATTCACTAAGCTGAGAAGACATGATTCAGTATTGGTGGTAGTGGATAGAGTGGTTAGTTTCAGCTGGCTGATATCAACATCAGTAAACGCTACTGTAATATCAACAATGGACTTACTCCGGCACCATATCTTTATGCCTCATGGAGTACCTACATCAATTGTCAGTGATGCTGACCTCCGATTCACCTCCCGGTTTTGGAAACAAACCTTGAAGACCGTGGGAGTTGAACACATTATTGCTACGCCTGGTCACCACCAAACCAATGGACAAGTGGAAAGAAAGATCAGAGAACTGAAAACAGGATTAAGGAATGTTGTTAATGCACGTCAGACTAACTGGCTTACCTCCCTCCCAGAAGTAACAGCTTACTCGAATGCAGGTCACTCGGATACTATAGGAATGTCCCCATACAAAGCCGTGTATGGACGAGAATACCGGCTACTCGATACTTATAAAGTCAACTCTACAACAGTGCCTGCATCCGATGACTACTACAATCGACACCAGGAGATTAGAAATGCGGCATACCAAGCATTACGGTTGGCTAGAGTAAGATCAAACAGGGTGGCAGCTAAGAGGAGGAACTCACACAAACCTGTCAAGATTGGGGAAAGGATTATGGTTTTTGGGGACCAGTTTGCGACGTAATCTGGCAGATATTGGAAATTGCAGCCATGCTGGCGAGGCCCTTTTACAGTACTCGAATTTGACGAACACACTCAGAACTATACGGTTAGCATGGATGCAAGAATGTACCGAAGAAGGAAGGGAGTATTCCACTATTCGGTAGTCAAACCTTACCACCCTAATGATGATTTCAGATTCCCAGGCTGAGCATTTGCGAAGCCGGCACCCATTCTCATCAAGGAAGAACAGGAATGGAAAGTTCAATCAGTCATCGATTACAGGGAACAATATGGAAAGGCACAGTTTTTGGTTAGTTGGAAAGGATATCCAGCAAGTGAGAATAGTTGGGAACCGGTGGAAGGATTAGAACATGCGATGGATTTGGTTCAGGTATGGAGGTCAGATAACATGCCAGGAGATGAGTTTCCTACGGTATTTTCTGGGTTTATTCCTATGTGTTATTCTCCTACTAAAGATGGCCTTGAATGCTATTCTGATGTACCCCCAGTTGATAAAGGATTTTAGGATCCTTATTTGAATTCTGATTATGATAGCGAGGATTCTAGTTTTTCTTGTTATATTTTGAAATAAGAGTTTTATTTTGTTTTCGGAGTGTTACCAGTACAGGTTACTGGTTTAGGATTTTCAGGTATCAGTTGATACTGATTGTGTTTTGAATTTGTTTCAGGAAACGAGATGTGCATTTAGCCTGAGAATATAGGGTTTCATACTCTCTATGTTTTATGTTTGGTTTCGAGTATCAGTTTGATACTCTATATGTTTTATGTTTGGTTTCGAGTATCAGTTTGATACTTTATATGTTTATGTTTTGTTTTAAGGCTACCATTTTGGAGTCTTATATGTTATAGGAATAAGGCTCTCGGTAGCCTAAGAAGCATATTTAAGAACTGCTATTGTTCACGTTAGAAGAGGTAGACTTCGACAGACAGAGTTTTCAATATACTTGGTTGAACAGTTACCTTCTCCAGTTCACTTCGAGAATCTTTAGTTTGAGATCCACCAAACATCTCTGAGACTTCAGTAGTCGCGATATAGGGAGAAGTCTTTTCAACAACCTTAGTTAAAGCCTCCGGACTTTGCTTCGCTAGTTGACACCTTCGGTAAAGAACAAAGTCCATTAACCCTACGTTTACCACATCTCACGAGAGGCGGTTACACCAGCTCTGGGTAACTATTAAGAGCTTCTTTGCTCATGCATGTGAGCAACAATTACTGGATAACATCTCTACCCTGGTCGCACACCGACTTTGAGCTAGCCACAGCATTGCACAATCATTTGAGCAGAGAAATCCAATCGCAAAATGACCAGATCAGATTTCAGGGATAGATATGCGCCGGGTGTTTCTCTTTCTACTCATAACACTCAATTCCTTATATCTACCTGAGTAATATGACATGATTCTCTAACAAATTTATAGTCCATAGAATACTCGGAGATGCCAATATTAAGAAATAGCTAGCTAAATCAAGACCAAAGCTCAAGCCTGTGCATATTGCTAAAAGATTAGACTGGGCTAATGCTCAGAAGGATTGGACAGCTGAGGATTTTGAGAGAGTCATTTGGAGTAATGAGTGCAGTATGGAGAAATCCAAAGATCCTAGGTAACAGTGGATTTTCAGGGAACCTGGGGAGCTGTCACGAATGTGGCTTAGCAAGGAAAGGTTTTCACATGACTCATAGTTATGAGTCATAGGTATGTTATGTTTCGCACATGACCTCATTAGAGGTCATGGGATTTCGCACATATGACTACTTTGGTCATATGATATGGTTATGATGATATGTTATGTTTCGCACATGACCTCATTTAGAGGTCATGGGTTTTGCGCATGTGACCACTTCGGTCATATGATTAGTTTATGATGTTTTGGATATGACTCACAGTTGTGAGTCATATGTGGCATGTGACTTGAAGGATGAGTCACAAGGGCGTAAAGGGCAACTATATAAGGAGGACATTAGGTCCGAGTAGATAGGCCATCCTCCGTCTCCTCTACACACCCGGCGATTGAAATCAACCCT
>JACCEG010000201.1:150296-205666 GCA_014065205.1 Tuber brumale
CGGTCGCCGACCGTGTGGAGGGGCCTCGCTAAGCGAGGAGAGGGGGCGAGAACGGGCAGCAGAAAGGCAGTACCGGAACTCAGAGGGAGAAAAGCCTCGACGCGTAAAGGAGCAGAAGAGGGCAGTGAGGAGAGGA
This sequence comes from Tuber brumale, assembly GCA_014065205.1. NCBI lineage: Eukaryota > Fungi > Ascomycota > Pezizomycetes > Pezizales > Tuberaceae > Tuber > Tuber brumale. The sequence goes on from JACCEG010000201.1 coordinate 150,433, forward strand.
GGGAGATGGCCGTCACTCCTAGGCCGAAGCCATCGTGGGAGGAGAGGGGGGGTGGATGGTTTGTGAGGACCTGGCGTTGAGGGTTGATTTCAATCGCCGGGTGTGTAGAGGAGACGGAGGATGCGGCCAAATCTCGGACCTAATGTCCTCCTTATATACTTGCCCTTCACACCCTTGTGACTCATTCTCCAAGTCACGCATCACATATGACTCACAACTGTGAGTCATACGAAAACATCATAAACCAGTCATATTACCAAAGTGGTCACATACACGAAACCCATGACCTCTGAACGAGGTCACGTGCAAAACATAACATATCATCATAACCATATCATATGACCAAAGTGGTCATATGTGCGAAACCCATGACCTCTAATGGGGTCCTGTGCGAAACATAACATAGCTATGACTCATAGTCTATGAGTCATGTGAAAACCGTTCCTCGCTAAGCTACATTCGTGACAAGAGATACCTATTGTTGACCTGACGAAATGAGTACTGTTCTTGAGTACCACATTTACTCTGTTGATTCACTAGCGCCAAATTGATCATGTTGGCAAGGCCATGGCAAGCTTTTGTGAGTAGTGATAGACAATAACGAAAATCAATAGCGCCAGAATTGATAAGTGTAAACTTGATTAAGTAGTACTTTTAAAGGAAGATATAGTACTCTAAGAACTTCAATAAACAAACCTGGTACTACGAGGTTAGAATAAGGTATGGCATGCAGAGATTAACTGCTACAGAGAATCTTCAAAATTTGTACCTGTTTTAACTAATCAAACCACCACTTTGGCCCATGATATTGAACCTCAGCTCATAAAGTAAAACCTTGATTTCACAAGACAGTAGAGTTGCCTGCAAATAGAAATAAAATAAAACAATATCCCACATAATAACAGGTACTATTCAGTACTTCCCTTTGACAAGTGCTATATATCCTTCCCTTTGTGCTTCGAAATGGCCCCAAACACTATTCGACGAATGAAAGTACCGCCAAATCTACCACTTCTTTCAGCAGATAAATTTTATACAGGTCTAAAGAAAAGGGTACAGGATATGTGGGAGAACAACTTATGGAAGCCCTTCGAATAACTCCACCAGTAGTTGAAACCTAGTATCGATCGTATAGTATTAACTATAAACTCCATGTACTTTCATATTGGGAAACTACTAGTATAAAATATGGACTTGCCCAATTTTGTACTCCAACATGCACTGAAGCAGCAAACAGGTTTAGTTTACTAGAGAGTAATCTATCACGCTGTGAAAAGTATGAAAGAGATAAAAGGTTCAGGGATATGGAAAGAGGACGGTATCGAGTAGAAAAAAGAGGACAGTACTAAAGATTGGAGTGATTAGAATGTGAGCTCGATAATTGAATCCGACATCGTAGAGCCTCTGGAATTCTTGTAACACTAGTCTGGTTTCGGTTTGTTAGCAAACACTTCTTTACTGTATACTATCCTGAGTATTCACTTACTGATACAAAATTTCACTATTTTATTGGATGGTTCTGACATTTCGAAGTTGGCACCAAATTAGTTTATGTTTCGCGACTACCAAAGCCAGTAAACCTTCCAGTGACTATAACCAGACTGTATTAGAATAGCTCAAATTTAATAGAAGAAACTCACAGATTTGTACAAAAAATGGAATAGAATTAGAAGATTGAGTAGCTGCTATAAAATGATACAGGCTATACAACATAGCTAATATAGATCTGACACCATTCAAGTATTTAGAAGGGAGAACCTGCAATCCAGAGGGTGAAAAGACGATGTGGGTGTGGTTTTCTCAATCTGGATGGGATAAATATCATACAACAATTCAACTTGCAGGTTTTGCTAAGGGAATTCCACAAGTTAAATGATTGATCTTCTTTAGAGTGCAAGGAACTTGAAGAGTTATACTTACAGAAAAGCAAAACTATGATGCTAGAGTTGTCGCCAAATTCAATTCCAAAGCTTATGTGAATTCATCCAACATTCTAGAAGAGTTGAATGAGTAATTTGTTTCAGTTCTCGAAAATCAGCCTACCCTGCTTACTGTTAGGGAGAAGCCAAACTCAACTAGACAACAAAGGGAGGTAGGCCAATTCTTTGATCGGAGAATCTGTCGAGGAAGGCTCGTTTTCAATAAAATAGGCAAGATACAGATTTAAAGTGTAAAACAATATTACATTGATAAGATCTCGTCTCCATTGCTTGATGATGTCTGTAAAGCTCATGAGGGACTACTATATTTATATCCTACTTCTGAGTGTTTGTGGACTACTTCTAACTACTATAGCAGCAAAGTACCACTCAGATTTTACTCTGCGAATGTCCAGAATCTTATAAGTACAAGCACCGTTTGATCCTGAAACTTATCACACTCTTTTAAGGTTACAGAATACTATTCCTCTGTTGAGATGTTCATGCTATTTTTTATACCAAACATAGGTCTTCAACCTAGTTATCCGCAAATACTATTATATTACTTCAGTCCTGTTGACTATTGTTCCAGTAGTCTCTTCGGTCATAAAGTGATTAGGTTCATGCAGGGCCAACTAGTACCAATCGCAAGTCTGAGCCCAATGTGTCAATGTCTTAAGGGTCTCTGACTTATCTAGAGCTTCCTGTCTGAGCACGCTTCCCCTTAGTCTGCTGGCCATCGTAGAGGTATACTATTACTAGGACCAACTAACCTACAGCTGATCTCAGAAGGGTATGGATGGATTTGGAATTATCCTCAATAGCCTCCACTACTGAGACTTCCTCTGGTAGTGTTTTGCTGAAAATGTCCCGTCACCTTCAGCCAAAAGTTTAGGAAGCCTAATCTTGAAACCTACTACCTCAATGCACCTCTGACTGACCTTCTTGGTTCTACTTCCCAAGTGTTGCCAAAGGTCCTCTCTTCTGTTTTCTGCAAACAGCATGCAGTTGGATAAATGGCAGCAACTTGTATACTGTTATGAAGTGGACTTCATTGATGTGACATTTTAGTCATAGGACATAACTCTCGAAATCTCACTAATAACATGTAGGCTCTATAAGGGGGTGGGAGGGAGGTATTGGCCTATGGTAAATCGAGGGTCTGTATGCAGTTACCCTACTGTGAGTCTGTTCATTTGTTTCAGATTTCTATATGCCTAACAGGAGCTCCCTCCTAACTGGCTTCGCCTCGAATGCTTTTATAATTTTTCTAAATACATCTTAAGACTCAGTGTGGTCAGGGTAAAACACCTTTTGCATTTACTTAGCCATGGTAGGAATACCTTTTCTTCACTATCTTGCTTCTGCTCTTCCTGGTATTTGCAGATTTTCATTAGAAATGTTTTCCACATCTTTTTCTGCATTTTTCATACTAGCAGCTGGCTCAAATTTGTTCACATCTGCTGAACACCCTTACCATTTGATGAAGTACTACAGTTTCCACTTCTCTGGATAGCAACAGGGTTCCAATTTCCTGTAAGAGCAAATCTCAATTCTCACGATTTTTTCAACCTTTAGTTGTAGATCTCCTTTAATGTCTTCTCATTCTCTAGTGGGTTGTTGATGATTCCCATGAACTGATTTGTGATTGGGCTCTAATAATGCAACATGGAATATGGGATGAATGTTCCATCAAGCAGATACGTTGAGCTTGAATGCACGTGATCCATGCTTTTCCAAGGTTTGGAAAATAACCTATATCTTCGGGCTTAGCGTCTTTGATTTCCATCATGTGCTAATATTTTTTGTGGTTAACATTACTTTGTCCCTGGATCTTGAAGTCTGGCTATTATCTAGCTTTCAGGTCTTAGTATTTTAACATTCTATCCCTTGTCTTTTCTGGTGACCTTCGCACTTGTTCATGTATTATCTAAATCAAGTTCACATAGAGTATTACTCATAGGTTCTGAGCTTCTTACTCCTTCATCTACTCTGTCTGTAGATGGAATCCATAGTTCGCATAGAATGGTGACATTCTATGAGCACTAGTGGCAGAGTTGTTATAGGCATGTTAAGCTAGTAGAAATAGCTGATACCAGTAATCCTGATCATAGTTGACAAAACTTCCCAGGTATGCTTTCAGCACTTAGTTGGTATGTTCCGTTGGTTCATCAGTTTGAGGATGGTATGCAGCTGACATTCCTGGCTCAATCTCCCACACATTGCAAAGGTATTCCCTGAATTCTCCTTTGAACTGCAAGTCCATGTCCAAGACAATTTCAGTTTGCAGGCCATGCAGACTCCATATTGCTTTCAGGAATGCATTAGCGACATCTTTGGCTATAGCCTGTATCCGTAGTCAGATAAGATGTGCCATCTTTGTAAATCGATCAACTACTACCATGATCTAAGTCCATCTTCTCGACTCTAGTAGTTGTCTGATAAAGCCCACCAAGATGGACATCCATGGTGCATCGGGTATTTGCAGTACCTGCAATAATCCATACATAGCATTTTTAGATCGCTTATTATGTTGACATTCATTGCAGGATCCTACTTAGTCCTTAATCCACTCCATAAGTTCTTTCTAGTGGAAGTTGCACGTCATGATTTCCCTGGATTTCTCTCGTCCAAAATGTTTTGCATCATTTACGTCTTGACATCTTTCTACAATCTTGGTACATAGTGCCTGACTATTTGGTACCAATAGTCTTTGCTTATAATATTGTAGATTGTCGGTTAAGGTCCAATCCTTGTAGAAATCTCTTTTTTTCCTCTCGTAATCTAAGTAGTTCTTCTCTCCGTTGCTTCCAAGCTGCATCTGTCTCTATAGCTACCTGTATCTTGCTTAAGAATTCTGGATTAAACTGTTCCATACAATTTTGCAGGATCACAGCATTAGACATTAGAACTTTCTCCAGTACTTCTGCAATATTGAACCAGTATTCATTATCTTCAGCTGATGCCTGTAGGTAACTAATGCTAGGTTCCTGTGCTTTCATGATCAAGAATCTGTTACTATATCAGTACTTCCGAATCCTGCAGTTCCTCACTCCATGTCTTCTAAGTCATCTACCTCTCTCATATCTGAAGTATTGATTTTTTCTGCCACCAGTTGGACTACGTGATCACTCTCTGTTATCTGGCAGTCCATGTCTTTATATTGGAAAGGTACAACCTTGAGCTCATCAGTATAATCAGCATCGATGACTCAAGCTCTGGTGTAGATTCCGCTCAGAATCAATAATCCACTTCTTAGAGCAACTCTTTTGCCAGTTCCTTCAGGCAGCCCCACTGCTATCCCTGCCCTTATTATCACGTCTCTATATTTCAGGACAATGTTGGCCTCTCTAGCGTGCAGGTTATGTCCTACTACCATTCTTGAGCCCTTTGTTGGTAAGTATACCATTTCGCTCAATCTCTTAATCCTAATCAAAAGTTCCTTTCCACCTCTTCGAGGTTCAAATCCATATCCTTATCTCCATCCCAGTCTTCTCCTTCTTTACCTACCCTTACTAGTAGTGATACTATGAAATTTTTGAGTTTCAAAATGTTCTGTTAGGGATGCATAGCTACCTCCTCAGGAAGGTACTCCGACCGTCTGCTTAATATGTCAGGCTTTCCGCCCTTCGTGCCTGGTCACTATATAATATGCAAATAGTATTCTACTAGCTTCAGAGCCTATTGAATTTGACAGCCACTCCACACTTTTGAGGTAAAAAAGTATTGTGGTTTTGATTGTCGGTAAAGACTGTAAGTAGTTTTTCCGCTCTAATCAAGTAGTGTCTCTATTCTTTAAATGGTTGGATGATCGTAAGTAGTTCTTTGGCATGAATTTCATAATTGTACTCCCCTTAGTTTAATTTTCTTCAATAGAATGCTACTGGATGTAGCTTCATCTCCTGGTATTAAGAACAGACGCAATCTAGTGGAAAATTGCTAGCATCATTTTCTACCACTGTCTCTCTTTCGGCAATAAAGTGGTGGAGCATAGGGGCTCTGGTAAAGCAGTGCTTTGCTTCTTCAAAAGTTGTATCCAGCTCCACTCCCCATTGGAAATTCTTTGGATTTTCTTGTAATGTCTCGGTTATTGGTTTGCGAATGGCCAAGAAGTTTGTAATAAATGGTTAGTAGAGTTTTGTGAATCCAGTAAAGACTTGCACATCTCTAACCGACTTCAGTACTTTCTAAACTATTATGAATTCCACCTTTCAGATACTCATAGACACCATGTTAACCACTACAATATTGGTGTAGAATTCTACCTCTTTGGCGTAGAATGCTGACTTTTTTGGCAATACTGCTAATTGAAAGTCTGATAGACTTTGTAAAACCTTTTTTGACAGATTCAATGTGTTCCTGTTCATTTCTTGAATATATGAGAATATCGTCCAGGTAATACACAACTCCAACATGTCAGTATTCTTTAAGAACTTGGTTCATCATATCTGGAAATCTTGCCAGGGCGTTACCTAATCCAAAAGGCGGGACTCTATATTCGTAGTGTTTATATCTCTTATGGAACCCAGTTTTGCATTCACCTCCTTTTTTAATCTTAATTAAGTGGTAACCATTTTTAAGGTCTAAAGTTGGTAAAGATCTTTGTGCTAGCAACTCGATCTCGAAGTTCGGACATTAATGGAAGGTGATGTTTGTTAAGGATGGTAATCTTATTTAGATTATGGTAATCCATAACTAGGTGAAATCTGCTATCTGGTTTCGGTACGAATAATATCGGTACTCATACCGGGAATTGACTGTGGATAATATTTCGCTGGATAATCTTAGTTTCCAAATAATCTCGTAAATGCAGGAGCTGTTTTTCAGATCGCGGATATATCGGTCTCTAGGCGGGAGTTGATCTTGGAATCTACTTGTCTAATGGCCTCTCAGGAGATGCGGTAAATGTTGGGTTAACAGGCCTTGTTCTTTACCGAAAGTGGTATCTAGCGAAATAAAGTCCGGAGGCTTTAACTGAGGTTGTTGAAGAGACTTCTCACTATATTGCAACTACTGAAGTCTCAGATATGTTTGGTAGATCTCAAACCAAAGATTCCTGAAGCGAACTGAAGAAGGTAACTGTTCAACCAAGTATATTGAAAAAACTCTGCCTGTTGAAGTCTGCCTCTTCTACTGTGAAGAATAACAGTTCTTAAATACACTTACTTAGGCTACTGAGAGCCTTATTCTCAGGCTAGAGGCACACCTCATTTCCTGAAACAATTTCAAAACACAATCAGTATCAACTGATACCTGAAAATCCTAAACCAGTAACCTGTACCGGTTACAACTTGATCTCCTGATCGCATCTTCGTCTTGGGCTAATTTCTCTGCCACCTGAGGTTCAAACAAAGGTTTCTAATTCTAGTATTCTTTCGATAACGTTTCGAGTTTAACTGTATTTATGATAGTTCTGATTCATCTGATGTGACAAGCATTCCGGTCCATAGCGACTGACTTGTCATATGCAAACATTTATGGTACTCCTTTGCCTTCTTCCATACTGGGTTTTGCAAGTTTTTGCTGTGAAAGTCCAATTTTCTGCATCTTGTATGTACAACACTGGATGTTCATGATGCCACTAACTAAACACAATTATCATACCATAATGACCTGGCTTGGCCACCTTACACGATACTTCTGAAATGAGTTGGTTTTTTCCTATCTCCAATTTTATAGGCAAGTTAAAACACTTCCCTCTTGTGGAGGCTAACGATCCATATAACCCTCCGATAACTGCATTGTGGCATTCCACTATAGGAACATGAAGGTTTTCAACTATGTCCTTACTGATAAGGAACAAATCCTGCATTCCAAGTCTAACAAGCCTTTAACTTTGTATCGCGTATAGTTTATGTGGAGGTAAGTGATCCCTTCCAGACAGAGGGATCATTTTGGTTTTGGAGTGATCAATACCACACCCTTAGCGAGGCTTAGATTTTCTTGGTTCTTGCATTCAGGCATCATTGGGGTTGGCTGTGTGTAACAAGATGTTTGTTACTACACCCACGTAGTTTCGACTATGGAGATATCCTCAGACAAACTAGGAACTCTTTAACATTAACAATCTGTATCAACATCCTAAGCGGCAATTCGCTGAGAGTAACTCTGCAATCATATATATTGAAAATTCTTTCTGTCCCAATCTGCTTCTTCTAATGCGAAAGATAGCAGTTCTTACATACACTGGTTAAGTTACCCTGAACCTAGTATCCTAAAACATATAAGGCTCCGACAGTGGTAGCCTTAAAACTCAGCATAAAACATATTGAGTATCAAACCGATACTCGAAAGCAAATATGAAATATATCGAGTGTCGAACTGATACTCGAAACCAAACATAATAAGTATAGAGTATTAAACTATTACTCGAAATCAAATTTAAATTATACAGAGTATTAAACCAATACTCAAAACCAAATATAAAACATATAGAGTATCAAACTGATAGTTGAAACCAAACATAAAACATACTGAGTATCAAATCCTATACTCTCAGGCTAGAGGCACACCTTGTTTCCTGAAACAAATTCAAAATATAAATAATACCAACTAATACCTGCAATCCTAAACCTGTAAACAATACTGGTTACACCCTGAAAACAAAATAAAACCCTGATTTCATAACATGACAACAAAATCCTTAATTCTCGCTATTATAATCAGAATTCAAATAAGGATCCCAAAAACCATTATCAACTGCGGGTACATCCGAATAGCTCTCAAAGCCATCATAGGTAGGAGAATTACACATTGGAATATAAGCAGAAAAAAGTAGAGGAAACTCATATCCCGGCATATTGTCTGTCTACCATTCCAGAACCCGATCCATTGCGTGTTCTAACTCTTCTACCAGTTTCCAATTATTCACGCTTGACAGGTATGTTTTCCAACTAACCAAGAACTGTCCACTGCTATATCTTTCCCTGTAGTCGTGCACTGATTGAACTGCCCATTCGTGTTCTTCGTTGATAAGGATGGATGCTGGTTCCACAAATTCACATCCGGGAAACTGAAAATGGTAGCTAAGGTAGTAAGCTTGGACTATCGTATAATGGAAAAGTCATTTCTTTCTTTGATGAATCCTCATATCCATACTAACCATATAGTTCTGTGTATGTTCACTGAATTCTAGTACTGGAAATGGGCCTTGCCAGTGTGGCTGTAGTTTCCAAGATCTGCCAGATTCTATTGTAAACTGGTCTCCAAAAACCATAATTCTTTCCCCGATCTCCACAGGTTTTTGCGGATTCCTCTGCTTAGCTGCCTCTCTATTTGTTCTTGCTCTGGCTGTTAGGCGGACGCCAAACTCAAGTATATAACTGAGGGACGTAGGCCAAAAATCTTTGATTGGAGAATCTGTCAAAGAAGGCTCATCGCGATAAAGTAAAGTAAGGTAAAGATTTAAAGTGTGAAAAAATATTATTTGATAAGATCTCAGCTCCTTTGCTTGATGATGTCTGTAAGCTCGGGAGGCACTGTGATATTTGTATCCCGCGTCTGAGTGTTCGCAGACTACTTCTAACTACTGTGCCTCTAAAGTTCCCCTGTGGTTTTAATACGCAAACGTTGAGAATCTTATAAGTGCAAATACCGCTTGACCCTGAAACTTAACACACCTTTCCGCAGATACGAAATAGTATTCCTCTGTTGAGATGACTGCGCTATTTCAAATACCAAACAGCGGTCTCTAACTTAGATGACCGCATAGACTATTATATTACTTTAGTCTTGTTGACAATTGTTCTAGTAGTCTCTATGGTGATGTAGTAATCAAGTTCATGCCAGTTCACCTAGTGCCAATTTCAAGTCCGAGTCCGACGTGTCAATATCTTAAGGGTCTCCGACTTATCTAGGTCTTCCTTTCTGAGCATGCATCCCCTTGGTCCCCCGGCCTCCGTAGAGGAGTCCTATTACTAGGACTAACCAACCTACAGCTGATCTCAGAAGGGTATGGGTGGATTCGGTATGCCCCACATAGCTTTCACTACTGGGATATCCTCTTAGAGTATTTCGCCGAAAACGTCCCCTCACTCTCCGCCTATAGTTAGCAAGCCTAACCTTGCAGCCTACTATCTCAATGCGCTTGTGACGGACCTTCTCCGTTCCATGTTCCTGATGGCGCCAAAGGTCGCCTCTCATTTATCCGGCGAACTGCATGCGGTTGTACGGCCAGCGGCGACGTTTGTGGTGTGATGACATGGGCCACATTGATGTAACATTTTAGTTATAGAACTCAACTCTCGAAATCTCGCTAATGATGTGCGGGCCCCATAAGGGAGCCGGCGGGGGGTGCTGGTTCCGGTAAATCGAGGGTCTGTGCGCAGTTACCCTACTGTGGGTCTGTGCACATGTCTTGGATTTTCATATGCTTAACATAAGCTCCCTCCTACCAGGCTTCGCCTCGAATGCCTTTAAAACCTTTTATAATTTTCTTCTACATAAATTTTAAGACTCAGTGTGATCAGGGTGAAAAACCTCCCATGTTTACTTCACCACGGTTGGAAAACCTTTTCCTCACTATCTTACTTCTACCCTTTCTGGCATGTCTGGATTTTCATTATGAAAATTCTCCACAACTTCCTCCGCATTATCCATACTGGTAGCAGGCTCCCATGTATTCTCATCTTCTGAACACCCTTGCCATTTAATGAAGTACTACAGTTCCCGCTTCTCCTGATAGCGGCCGCATACTCGTTTCCTGTAAGAACAAATCTCGCTTCTTACTATTTTCTCAACTTCCCATTGCAGATCAATGTCAATGTCCTCTTGCTCTCTTGGGGGTTGCAGACGATTTTCATGAACTGACTCGCGATAGGGTTCCAATCGTGCGACATGGAATAAGGTGTGCATGTTCCATCGATCGGATATGTTGAACTTGAAGGCTCGTGATCTGCCTTTTTCCATGATTTGAAAAGGACTGCATATCTTGGGACATAGCTTCTTTGATTTTCGTCAGGATTGAATATTCTTTGCGTTTAACATTACTTTGTCCCCAATGTTGAAGTCCGGCTGTTGTCAAGCTCCGCGGTCATAATATTTTGACATTCCTTCGCATGTCCTTTGTAGTGATCTCTGCTCTTGTTCCTGTATCGGCTCAATCCAGTTCGCATAGAGTGTCGCTCCTGGATTTTGAGGTTCGTACTCCTTCATCCACTCTGTCTGTGGATGGAAACCGTAGTTTGAATAGAATGGTGATATCCCGTGCGCGTTGGTTGCGCAGTTGTTATAGGCATATTCAGCTAGTGGTAATAGCTGAGCCCAGTCATCCTGATCGTAATTTACAAAACTTTGAAGGTATCCATCTAGCACTTGGTTGGTACATTCAATTTGTCCAGCAGTCTGAGAGTGATATGCAGTTGACATTCTTCGCTTGATCTCCAGCGCTTTGCAGAGGGATTCCCAAAGTTCTCCTGCCAGCTTTGAGTCCATGTCCAAGACGATTTGTATAGGTAAGCCGTGCAGCCTCCATACTTCTTTCAGGCATACACTTGCAACATCTTTGGCCATCGCCGATGTCTGTAGGCCCATGAAATGTGGCGTCTTCGTGAATCGATCGTCTACTCTCATTATCTCAGTGCATCCTTGTGACTCTGGTAGTTGTGTAGTGAAGTCCACTGAGATGGATGCTCATGCAGCGTAGGGTATTTGCAGTGGTTGCAATAATGTGTACTTAGCGTGTCTAGGCGATTTGTTATGTTGGCATTCATGACAAGATCGTATGTAGTCAATGATCCAAGACATAACTCCTTTCCGGTAGAAGTCTCTCATGTTTATTTCCAAAGTTTTTTGTTGTCCGAAATGCCCTGCAACCTTTGCATCGTGACATCCTTCTGCAATCTTGGTATATAGCGCCTGACTATCGGGTACAAATAGTCTTTGCTTATAATATAGTAGATCATGTTAGGCATATGGAAATCCGAGACATGCGCACAGACCCACAGTAGGGTAACTGCGCAAAGACCCTCAATTTACCGGAATGCCAACACTGCCCTGCGGCCCCCTTATGGGGCCCGCACGTCATTAGCGAGATTTCTAGAGTTGCGTCCCATACCTAAAATGTCAAATCAATGAAGCCCACTTCATAACACCATATACGTCACCGCCGTCTGTCCGACCGCATGCTGTTCGCAGGATATATGAGAGGGGACCTTTGGCGACATCTGGGAAGTGGAACGGAGGAAATCCGTGGGAGGCGCATTGAGATAGTAGGCTTCAAAGTTAGGCTTCCTAATTACGGGCCGAAAGTGACGGGACGTTTTCGGCGAAATACTCCAAGAGGATATCCCAGTGGCGGAAGCTATTAGGGGTATACCGAATCCACCCATACCCTTCTGAGATCAGCTGTAGGTTGGTTGGTCCTAGTAATAGGACCCCTCTACGGAGGCCGGCGGACCAAGGGGAAGCACGCTCAGAAAGGAAGACCTAGATAAGTCGGAGACCCTTAAGACGCTGACACGTCGGGCTCAGACTTGCGATTGGCACTAGGTGGCCCGGCATGAACCTGATCACTTCATGACCGAAGAGACTACAGGGACGATAGTCAACAAGACTAAAGTAATATAATAGTCTATGCGGACATCTAAGTTAGAGGCCGCTGTTTAGAATAACAAATAGCGCAGTCATCTCAATGGAGGAATACTATTCCGAGTCCGCAAAAGGGTGTGATAAGTTTCAGGATCAAATGGTGTTCGCACTTACAAGATTCTGGACGTTTGCGTATTAAAACCAGACTGGTACTACGGAGGCATAGTAGTTAAAAGTAGTCTGCGAACACTCAGATGCGGGATATAAATATCGAAGTGCCTCCTGAGCTTTACAGACATCATCAAGCAACGGAGAAGAGATCTTATAAATATAAAATTGTTTACCTCATAAATGGTTACCTTACGTTTATTCTTATCGAGACGAGCCTTCCTCGACAGATTCTCCGAACAACGATTTTGGCCTATATCCCTCAGTTATATACTTGAGTTTGGCGTCCACCTAACAGTATATTGATAATTCTCCGGTTACCAAGGCTCACTACATGAACTACGAGTTCACTTCAAACTCCACCCTCACCTCAGACTTCCATTACATTTTCGAAGCACCTCACTGTCCCATCTATATTTACTCCTTCGAAGAAATATTCGAAACCGAGCAGTTCGAAATTGAAGAAGAATATACGCAAGAACCCTCGTGGTTCACAGTACCTTTCAGGATCACAACGAGGGATCAATTCAATAGCATATATCGTACCTGGCACGGTTCGGATTTCAAGTGGGATTCGACCGAGTCGGAAGATTTCGTCGACTGGAGCACCCAGTGCTCCTCAAAGACGGAAGAAATGGAAACGCAAAACCCTGGGACAGTTATCCGGGGGCCAGATATCCCCTCGGCCTGGGCCTAATATACTTTTATATGTACTATAAGTACATCCTAAACCTCGAGAAAAAGGAGATTCAGGTTTTAAGTCCAGAGTCGGACCAACCAAACCCTTTTATACCTACACCCCTAGAGTTTGTCAAACGTTGGATACCTTACATAAGATTCCTAAAAGACTTTCAAGGATATCGAGAACTCTGGTACGAAGTACCAGTAATCACTCATCCAGGGCTACTAGAGCAGTTAGCCTATCTGGAAAGTATCACAATGGCGGGGATACCTCAGGATGCGTGAAAACGAATAATGGCGGGTGAACCTATGGATACCCCGCCCGACACGACGGATAAGGTGGATCATTCCGCCATTCATAGTCCCTTCCCTTCCACACCTCAGGACCCTGCATCCCGGAGAGGAGTTGTACCCTCTCACCGATCCTCCAGTGTCATAAGCACGCATAGGATATCAAGGGCCTCTACTCCTGAACCAGGAGGAGACCACGTTGCAAACTTAGCCAGATTGGCTGCCCGTCTTGGGATAACTTTGGGTCGAATAAGGCAGGACATAGACACCTCGCTCGACCAAGCCAACATTGCCTTCAAAAATCTGAAGGGGGCAACCCAGGACAATACCTTAAAGTTAATTAAGGTACAGCAACAAATCGCAGAAGGACAAGATGTCCATGGCAATGAAATTGGGCTTTTGTTGATGCAGCTGGCAGGAGTAGAAGCAGAGGTCAAAGGGATCCAAGAGGAAATGATCCGGGAAGTGGCAAAGAAATTAGACGCCCAAGAAAGGCGTCAACAGGAACATGAAGAAGTGACTACGAGGTTACATGGAACGATCGGACACGAAAGCCAAGCGGCATTAGCCCGTGATCAGACTCTGGAACAGATGGTCCTCAGTCTAAGAGCAGAATTTGTAGAATTCTGCGCACAAGGCGTTACTCGTGAAAGAGAGATCAACCGTACGCTAGGACAGATGCGTTTAGATCAGACTACTCGCCAGGCGGAGATCCGCCGATCTCAGGACCGGCAGCAACAACAAGATAACGAGACTAATAATACCCTGAAGGTATTAACACAGTCAATAAACAGAATGTTGGCTGCAGTACCAAGTCCTGAAACTGCTGGACCCGCTCCTTTACCCGCAGTCCAAGAGACGGACGACGGGGAGTATTATGCCCCACCTACACGCTGGGAAAAGGGAAAAGGCAGAGACGCTTCTGTTGCATCCCCCTCAGCTGCACAAGGAGGTAACTCAGGGGATCCTAGTGACGACGACGATGATGATGATGAGAGAGGAAGACGAAGAGGAAGTCCTAGCCACCATGGGCCAGGACAAATGCCAGGACAGCCTGGCATGGCAGAAACACTTGCCAACGCGATGGCGCTAAACATTAAGCGACCCTCGGAGCCACCCCCTTTCTTTGAGGATAGACCCGCAAAAGATATATCTGTGTGGATTTTGCAATGCACGGACTATTTCGAAGGAAATCCGCGCAACTGGGATGACACCCGGGAACGTGTCATATATGCGCTCAGTCGTACAAAAGGAGACATAGTTCTTCCCTATACTATATGGTACCGGAAGGCTATGGACGGACTTCAAGGGGAAACCCAGCAACCGGAGCTGGCGACATGGATCCGCTTTGAACATGATATGATCAAGCGATTCGCCACGGTAGAAGCCGAAAGACTAGCGCTTCGAGGAATGAAACTAGTGACGTACGACGGAAGTATTGAACGATATCTGACACTCATGCACAATCATAACATTCGTGCATGCATGACCGGAGAATCCTGGAGGGAAGTAGTGGAAGACAAACTTGCGGAACAGATTGTCTGCAGGTTGTTGGCCCTGCAATATACTACGGATCAAGAATGGGAGGAAGCACTAAGGCTATGCGGGCGGTCAGAAGAAGCACTGCTAGCCAGAAAACGGATTGGGCGTGACCAGCCGTCAAAGCCCAAAATAGTCCAACAGGTCAAAAGAGAAGACCGACGGGACTCTAAACCGAAACGACAAAGTGATACTAAACCTTATGTCAAGGGGGGAGGAGCACCTCCACGAAGACGAAAAAAGGACGATGAACAGGAGAAGCCCAGGAAAAGGTTGGGAGGAGCGACGAAGGCCACCCACACAAACTTCGCCCAGGCCCACACCGGTATCCCGCAGAGTGCGATAGACACTCGGAGGAAAGAAGGAGATTGCACACGTTGTGCCAAGAAAAACCACACCTATCAAACGTGTTGGGGAGATGCCCATATATCGGCGGCAACAGTCAGCTCAAGACCGATAAAAATGGGAATTCGACGAGCAAGATCGGCTATTGTAAAGCCTAAATCAGCTCGCAGAGTCGCAACCGCCCAGAGCGCAGCCCGGGTAAATAAGATCTGGGAACTGGCGGACGATGAGGAACTGACCTAGGTCAGTTCATTGGCACCAACGGCGACGGCGATTGGGTATTCAGTGTCCTGACGGAACTGGAATCGAAATGGGAACCCCCTTTGGCTGGCGTGTATTGGGTACCGACCACGACGGGGATAGGGTAGTCCGTGTGCAACTACGGGAGTCGAAACTCAAAATGATCAAAGCGGCGCGAAGCAAGTCTCTCCTTACAGGATCAACGCAAGTAGGCTCTAAGTGAAGGGACCCCACGAGGGACTTGCGAGCTTAAACACAAGAATGAATATATGGAGAGTCTTGATCGAAAGAGAGGATAGTTAACTTGCCCACATGGCCTGGGAGCCAACAGTACGAAGTTCCTCGAGTCACCTGGTGGTTGCCTGCTACCCGTGTGCAAGCAAGTTACTATACCGAAGAAGTTGGGACATAGCAATGCAAGATCTACCTGATAACAATACACGACAGGAGGACAACCGACGCGGGCCGTTCCACCTACCACACGAGTCTGAGTCGTATTATACGTATGTACTATCTTGCCTTCTGGCCAGAGTGTGGGATAGGGATGTACCGCTTTGGTGCGCAAGGCCCCTCTGAGGGAGCTGGACGGATAACAGAAATCCTAAGGAAAAGGACTCAGTAAAAGCGGGAACCCCACACAAGGGGAGTAAAATGGCTAATAACCGCCCGAAAATCTGCTATGAGCCTAGGTCTGGCATGTCGGGAGAAGGCATCCAGCCTGAAAACTGGTCGTGTGCAATAGCGTATCGGTGAAACGCCGCTTTAGTATGTAGACCCAGATTGTTAGAGCTAAAGAGTTACTAGTTTGTCTGAGGAGACCTCAATGGTCGAAACTACGCGGGCGTAGTAACAAACATCTTGTTACCTACACCCAACACCATCGATGCCTAAACGAAAAAACCCAGAAAGTCTTATCCGTGTCAAGCGCGTCGAATTAGACGCTCCAAAACCAAAATGATACTACTGTCCGCAGGGGATCGCTTATCTCCATATACACGATCAGCGATACAAAATTAAGGTCTTATTAGACTCGGGATCCAACATGTTCCTTATAAACAAGGACCTAGTTGAAGACCTTCGCGTTCCTTCGGTAGAACGCGACAATGCAGTTGATATCCTAGGCTTTGACGGATCATCAGCCGCTTCTGGAGGGAAGTGTTACACTCTCCCAATAAAAATGGAAATAGGAAAAAACCGACACATCTCTGTAGTGTCGTGTGAAGTGGCTAAAGCCGGTCACTACAGGATGATAATTCCTTTTGGTTGGTGGCATCGTGAACACCCAGTGTGTCACATAGCAGATGCGGAAAATTGGACCTTCACGGCAAAATGTGGTGAAAACTGTGTGGAAGAAGATGAAGGAATAGCGGATATGTTCAAATATGACGAATCAGTCGCTTGGGATCCTAATGCCTGCCGCATTGGAAGAATCGGAGCCATCGAGAATACGGTGGAACTCGAACCATTACCGAAAGAATACAGGAATTACAAACATTTGTTAGAAGCACAGACGGCAGAAAAACTAGCCCCTAGACGGACATTGGATCATGAAATTAAGTTGATTCCAGGATCAACTCCCCCCTGGGGGCCGATATATCCACTATCCGAAAAACAGCTTAAGGCTTTACGGGAATACTTGGAAACGATGATCAAACAAGGGAAAATTACTCGGAGCCAATCACCAGCAGGCGCACCCATATTATTCGTACCTAAACCAGATGGTAGACTACATCTAGTTATGGATTATCGAAATCTGAATAAGATTACTATCCTCAACAAACATCCCCTTCCTCTAATGGCTGAACTCAGAGATAGGGTGGCCGGCGCAAAGATGTTCACCAAGTTAGACCTTAAGGACGGCTACCACCTGATTAGGATAAAAGAAGCAGATGAATGGAAGACAGCATTCCGTACAAGGTACGGACACTACGAATATAAGGTT
Source organism: Tuber brumale (assembly GCA_014065205.1). NCBI lineage: Eukaryota > Fungi > Ascomycota > Pezizomycetes > Pezizales > Tuberaceae > Tuber > Tuber brumale. The sequence continues at coordinate 168,085 of JACCEG010000201.1, forward strand.
ATGCCTTTTGGATTGGTAAACGCTCCGGCAACCTTCCAAGATATGATGAACCAAGTTCTTCAAAAATACCTGGATGTTGGAGTCGTGTGTTACCTTCATGATATTCTCATTTATTCAAAAAATGAGAAAGAACATGTTGAAGCCGTTAAAAGGGTTTTACAAAGTCTATCGGACTTCCAGTTAGCGGTATCAGTAAAGAAATCGACTTTCCATACCACTGAGGTGGAATTCCACGGCTATATGGTGGCGGTCGATGGGGTGTCTATGAGCACCCGAAAGGTGGAATCGATAATGGTCTGGAAAGCACCTAAGTCGGTTAGAGAAGTACAAGTCTTTATGGGGTTTGCTAACTCCTACCGACGATTTATAAAAAACCTCTCGGCTATTTGCAAACCAATAACCGCGACATTACTAGGAAATCCTAAGAATCTTAAGTGGGGAATTGAACAGAACACTGCTTTCGAAGAACTAAAGCACCGGTTCACCGCAGCCCCCATACTCCACCACTTTTTCCCAGAAAGAAAAACGGTGGTAGAAACAGACGCTAGCGATTTTCCACTCCGCTGCGTCCTTTCTCAATACTTTGAGAAAAGGCTACATCCAGTGGCTTTCCATTCCAGAAAGTTAAATTCGGCGGAACGCAATTATTAGATCCATGATAAGGAACTTCTCGCAATCCTCGAAGCTTTTAAGGAATGGAGACACTACTTGATCGGAACAGAAAAACCATTCACAGTCTTTACCGACCATCAGAACCTACAATACTTCCTCACCTCGAAAGTCTGGAGTGGCCGTCAGATACGATGGGCTCAGAAGTTGGTAGAATACAATTTCCGTATCGTATATCGACCAGGCACGAAGGGCGGAAAGCCTGACGCATTAAGCAGGCGGCCAGAGTACCGCCCTGAGGAGGGAGCTATGCATCGCGAACAGAAAACTTTAAAAGAAGAAAATTTGTTGGTATTGCTAGTAGCGAGGGTAGGCGATGAAGGAGAAGACTGGGATGGAGATAAGGATTTGGATTTGGAACCTCGAAGAGGTGGCAAGGAACCCATTATCAGGGTTAAGAGATTGAGCAAAAGGACATACTTGCCAACAAAGGGCTCACGAATGGCGGCAGGGCATGACCTATACGCTATAGAAGATGACATTGTCCCGAAATATGGACAAGCGTTAATAAGGACAGGTATAGCTGTGGGGCTACCCTAAGGAACTTACGGACGAGTTGCCCCAAGAAGTGGACTAGCGGTCCGAAGCGGAATCTCAACTGGCGCAGGAGTAATCGATGCTGATTACACCGGCGAACTCAAAGTCGTACTTTTTAACCATAAAGATGTGGACTGGCAAACAAGAATGGGCGATCGCATAGCTCAATTGGTGGTAGAAAAGGTCAACACTTCGGACATGATGGAAGTCGACGACTTGGAAGAAACGGAGCGAGGAACCGCGGGATTCGGAAGCACCGACATAGCGACAAGATCCTTGATCATCAAGGAACAGGAACCTAGGATCAGCTACCTACAGGCATCGGCTAAGGACAACGAACATTGGTAAGATATTTCTGAAGTACCCGAAAATGTTCTAATGTTAAATGCTATTATCCTGCAAAAAGGTATGAAGCAATTCAATCCTGAATTCCTAAGCGAAATACAAGCAGCTATAGGGACAGACACAGCATGGAGGCAATGGAGGGAAGAACTCACTAGGTTACGAGACGAAGGAAAGGATTTTCCCAAAGACTGGACTTTAACCGACGATCTACTATATTATAAGCAACGACTATTTGTACCAAATAGTCAGACACTATATACCAAGATTACAGAGGGATGTCACGATGCAAAGGTTTCCGCACATTTCGGTCAAGAAAAAACTTTGGAAATAATCATGAGAGACTTCTACGGGAAAGGACTTGCGGCATGGGTCAACGACTACCTACGATCTTGCGATGAATGCGAACATAACAAATCGCGTAGACACACTAAGTACGGATTACTGCAACCATTGCAAATACCCTATGCGGCAGGGGCATCCATCTCAGTGGACTTCATTACCCAACTACCAGAGTCGCAAGGATGCACTCAGATAATGGTAGTAATTGACCGGTTCACGAAGATGGCACATTTCATCGGACTTCAGACCTCGGCTATGGACAAGGATGTCGCAAACGCATTCCTGAAAGAAGTATGGAGGCTGCACGGCCTACCAACCGAAATTGTCTCGGACATGGACTCAAAGTTTGCAGGAGAACTTTGCGAATCCCTTTGCAAGGCGCTGGAAATTAAGGGAAGAATGTCAGCGGCATATCACCAGCAGACTGACGGACAAACTGAACGTACCAACCAAGTGCTGGAAGGTTACCTTCGAAGTTTTGTCAATTACGATCAGGATGATTGGTATCAGCTGCTACCTCTAGCTGAACATGCCTATAACAACTCCGCAACCAACGCTCACGGGATGTCACCTTTCTATGCGAACTACAGATTACATCCACAAAAAGAGTAGATGAAGGAGCGTGAAGCTCAAAATCCAGGAGCAACACTTTATGCAAACTGGATTAAGACGATACATGAACAAGCAAGAGCGTCGCTAGAAAAGACGCAAGAAGGGATGTCAAAATATTATGACCGAAGAGCTCGAGAACAGCCGGACTTCAAGATCGGGGACAAAGTAATGTGGAACGCAAAAAACATCCGCACCCGACGAAAATCCAAGAAGCTAAGTCCAAAGCTATACGGCCGCTTCCAAATTATGGAAAAACGGGGATCCAGAGCATTCAAGCTCAACATATCCGATGGAGGTAACATACATCCCGTATTCCATGTCGCCCTATTGGAACCCTACCGCAAGTCAGTTCATGGCAATCGCCAACAACCCCCTAGAGAACCGGAGGATATTGACGGTGGTCTACAATGGGAGGTTGAAAAAATCGTAAGACGCGAAATTCGTTCTTACAGGAAACGAGTACGTGGCCGCTATCAAGAGAAGCGAGAACTGTGGTACTTCGTTGAATGGCAAGGGTGTTCGGAAGATGAGAACACAAGGGAGCCTGCCACCGGTATGGAAAATGCGGAGGAAGTCGTGGAGAATTTTCATAATGAAAATCCGGACATGCCAGGAAGGGCAGAAGTAAGATAGTGCGGAAAAGGTTTTCCTACCGTGGCCAAGTAAACGCGGAAGGTTTTTTACCCTGACCACACTGAGTCTTGAAATGTATTTAGAAGAAATTATAAAATGGTTATAAAGGCATTCGAGGCGAAGCCTGGAAGGAGGGAGCTCATGTTAGGCATATGGAAATCCGAGACATGTGCACAGACCCACGGTAGGGTAACTGCGCACAGACCCTCAATTTACCGGAGTGCCAACACCCCCCTCCGGCCCCCTTATGGGGCCCGCACGTCATTAGCGAGATTTCGAGAGTTGCGTCCCATAACTAAAATGTCACATCAATGAAGCCCACTTCATAACACCATATACGTCGCCGCCGTCCGTCCGACCGCATGCTGTTCGCAGGATATATGAGAGGGGACCTTTGGCGACATCTGGGAAGTGGAACGGAGGAAATCCGTGGGAGGCGCATTGAGATAGTAGGCTTCAAAGTTAGGCTTCCTAACTATGGGCTGTAGGTGACGTGACGTTTTCGGCGAAATACTCCAAGAGGATATCCAAGTGGCGGAAGCTCTTAGGGGTATACCGAATCCACCCATACCCTTCTGAGATCAGCTGTAGGTTGGTTGGTCATAGTAATAGGACCCCTCTACGGAGGCCGGCGGACCAAGGGGAAGCATGCTCAGAATGGAAGACCTAGATAAGTAGGAGACCCTTAAGACGCTGACACGTCGGGCTCAGACTTGCGATTGGCACTAGGTGGCCCGGCATGAACCTGATCACTTCATGACCGAAGAGACTACTGGGACGATAGTCAACAAGACTAAAGTAATATAATAGTCTATGCGGACATTTAAGTTAGAGGCCGCTGTTTGGAATAACAAATAGTGCAGTCATCTCAACGGAGGAATACTATTCCGAGTCCGCGAAAGGGTGTGATAAGTTTCAGGGTCACACGCTGTTCGCACTTATAAGATTCTGGACGTTTGCGTATTAAAACCAGAGTGGTACTTCGCAGGCATAGTAGTTAGAAGTAGTCCGAGAACACACAGACGCGGGATATAAATATCGTAGTGCCTCCCGAGCTTTACAGACATCATCAAGCAACGGAGAAGAGATCTTATCAATATAAAATTGTTTACCTCATCAATCATTACCTTACTTTTATTCTTATCGAGACGAGCCTTCCTCCACAGGTTCTCCGAACAACGATTTTGGCCTACATCCCTCAGTTATATACTTGAGTTTGGCGTCCGCCTAACAGATCATTTGTTAAGGTCTAGTGTTTGGGAAAATCCTTTCATTCATCTCGTAACCTAATAAGCTCTTCCCTCCATTGTCTCCCTGCTGGGTCTAATTCAATACCTGCCTGTATCTCGCTTAGCAATTCAGAATTGAACTGCTTCATATCCTTTTGCGGGATACTGGCGTTTGACCTTAGAACCTTTTCGCGTACTTCTGAAATATCATACCAATGTTCGTCATCTTTAGCCAATGCCTGTAGCTAGCTGATGCTAGGTTCCTGTTCCTTGATGATCAGGAATCTTGTCCCTACAGCGGTGCTTCCAAATCCCGCGGCTCTTCGTTCCGTATCTTCCAAGTGGTCTACTTTTATCATGTCCAATATGTTGACCTTTTCTACCACTTGTTGAGCTATGCAATGCCCATTCTTATTTAGCAGTCCGCATCCTTCTGGTTGAAAAGTACGACTTTGAGTTCACCGGTGTAATCAGCATCGATTACTCCAGCGCCGGTAGAGATACCGCTTCGGACTACCAATCCGCTTCTTGGGGCAACTCTTCTATAAGTTCTTTCCCGTAGCCTGACAGCTATACCCATCCTTATCAATGCTTGTCCATATTTCGGGACATTGTCATCCTTTGTGACGTACAGGTCATGTCCTGCCGCCATTCTTGAGCCCTTTGTTGCCAAGTATGCCTTTTTGCTCAACCTTGTGACCCAAATAACGGGCTCCGTTCCACCTCTTCGAGGTTCCAGATCCAAATCCTTATCACCATCCCTGTCTTCTCCTTCTTCGCCTATCCTCGCCACTAGCCATAACAAGAAACCTTCTTCTTTCAAAGTTTTCTGTTCGCGATGCGTAGCTCCCTCCTCAGGACGGTACTCTGGCCACCTGCTTATAGCATCAGGCTTTCCACCCTTCATGCCTGGTCGGTAGACAATGCGAAAATTGTATTCTACCAACTTCTGAGCCCATCGAATCTGACGGCCACTGCAGACTTTTGAGGTGAGGAAGTATTGTAGGTTCTGATAGTCGGTAAAGACTGTAATTTGTTTTTCCGTTCTGATCAAGTAGTGTCTCTATTTTTAGAATGCTTCGAGGATCACGAGAAGTTCTTCATCATGAATTTCATAATTGCGTTCCGCCGAATTTAGTTTTGTCAAATGCAATGCTACCGGATGTAATCTTTTTTCCTAGTATTGAGAGAGAACGCAACCGAGTACTAAGTCGCTAGCCTCGGTTTCTACGGCTGTCTCTCTTTCTGGGAAAAGGTGGTGGAGTATAGGTGCTTTGGTGAATTAGTGCTTTAGTTCTTCGAATGCCGTGTTCGGTTCAACTCCCCATTTAAAATTCTCAGGATTTCCTTTGAGCGTCTCGGTTATGGGTTTACTAATAGGCCAGAAGTATTTTATAAATTGTCGGCAGAAGTAAGCAAACTCCATGAATACTTGTACTTCTCTAACTGACTTAGGTGCTTTCCAGATCATTATGGACTCCACCTTTCGGGTGCTCATAGATACCCCATCGACCGCCACTATATAGCCCCGGAATTCTAATTCCATGGCATGGAAAGTCGACTTTTTTCGGCGATACCGCTAATTGAGAGTCCGATAGACTTAGTGACACTCACTTAAAAGCTTCAATATGTTCCTTCTCATTTTTTGAATAAGTGAGAATATCATCAATGTAACATACAACCCCAACGTTAAGGTATTCCTAGAGAACTTGGTTCATCATATCTTGGAAGGTTGCCAGAGCATTGACCAATGCAAAAGGCATAACCTTATACTCATAATGTCCGTATCTTGTATGGAACGCGGTTTTCCATTCCTCTCCTTCTTTCATCTTAATCAAGTGGTAGCCCTCCTCCAGGTCTAGCTTGGTGAAGATCTTTGCGCCGACTACTCTATCTCTAAGTTGAGATATTAGTGGAAGGGCATGTTTGTTGAGGATAGTAATCATATTTAGATTTCAATAATCCACAACTAGACATAGTCTGCCATCTGGCTTAGGTGCGAATAATATGGGTGCCCCTGGTGGTGATTGGCTCCGAGTGATTTTTCCTTGTTTGATCATCATTTCCGGCTATTCCCTTAATGACTTAAGCTGTTTTTCGGGTAGTGGATATATTGGCCCCCAGGGGGAAGTTGATCCTGGAATCAACTTGATTTTAGGATCGAATGTTCGTCTCGGGACTAATTCTTCGGCCATCTGGGCTTCCAACAAATGTTTATAGTGCCTGTATTCTTTTGGTAAGAACTCCAGTTCTACTGTATTTTCAATGGCACCGATTCATCCTTTACGGCATGCATTAGGATCCCACTCGCCTGATTCGCTATATTCAAACGTATCTGCTATTCCTTCATCTTCTTTCGCAGTGTTTTCACAACATTTTGCAGACAAGGTCCAATTTTGTGCATCTGCTACGTGAGACACGGGGTGTTCACGATGCCACCAACCGAAAGGAATTATCCTTCCATAGTGACCTGCCTTAGCCACTTCACATGATACTTCAGAGATGTGTTGGTTTTTTCCAATTTCTAATTTAATAGGGAGAGTGTCACACTTCCCTCCTACAGCGGCTGATGATCTGTCAAATCGTAAGATATCAACTGCATTGTTGCGTTCTATTGTAGGAATGCGAAGGTCTTCATCTTGCTCCTTATTGATAAGGAACACATTGGATCCCGAGTCTAACAAGAGTTTAACTTTGTATCACTTATCGTGTATATGGAGGTAAGCGATCCCCTCAGGACAGTTGTATCGGTTTGGTTTTAGAGCTTCTAACTCAATGCGCTTAGTGCGGAAAAACATTTTCTTAGTTCTTTCATTTAGGCATCGTTGGTATTGGGTGTAGGTAACAAGGTATTTGTTACTAAGCCTGCGTAGTTTCGACCATTGAGGTCTCCGCAGACAAACTAGTAATTATTTAGCTCTAACCATCTGGGTCTACATACTAAGCGGTGTTTCACCAATACGCAATTGCGCATGACCAGTTTTTAGGGTAGATGCCTTCTCCCGATACACCAAACCTAAGCTCATAGCAGGTTTTTGGGCAGTTATTAGCCATTTTACTCCCCTGGTGTGGGGTTCTCGCTTTCACCGAATCCTTTCCCTTAGGTGTCCAGTTATTCATCCAGCTCCCTCAGAGGGGCCTTGCGCACCAAAGCGGTACATCCCTATCCCACACTCTGGCCAGAAGACAAGATGATACATATGTATAATACGACTCAGACTCATGTGGTAGGTGGAACTGCTCGCGTCAGTTGTCCTCCTGTCTTGTATTGTTATCAGGTAGATCTTGCATTGCTATGTCTCAACTTCTTCAGTATAGTAACTTACTTGCACATAGGTAGTAGGCAACTATCAAGTGACTCAAGGAACTTCGTGCTGTTGGCTCCCAGGCCATGTGGGCATGTTGACTATCCTCTCTTTCGATCGAGACTCTCCATATATTGATTCTTGTGTTCGAGCTCGTAAGTCTCTTATGGGGTCCCTTCACTTAGAGCCTACTGGCGTTGATCCTGCCAGGAGGGACTCGCTTCGCCCAGCTCTGATCATTTTGAGTTTCGATTTCCACAGTTGCACACGGACTACCCGATCCCCATCATGGTCGGTACACAATACACCCCAGCCAAAGGGAGTTCTCATTTCGATTCCAGCTCTATCAGGACACTGACTACCCAAACGCTGTCGCCGTTGGTGCCAATGAACTGACCAAGGCCAGTTCCTCGTCGTCCGCCAGTTCCCGGATTTTATTAACTTGCAATGAATTCTGGACCGCCGCAACTTTGCGCGCTAATTTAGGCTTTACAATAGCCGATATTGCTCATCGAATGCCCATTTTCATCGGTCTTAAGCTGGCCATTGCCCCCGATATATGGGCGTCTCTCCAACACATTTGATATGTGTGGTTTTTCTTTCCACAACATGTGCAATCTCGTTCTTTCCTTCGGGTGTCTATTACACTCTGCGGAATCCCGGTATGAGCCCCGTCGAAGTTTGTATGAGTGGTCTTTGGTATACCTCCCAACTTCTTTCGGGGCTTTTCCGGTTTATTGTTCCTTTTTCGTTTTCCTGGTGGGGCTCTACCTCCTTTGATATAGGGTTTCGTCTCCCACGGTCTTTTTGGTTTAGAGTCTCCGCGGTCTTCTCCTTTGACCTCTTAGACTACTTTGGGCTTGAACGGCTTGTCCCGCGCAATCTTTTCTCTGGCCCCAAGACCTTCTTCCAACTGACCACATAGCCTTAGTGCCTCTTCCCATTCTTGATCCGTTGTGTACTGCAAAGCCGACAACCTGCAGACAATTTATTTGGGAAGTTTATCTTCACCTTCTTGCCTCCAGGACTCTCCAGTCATGCGTCCACGAATGTTATGTTATGCATGATCATTAGATAATGTTCAAGGCTACCATCATAGTCGACTAGCTTCATAGCTCTTAGTGCTATTCGTTCGGCTTCCACTAGGGCCAATCGTTTGATCATATCGTGTTCAAAACGAGTCCATGTTGCCAGCTCCCGTTGCTGGGTTTCCCCTTGAAGGCTGTCCATAGCCTTCCTATAGCAGGCAGTATATAGAAGTACTATCTCTCCTCTCGTACAACTAAGCACATATATGACTTGTTCCCGGGCATCCTCCCAGATTTGCGGGTTCTGCTCGAAATAGTCGGCGCATTGTAGGATCCACACATATATATCTTTTGCGGGTTTATCCTCAAAGAATAGGGGTTGCTCAGATGGTTGCTTGATGTTTAGCGCTATCACATTGGCAAGTGTCTCTGCGATTCCAGACTGTTCGGGTGTTTTTCCTTGCCTTCTCCGGCTAGGACTTCCTCTCCTTCTTCCTCTCTTACCATCCTCGTCATCATCGTCACCGGGATCTCCCGGGTTACCTCCCTGGGCACCTGAGGTGAATGCATCAGCGGCTTCACGGCCTTTTCCCTTGACCCTGCGTGTAGGTGGAGTGTAGTACTCCCCGTCATCAGTTTCTTGGACTGTGGGTAAGTGTGCGGGTCCTGCAGCTTCGGGGCTTCGTACAGCGGCTAATATCTTATTCATGGCTACTGTTAACCCTTTTAGGGTTTGGTTTATCACGATATTCTGCAGTTGTTGCTGGTCTTGAGAGCTGTGAATCTCCGCTTAGTGGGTCATCTGATCTGTACGCATTTATCCTAGGGTACAGTTGACCTCTCTTTCACGAGTGACACTCAGAGTGCGAAATTATACGAATTCCACTCTTAGACTAAGGACCATCTGTTCCCAAGTCTGATCTCGGGCTAATGCTGCCTGGCTTTCATACCCAAGTGTTCTATGCAACCTCGTGGTTACCTCTTCATGTTCTTGTTGACGCCTCTCTTGAGTATCTATCTTCTTCACCACTTCCCATATCATTTCATCCTGGATACCCTTGACCTCCTGTACCACACCTGCTAGCTATATCAACAAGATCGCAATATCGTTGTCGTGGACATATTGTTCCTCTGCAATTTGCCATTGAACCTTGATTAGTTTTAAGGTATTATCTTGAGTGGCTCCCTTTAAATGTGTGAAGGCGATATTGGCTTCGTCGTGTGAGGTATCTATATTTTTCCTTACCTGACCCAGTATCATCCCCAAACGAGCGGCTAGCGTAGCTGGTTTCACGGCATGGTCTCCACTTTGTTTGGGCGTGGCAGACCGTGATATCCTACATCAGCTTGCGATACTAGATGATCAGTGAGAGGGTAGAGCTCCTCTCCGAAATGCTGTTTCTTGTAGTATCACTGGGAAGCAACTATGTATGGCAGAATCATTGGTCTTATCCGTCGTGTCGGATCGGGTATTCATAGGTTCACCCGCCATTATGCTCTTTCTCGGATCTTGTGAAAAATCAGCCATTGTGATACTTTTCAGATAGGCTAATTGCTCTAATAGTCCTGAATGAGTGATTACTGGTACTTCATACCAGAGTTCTTGATATCCTTTAGAAGGTTTTAGGAATCGTATGTAAGGTATCCAACGCTTGAGATAGTCTAGAGGTGTAGGTATGAAAGGGTTCGGTTGATCTGATTGTGGACTTAGAATCTGAATTTCCCTTTTTTGAGGTTTAGAATGTAGATATGGTTCATATCAGGATTTTGTCATGCCCAGACTAAGGGGATGTCTGGTCTTCGGATGACTGTGCCTGGTTTCTTGTTATCGGAGTACTGGGTACTCCGCTCAAGAAAACTTGCTGACTTGGTAGAACTGCACAGGAAGTTTGGACCGTACTAGGTACGATATATGCAATTGAATTGATCCCTCATTGGGATCCCAAAAGGTATTTTGAACCACTAGGGTTCTGTGATAAACTCTTCTTCAATTGCGAATAACTCACTATCGAACGCTTCTTCGAAGGTCTGAATATAGATGGGACGGTGTGGTGCTTCGAAGATATAATCGAAGTCCGAGGTCAGGGTGGAGTTTGAGGTGAACTTGTAGTTCCTATAGTGAGCTTTGATAACAGGAGAACTATCAATATACTGTTGGGCGGACGCCAAACTCAAGTATATAACTGACGGACGTAGGCCAAAAATCTGTGATTGGAGAATCTGTTGAGGAAGGCTCGTCTCAATAAAGTAATGTAAATTAAAGATTTAAAATGTGAAGCAATATTATATTGATAAGATCTCTTCTCCATTGCTTGATGATGTCTGTAAGCCCAAAAGATACTTCAATATCTATACCGCACACTTGAGTGCTCGCGGACCACTTCTAACTACTATGCCTCCAAAGTACCACTCTGGTTTTAATACGCAAACGTCCAGAATCTTATAAGTGCGAACACCGTTTGACCCTGAAACTTATCACACCTTTCCACAGGAACACGGAATAGTATTCCTCCATTGAGATGACTGTACTATTTTTAATACCAAACAGCTGTCTCTAACTTAGATGTCCCCATAGACTATTATATTACTTTAGTCTTGTTGACTATCGTTTCAGTAGTCTCTTCGGTCATGAAGTGATCAAGTTCATGATGGTTCCCCTAGTGCCAATTGCAAGCCCGAGGCCAATGTGTCAACATCTTAAGGGTCTCCGATGTATCTAGGTCTTCCTTTCTGAGCATGCTTCCCCTTGGTCCACTGGCCTCCGTAGAGGGGTCCTATTACTAGGACCAACCAACCTACAGCTGATCTCAGAAGGGTATGGGTAGATTCTGTATACCGCTCATAGCTTTCACTACTGGGATATCCTCTGAGAGTATTTTGCCAAAAATGTCGTGTCACCTTCGGCCCGTAGTTAGGAAGCCTAACTTTGAAGCCTACTATCTCAATGCAACTACCACGGATTTCCTCCGTTCTACTTCCCAGATGTCGCCAAAGGTCCACTCCCATGTATCCTCCGAACAGCATGTGGTCGGACGGATGGCGGCAACGTATATGGTGTTATGAAGTGGGCTTCATTGATGTGACATTTTAGTTAAGGGACGCAACTCTCGAAATCTCGCTAATTACGTGCGGGCCCCATAAGGGGGCCGGAGGGGGGTGTTGGCTCCTGTAAATCGAGGGTCTGTGCACAGTTACCCTACCATGGGTCTGTGCACATGTCTCGGATTTCCATATGCCTAACACTAGCTAACCATAATGCTTGATATACTGCATTGCTAATTTCCTGATGTCGATTGTAATAATCATTGGATGCGGGCATTGTCATCGAGTTTACATTACAGATGTCAAGAAAGTAGTACACTCATCCATAGACAGCCATGTATGGAGACCTTCCAATAGTATCCGAGTGACCTCCATTGGACTAAGCTATCACTTCAGGTAGGAAGGTTAGCCAGTTAGGCTGGCAGACATTAACAATATTCCTTAACGCAGTCTTCAATTCTCTGATCGTTCTTTCTCCCTGTTCTTTGGTCTAGTGATAACCAGCTATAGCCATGATGTATTCCACTTCCATTGTCTTCAAGGTCTGTTTCTAGAACCAGCAGGTAAATCGAGAGTCCGCATTGCTAACAAATGATGTACCTGCTCCATGAGGTGTAAAAATATGGTGCCCAAGTAACTCCATCATCAACAGTTTGCTAGCATTCACTGATGTCAGCATCAGCCTGCTGAAACTCCCTGTTCTGTCCACTACTACTAATCCTGAATCCTATTGTTTCAGCTTGGTGGATGGGCCCATGAAATCAATAGCATAACTAGAGAATATTTCAGAAGGGAAAGGAAGTGAAAGGGTATTGCCCATTGGTAATGTGGTCAGCTCTTGGTTCAGCTGGCATATATGGTACTGCTGAACATAATCCTGAAAGTCCTTTCTCAACTCCACCCAGTAGTTGTATTCCTATGGGTATCAGAGGTTTCGTTTAGAACTTTAATGTTAGTTATTATGTATTTCTCCTATCCTCAGTTCTGTTAGCATTTCTCTATTTACCCTATGACCTCTCATGATGTATAGCCAATCCTCTCCTCGTCCTATAGCAGTGTAGAGAAGGCCATCACGTATATTGTCATATTGCATTATTCTGTTTCTTGAAGTGTATTTAGAATCCATTGTTAACTGGTAGATAAAATCATTCCTATATCCTTTGATCATCTGTTCCCTCTAAATGCTTTTCATATCATCCACTTGTTAGACCATATCCCTTTCACCCACCACTCTTTCTAATACCGTTACCTCCTCCTCTACAGATGTCTCATGTACTTTGCAGAGCTCTCCTTTTTGGTGAGGTAGGGAGGATAGTTCCAATACCAGAACCTCATTAAGGTATACAAGAAACACTCCATGGAGGGATTCGTGGTGGGAATGCTCAGGGCACTCGAGTTCGTGACATTTGGTGGTGGAAGTGCCATAGTCTAATGCTTTATTTACGTACTCCTTAATAGCTCGGATATCAAGGCGGGGGCATGGTAAATGGGTATCTTTGTTCCCGTGATCATGCTTGGTGTTTGGTGGAGTTTCAATAGCCAGCGGGCTGCTGCATGGTGAGCTAAAGTAGGTCTTGGTTTTAGGTTTCAATTCTTCATGGTCAGGACAAAAAGGTATGTTGCAAAATGCCCAATGTATTGATATATGTTCTAGTTCCTTCTCACTCCTACCCATAGTATACCTTCAATGATCTCCCCAATCAGTTAGGGGTTTGCTATTTTGGTAATCACCTCCATTTAGCCGTACCTGCTCCTGGCTGCAGTTTTTTCCGCATTCTGAATGAGCACTAATGTGCTCAATACTGCAGACTTCAAATTGAGACATATTGGCTTTGATATCAGGATCTGCTTCAGACAGAGAAGATGAAATAAGTGATAAAGTAGGTAAGTCATCTTCTTGGGTAGCTTCTTTCGCATAGTGTGGGTAATCATCAGTTTGTGCATAAAGACAGGATAAAGCATCCGCTAAATCCTTCCATCATCCTGGTCTGCGTACGATTTTCATGCCATATTTCCCAATGAATCCTCTCCATCACAGTGGCTTTTTGCTGAGTGTGGTACTTGTCTTGAGATATGTTAGAGGTAGACAATCTGTAACGATAGTAAACTTGCTTCCTGTAAGTATGTGATGAGATACCATCAGTGCATCAAGTATTGCGAGGGCTTCCTTATCCATTGTGACATAATTCATTTGGATATTTCACAATTTCCTGCCCAGAAGCGAAGTAGGTCTGCCATTCTCAGGTGATTCTACTCGTCCTACCCATGCCCCTACACCTGTATTATATGTATCGGTTATTAGCCATATTGGAAGTGATGAGTTATATTGCAGGGGTTTCATGACCTTCTGCTTTGAAATAATTGGGTCAATTTTGTCAACATTTTCTATAGCGTGGTCTTAGGTGGTGGTGTATACAAATTCCACTGTTCCAATGAATCCCGTTAAGAGTGATGTAATAATTGCAATGTGGAGCAAAAACTAACTGATGTAATTCATTGTTCCTAGAAATTCCTGTAATTATTTCTTCATCTGTGGCATTGTCCATTCTTCAATGTTTGCTACTTTTTTTATGTGCTGGCGAGTATCCCTCATCCTTAATAATGTGGCCTAACACTTCTATACTGGAGGCGAAAAATTCTGATTTCTTCCTGCTAGTATAGAATTGAGCTTCATTTAGTTTGTCGCAAATCAATGATACATGTTGTAAATGTTCAGCCACTTTATCAGGAAAAATGTTTATATCGTCTATATGTCCTCACATCACTTGCACTAAATAGTTTGTAAATAGAGCGGACATTATATTTATAATTGTTCTCATAGCATTCATATCTCCTTGTAGCATAACCTTGCTAACAAAACATCCCAATTGTGTTTTGCAAGCGTTCTTGCTCACATTCTGTGGTTCCACTCTTGTTTGAAAATAGGCATCAATAAGATCAATTTTGCTGCAGTATCTTGTCCTTCTTAGGGCATTCAAAATCTTCACTTAGTTGAGAATGTTCTGAACATCCTTAATTGTTATCACATTCCTGACCGTGAGGTCCACCAATTGTCTCATGCGTTTCTCAACTTTCCTTTCTTGTGTAAACATTGGCGCTGTCAATGAAACTGCTTGTTATACTATAATTCCTGCTTTCTCTTTTCCTCTAAGCTCTATGCTCATATCTATTGCCTATTGTTTCGGTATTGAGTAAGTGGGTAAAGAATACTGCTACTTTCCTGATTAAAGGTTTATCTCACAATTGATCTTCCTTAGGGGTGGTAAACTGTGCGGTATTTCCACTTGAAACACTTCCGTATATCGTGCCATGACATTTTCAGTACTGACTACTACTGCTCTGATCATACAAATAGTGTGGGTGCAAACAATTTGCACATTCTGTTTTGTAAACAATATTGCCAACTAGCCACATTCGATATGAGCTTGGTATTGTTCTAGAAAAGGCATTCCTATCAGGGTATCATATTTTGCTAGGTTACCAACTACCATGGTAGTTCCTAGTACACTCAATTTCCCTACTAATATGTTAACAGTACATTCTTTGTGACCTTCGGACCGTGATTCTTTCATCGCTAGGTGGATCTTGATTGGTGTTTTTAATTCCTAATAAGGGATTCCATACACGGTCACGAAGGTAGTGCTAAGCAAGTTGTCTTCTATCGATCCTGTATCAAACAGGACTCTAGCTTCTTTACCATTGATGTGCATAGTTCCTTTAATACTATTATTGGATTGAACGTTGGTTGGTCTAGCAGCCATGATGAGGATTTCTTCTTCTTCCTCTATTTTTATGCCATTGATAAACACGTCTTCTGTGAGATTTTCATATTCCGCTGTGTTCGAGGTAACCTCCTTTTTCACATTTCCTTTACCCTTACCTTTGTCTTTGTCATCTTTACTAGTTCAGTCTCTTGCTAGGTGCCCTTTACGTCTACAGGTATAGCAAACACCTCTTTCGTTTCGTTCCTTAGGCATGCTGTAGGGCTTATTATTCATTTTTCAATTGTTCTTCCATCTTTCTTGTTTGGAAGTGAATACTTTTGCTGGTTTATCGAACCTATCCTTCACATAAGCGCCAGTGCTTTTTAAGATAGCATCTGTGCTCTGTGCATTTTCTATAACTTCAGCAACAGTGTCGCTTGCAGTATACTGTAAATCTGCTTACTGTCGTAGCCTAGAGTGCATACTCTTAAAAAGCTCTTAAATAAAGGCATAATCGATTATGGTGTTTACAGGTTGGCATGATCGAAACATCAGCAAATCAGTTGCCATAGTTGATATTCCTTTTATCTTGCCCTTATATATCTGCATGATTTCGTGGAATTTGCGATAGGTATCATGCTCTTATTTTGAACATCGGAATCTTTCTCACAGAAAACCAGCAAGCCAATCTCTTATCATATCTTTGCCGAATTGCTCAGCTGGTTGGAAAGCATCTTCTTTAACTTGTTCTTCAGTATAGAGGATCCAATTGTCTTCTCCTCTGGACTCGGTAGTTTGTAATCCATTTAGGCATAGATATAAAGGTACTGAGTTATAATATCTATTGAACGCTTCTGGTTTGTAGTCATCCGCTTCACTGTTAAACTTATGAGGCAAAGAGACTTTGATACTGAGTTTGGCCGTAATAATGGGATTAGGCCTGGGAGTCTGTGGTCCTAGACACTGAGCACCTAGAGCTTCTAGTCCCAGAGAGTCCGCATGTAAAGGTATGTCATCTGATCTGCATTGCTATCAGAGCTATCTAGATTGTTACTTGGTGGTACTGAAGGTACTTGTATACCTATTGGCTTTCTTGGAGATGCTGAATACCCTCCAGGAGTGGTAGGGAGTAGTTCTAATTGGTAATGTACTGATTCTCTTATTGTTTGTTTGGTATCCTTCCTGGCTAGCTGCCTGGTAGCTGACTCGCTTACTGCTTGCTCTTTTGCTAGAGCCTTTATGTACTTACTGTTAGCATACCATGTGAGTTGTCTGGAACCTTCCTCAGGGGCCTTGCCCTTACTTGGTCCTGCATCGCCTTCAATCTCAATAACTGCATGAAGCTAAAAAAATGTGACTACCTCTTGTAAGTTGTAGTAAATGTAGGGTTATCACTCTTTATTCTTTACCAAAGATGGTAACTAGTGAAGCAAAGTCCCGAGACTTTAACTGTGTGGCTATTAAATGGACTTCTTACTGTATCACAACTACTGAAATTCCTGAGACGTTTAGTGGATTGTGAACTAAAGATTCTCAAAGCGAACTGAAGAGATTAACTGTTCAACCAAATATATTGAAAATTCTATTTCTGGAAGTCAGATTCCTCTAATGTGAAAGATAGCAGTTCTTAAATGCACTGGTTAAGCTACTCTAAGCCTTGTATCCTGAAAACATCTATAAGGCTTTGAAAGTGATAGCCTGGAAACTAAATATAAAACATTTAGAGTATCAAACCAATACGAGAAATGAAATATAAAACATATCGAGTATCAAACCGATACTCAAACCCAAGCATAAAAGATCTAGAGTATCGATCTGTTAGGCAGATACCAAACTGTAGTATAACTGAGGAGCTTAGGCTACAATATTTTTCCAGAGAATATATTGTGGAAGGCTACTCTCGATAAAATAGTTAACGGTAAATATTATTGTATAAACCAAATTATATCACTAAGATTCCTTCTCGCTTGCTTGATCATATCTGTGAAACGCATGAGGTACTTCAATATTTATATCCCGCATCTCCGTGTTCGCAGACTACTTCTAACTACTATGCTTCGAAATTACTTGTCTGATTTTAATACGCAAACATCCGCAATCTTGTAAGTGCAAGCACTGTTTAACCCTGTAACTTCTCACATCCTGTTATAGTTATGGAATAGTATTCCTCTGTTGGGATGACTGCGTAAGTTGTTATACTCAGCAGTGGTCTTCAACTTAGTTGTCAGCATAGACTATTATAATATGGTACTCTTGTTGACTCTCGTTTGTGTAGTCTCTTCAGTCATTTAGTGATCAGTTTCATGCCAGGCTACCTAGTACCAATCGCAAGTCCAAGCTTGACATGTCAACATCGTTAATGGTCTTCAATTTATCTAGTTGTTCCTATCTGAGCGGTCTTCCCCTTGGTCTACCAGCCTGTGTAGAGGGGTCTTATTACTAGGACCAATCAACCTACAGCTGATTTCAGAATGCTATGGGTGGATTTAGTATGTCCTCAATAGTCTGCACTACTGGAACATCCTCATAGAGTATTTCGCCGAAAACATCCTGTCACTTTTGGCGCATAGTTTAGAAAGCCTAACTTGGAAGCCTACTATCTCAATACGCCTCCTCCAGATTTCTTCTGTTCCACTTCCCCTATGTCGCTAGAGGCCCCGCCTCATATATGCTGTGAACAGCATGTGGTCTGATGGACAGTGGCAATGTATATGGTATTATTAAGTAGGCTTCATTGATGTGACCTTTTAGTTATAGCATGTAACTCTTGAAATCTCACTAATGATGTGCGGGCCCTGTGAGGAGGCTGGAGCTGGGTATTTGGCTTCGGTAAAATCGAGGGTTAGTGTGAAGTTACCCTACCATGAGGTCTGTGTGCTTTTATCTCAAATTTCCATATCTCTAACACAAACAAATACTCGAAACTAAACATAAAACATATAGAGTATCAAAGTGATACTCGAAACTAAACATAAAGCATATAGAGTATCAAACCCTATACTCTCATAGTAAAGGCACACCTCGTTTCCTGAAATACATTCAAAACATTAACAATATCAACTAATACCTGAAATTCTGAACCAGTAACCAATACTGGTTACACACACTATATAATCCACATATATATTTGTTGAGTAGATTTGGCCTTTAAGAATGGGGACAGTTCCAGTAGTGGCTTAATATTTAGCACTATTACATTGGCAAGTCTCCCTGCCATACGAGACTATTCTGGCATTCATCCTTGCCTACTATAGCTTGGACTTCCTCTGCCTCTACCTCTCTCCCCTTTATCATCATCATCATCACTAGTATCATCGGGATCTCACCACTGGGCTCCTGTGCTAGTTACCTCTACGGCTTTCTGATCCCTCCCTTTATCCCTTCACATTGGCAGAGAATAATAGCCATCGTCATTCCCCTCCTTGACCCCTGGTAAGGGTATCATTCTCAAAGCGCCTTGTTTTGATACAGTTGCTCGCACTTTATTTAACTAGTCCATTAATCCTTCATGGCATTATTTGCTTCTACCCCCTGCTGATGGTGTAGGATTTTGAGTTCCCGAATCTCCTTTTGGTAAATGATTTGATCCAATCTCTCAAAATCTAATACCAGGTTGACATCTTTATCGCTACTGATACTTTGACAACAGAATTAGGAATTCTGTTCATCAGCTCGTGACCATTTGTTCTAGCATTTCATCATAAGTTTCTGCCCTCTGGCTTTATTGCCCCGGTATTCCCTGTAACCTGGTGGTTACTTCCACATGTTCTTGTTGATATCCATCTTGCATGTCAATTTTTTCTCCTACTTCTTGTAGCATTTTCCATTATATGTCCTGCACCTCTTGTTTCACTCCTACCAGCTGCATTAATAAAACTGCATTGTTATTATATTGTATGTCTTGTATATTAGCGATCTGTTCTTTTACCGGAAGCAATTTTTAGCTATTGTCTTCGGTGAGTGCCTCTAAATATATAAAGGCGATGTTGACTTAATCGAGAGATATAGCGATATCTTGTCTAATTCGCCCCCAGGTTATCCCAAGATGACTAGCTAACTTGACTAGGTTTGCAGCGTGGTCTCAAGGCTTCGGTGTTGATGCCCATGATATCTGATGAGTACTAGTCACACAGGAAGATAGTGGATAAGAGGATACAATTCCTCTCCAGAATCAGGAGTCAACTGGTACTTTTGAAGATTGACTTCAGTGTATGAAATCATCATGTACTGTTTCATCTGGCTAGGTATCCATTAGTTCTCCTCCTATCATCCTCTGCAAAGGACGCTGTGGTACTTCCACCATCCAGTTACAGAGTTTATCAAATAACTTTAACTATCACATTGTGTCATTCGGCTCTGGGTCTGGTACCTTGTGTCAATATTTTCTTTCTCCTCCAAAAGGTTTGCAGAATTTCATGAATGGTGAATAGCCCAATAATATTTCCTTTGGAGATGGTACAGAAGGGTTAGAGAGATCAGATTCTGGGTTTATAACCCAAATTTCCATTTTCTATAGGTTTATAGTGCACTTGTAGTACATATATGAGTTGCTTAGGCCCTGGCTGAGGGTGTGGATAGTCCCTAAATCAATGTACCTCACTGTTTCTGGTTTGAGTATTGGGTACTCCACTCAACAAAATCTTTGATTCAGTTCAACTGAACTTAAAGTTCGGACTGTGTGATAAGAATGTGGAAATCTGTGACTAAGTGCACAGACCTCACGGTAGGGTAACTGCTCACAGACTCTCAATTTAGCGAAGCCAACACTCCCTTCAGGCCCTCTTATAGGGCCTGCACCTTATTAGCGAGATTGCGAGAGTTACGTCCCATAACAAAAATGTCATATCAATAAAGGCAGATTCAGAAGATATAGGACACCGCTGCCTGTCCGACCGCATGCTGTTCACTGGATATACAAGAGGAGACCATTAGTAATATCTGAGAAATAGAACTGAAAAATTCTGTTCTAGGAGCATGGATATAGTAGGCTTCAAGGTTAAGCTTCCTAATTATAGACCACATGTGATGGGACATTTTCAGCAAAATATTCCAGGGGAATGACCCTCTAGTAAATGCTATTCTGGACAAATGAAATCTACCCCTACTCTTCTGAGATGAGCTGTAGGTTGGTTGGTCCTTGTAATAGGACCCCTCAATAGGGGCAGTCAAACAAAGGAGAAGTATGCTTAGACAGGAAGACCCAGATAAGCCAAAGACCCTTAAGACGCTAAGACATCAGCCAGGAACTTGGGATTGGTACTAGGTGGTCCAGCATGAAACTGATCACTTCATAACTGCAGAGACTACTGGAACAATAGTCAACAACACTAATGTAACATAATAGTCTATACAGAAATAAAAGTTGAAGACCGCTGTTTGATATAACAAATAGCAAAGTCATCTAGAGGGAGGAATACAACTCTGTAACTGCGAAACTGGGTGAGTAGTTTCAGGATCAAACACTGTTCACACATATAAGATTTAGAACATTTGGGTATTAAAACCAGCATGGTACTTCAGAGGCATAGTAGTTAGAAGTAGCCTGCGAAAACTCAGATACGAGATATAAATATCGAAGTACCTCCCATGGTTTATAGACATCAACAAGCAACGGAGAAGAAATCTTATCTTTATAATCTTATTTTACGGTTAAAATCATTACCTTACCTACTTTCTCAAGATCAGCCTTCCTCTACTGATTCTGTCATCGAAGATTTGCCCTACGTTTCTCAGTTACATATTAGAGTTCAATGTCAGCCTCACAGTATATTGCTAGTTCTCCTATTACCAAGGGTCACTATAATAACTACAAGTTCACTTCACACTATACCCTCAGCTCTCGCTTTACTTACTTGTTCAGATCACCTCCCTGTCCCATTTCCATTCACCTATTCGTTGAGATATTCGACCAGAAGCTTCTTGAAATCGAGCTTTCTGAAATCCCAGGATACTTGTAGTTCGCAATACCTTTTGGGATCACAATGAGGGATTTCTTTAATTACATATATCGCACTTGACTTGGTTCAAACTTCGAGTACAGTGTAACTGAGTTAGCGGACTTCCTAGAGTGGAGTATTTAGTACTTTGTAAAATGGCAAATCCACACATTTGGCTAAAAACAAATTAGTCCTTCAGATTGTACCTAGAAACCGATATATGTACTACTTCTACATTTCAAACCTTTAGAATAAGTAAATCCAGGTTCTCAATCATGAATCAGATTACCCCAACCCTTCTATACCATCTCCAAAAGAATACCTCCTACACCACTTACTATTTATCAAATTCCTCAGATCTTTTAGAGGAGACCGAGAATATTGGTATCAGGTACCAGACGCAAAACCCAACGACACTATGTTAGGGTTAAAGTTATCAGAAAAACCTTTCAACATGATGGCAGATACCCGAAGACTTCCGAAAAGACGGGAACAGATTACTGAAGGAAAACTAATAGATACCCGGCCATACGTCTCCGATAATCGGAGTTTGGCCTAGTTTGTATGCATCTCCTCTATGTGCAATGCCTCTTATTTCCGTCAATCACTATCTCTTACCCTGGGATTTCCCTAGGCAACAGACATTCCCACCCTGCCTTGATTATCCTGTATATCTAGTATGCACTATAGATCAAGATTAGGAACCCCTAAACTTTTAAAAGAACACGAGGCCAACTTGAAAGATTGCGCCAAATACTAAGGGATAACTCTCGTATGAATTCGGCAAGATATTGATACCTCCATCGACTCCACCAATATTACCTTTAATAGGCTTGCAGGTCCAACTCAAGAGTATACACTAAAGTTGATAGAAGTACAACAGAAATTGGAAGAAGAACAGGACCTCCCTGACAATGAGATAGCCATTTTATTGATACAGTTAACTGAGGCAGAATCAGAGGTAAAGGGTATACAAGTCCCTATAATACATGAGGTGATGGCAAAACTGGCCGAACCAGATCAGCGATAGCCAGCCTACCAAAATATAACTTCACAGTTACTATGTAGTCTATAATAGCAAGGACAGGAAGCCCTTGCACAGGACCAGACTCTGGGAAAAATAGTTCCAGCACTCAGTAACACATTCAATCTCTCTCAAGATCAGGCAGTGGCACAAGATAAGAGCTTTACAAAGTCGTTATTAGACATATGTAATGTTATGAAAGAACAATGTAGCAACATCGAAACGCGGTAAATATACGAAACTAAAATGGCTGCAGATAGTTGAGAATCTATTTGAACATTGGTAAAGGCCATTAATGACTGAGTAGATACAATAAAGGAACCAGCAAGGCCAGATCCCGTACCACTACATTTAGTCTCAGAAGAGACAAATGATGAAAACTACTATTCTATCCCAACGGAAAGAAAAAGGAGGAAAGGGGAAGAAGCCACTGATGCATCCCCCTCAGAAGCAATAGGAGGTGATCCTGAGGATCCAGGCAATGACAATGATGATAATGAGGAAAGAGGAATGAGAAGAGGAGGTCCTGTTAGGCATATGGAAATCCAAGACATGTGCACAGACCCACGGTAGGGTAACTGTGCACAGACCCTCAATTTACCGGAGTCAACACCCCCCTCCGGCCGCCTTATGGGGCCCGCACGTCATGAGTGAGATTTCGAGAGTTGCGTCCCATAACTAAAATGTCACATCAATGAAGCCCACATCATAATACCATATACGTCGCCACTGTCCGTCCGACTGCATGCTGTTCACAGGTTATATGAGAAGGGACCTTTGGCGACATCGGGGAAGTGGAACAGAGGAAATCCGGGGGAGGCGCATTGAGATAGTAGGCTTCAAAGTTAGGCTTCCTAACTATTGGCCGAAGGTGACGGGACGTTTTTGGTGAAATACTCTAAGCGGATATCCTAGTAGAGGAAGCTACTAAAGGTATACCGAATCTGCCCATAACCTTCTGAGATCAGCTGTAGGTTGGTTGGACCAAGTGATAGGACCCTCTAAGGAGGCCGGCAGACCAAGGGGAAGCACGCACAGAAAGGAAGACCTAGATAAGTCGGTGACCCTTCAGATGTTGACACGTTGGGCTTGGACTTGCGATTGGAACTAGGTGGACCGGCATGAACTTGATCACTTCATGACCGAAGAGACTACTGGAACGATAGTCAACATGAGTAAAGTAATATAATAGTCTATGCAGACAACTAAGTTAGAGACTGCTGTTTGGAATTACAAATAGCGCAGTTATCTCAACGGAGGAATACTATTCCGTGTCTGCGAAACAATGTGATAAGTTTCAGGGTCAAACGGTATTCGCACTTATAAGATTCTGGAGGTTTGCGCATTAATGCCAGAGTGGTACTTCGGAAGCATAGTAGTTACAAGTAGTCCCCGAACACTGCGATGCGGAATATAAATATCGAAGTGCCTCCCAAGCTTTACAAAATCATCTAGCAACGGAGAAGAGATCTTATCAATATAAAATTGTTTACCTCATAAATCTTTACTTTACTTTTACTTTATCGAGATGTGCCTTCCTTGACAGATACTGCGAACAAAGATTTTGGCCTACATCCCTCAGTTATACTAGAGATAGGCGTCCGCCTAACAGGTCCTACCCGTAGTCAGTAGAGATAAGTACCAGAACAGTCGGGTATGGTAGAAATACAGGCTAATGCTATGGCGCTAAATATTAAGCAACTGCCGGAACCGCACCTATTTTTTGAGGCCAAATTGACGCAAGAAATATTGGTCTAAATTATACAGTATACTGACTATTTCGAAAAAAACCTGCGAATCTGGGACAATGCCAGAGAAGGAGACATTAACGCACTCAATCATACTAAGAGGGATATAGTACTTCAGTATACCATCTGGTACAGGAAGGCTATGGACGGACTTCAAGGCGCAGCTCAACAGCCAGAACTGCCTATATGGACACGTTTTGAACTTGTTATCACCAAACCTTTTGCCCCCCTCGGAGTGTAAAGACAAGCTCTTCAAGATGTGAGGTTGATAATGTATGAGGGTAGTATTGAGCTATTTTTCCCATTCAAGCACAATCTAAATATTAGAGCATGAATCATGGGAGAGTCTTGGAGAGTCGAAGTCGAAAACTAATTTCCCAAATAAATCATTCTCAGGATATTGATAATTAAATACAATACGGATCAAGAATGGGAAGCGACACAAAGAGAATGTTGTTGATCAGAGAAAGCGCTTCTCAGATGAGAGAAGCTCGCAAGAGACCAACTACCCAAGCTGAAAATCGGCTTCAAGGTCTAAAGAACAGACCCCCAAGACTCTAAACAAAAGGAACAAAGGACTGACAAATGTTATGTCAAGGGAGTAAGAGCCCCATCAGGAAAACTGAAGCAAGATAATGAGGAGGAAAGGACATAAAAGAAGTTGGGAAGTGTAGTGAAGACAATCCACACAAACTTCAAACAAGCTCATACCAGTATCCTGCACAGTGTGATAAATACTGGGAGGTGGAAAAAGAATTGTACACATTTTGGAAAGGAAAATGACACTTATCAGACATGTTGGGGAGATGCCCATATATCAGCAGTAATTGTCAGCTGAAGAGAGATGGAAATGGGAATTTTTCCTGCAAGATTCGCTATTGTAAAGCCTGAATTAGGGTATAGAATTACTACCGTCCAGCCAGTAGCCCGAATGAATAGGATCTGGCAATTGGCAGATGATGAAGAACAGACCGTGGTCAGCTCACAGGTACCAACTGTGATGGCGTTTGGGTAGTCAGTATCAATATAGAGCTGGAATTGAAATAGGAACTCCCTTTGGCTGGGATGTATTGGGTACCAACTATGATAGGGATCAGGTAGTCTATGTGAAACTACTGGAGTCAAAACTCAAAACAATCAAAGTGGTGTAAAGCACGTCTCTCCTTTCAAGATCAAAGGAAGTAGGTTCCAAGTGAAGGGACCCCATGAGGAACCTTCGAGTATAAAAACAAGAATCAATATATAGCGAGTCTTGACTAAAATAGAGGATAGTTAACATGCTCCCATGACATGGGAGCCAACAGTATAAGGTACCTCAAGTCACCTGATGGCCGCTCGCTACTCGCGTGTAAGGGAGTTACTATACCGCAGAAGTGAAACATAGCTGTGTAAGATGTACTTGATAATAATACCGACAAGAGGACATCATATGCACACAGTTCCACCTACAACACGAGTCTGAGTCATATTATATGTATGTACTGTCCTGCCTTCTGGCTAGAGTATGGGGCAG
This sequence comes from Tuber brumale, assembly GCA_014065205.1. Classification (NCBI taxonomy): domain Eukaryota; kingdom Fungi; phylum Ascomycota; class Pezizomycetes; order Pezizales; family Tuberaceae; genus Tuber; species Tuber brumale. Next base: position 193,749 of record JACCEG010000201.1, read on the forward strand.
GGATGTACCGCTATGGTGCACAAGCGCTTTGCAAGGTAGTTGGACGGAAAACCGAAACCATAAGGGAAAGGATTAGTGAAAACAAGAACCCAATACTCAGGGGGTAAAATGGCTAATAACCGCCTAACAATCTGCTAAGAGCCTAGGTCTAGTATGTCAGGAGAAGATATCAAGCCTAAAAGCTTGTCGTGCGCTATTGCATATCGGGAAAACTCTGCCTAGTATATAGATACGGATTGTGAGAGCTAATAGATTACTAGTTTATCTAAGAAGACCTGTACGGTCGAAATTCTGCGGGCATAGTAACAAACATCTTGTTACCTGCACTCAACACCAATATTGCCAAAACACAAGAACCAGGAAAACCTAATCCACGCTAAGCCTGCCAATTCAGAGGCTCCAAAATCAAAATGATACAACTATCTGGAGGGAATAGCTTACCTCCATATATATGATAAGTGATATACAGTTAGAGTCTTGTTAGACTCGGGATCCAAGGTATTCCTTATCACTAAAGAAATAGTTGAAGAGCTTTGTGTTCCTATAGTTAAATGCAACAATGCAGTTGATATCTTAGGTTTTGATAAATCATCAGCAGCCTCAGGAGGGAAGTGTTATATCCTACCTATAAAATTGGAAATATGAAAAAACTGACACATTTTTGAAGTGTTGTGTGCAGTGGCTAAAGCAGGTAATTATGGAATCAAAATTTTGTTTGGTTGGAATCACGATGAACACCTAGTATTACACATAGAAGATGCAGAAAATCGAACTTTCATCAGGAAAGGTTGCGAAAACAGTGCGCAAGAAGATGAAGGGATAGGGGATATGTTCGAATACAATGAATCTGTTGCTAGAGATCTGAACGCTTATCGTGGTTGGACAGATCAGAAGTAACGAAAATACAGTAAAACTCGAGTCCTTATCAAAGGAATACTAGCACTACCAACATTTGTTTGAAGTCCAGTCAGCAGAAAAGCTAGCTCCATGACGAACCTTTGACTGTGAAATTAAATTGGTTCCTGGATCAACTCCCCCATGGGGACCAATATACCCATTATCTGAAAAACACATCCAGGCTTTACCACAATACTGGGTGTAACCGCCTCTCCGGAGATGCGGTAATCGTAGGGTTAACGGGCTTTGTTCTGTACCAAGGTGGTAACTAGCGAATCAAAGTCCGGAGGCTTTAGCCAAGGTTGTTGAATAGACTCCTTACTGTATCGCAACTACTGAAGTCTCCGAGATGTTTGGTAGGTCTTAGACTAAAGATTCTTGAAACGAACTGAAGAAAGTAACTGTTCAACCAAGTATATTGAAAACTCTGTCTGCCGAAGTCTACTCCTTCTAACGGAAAGAGTAGCAGTTCTTAAATACACTTCCTAGGCTACCGAGAGCCTTGTTCTCATAACATAATAGACTCCAAAACGGTAGCCTTGAAACCAAACATAAAACATATAGAGTATCAAACCGATACTCGAAACCAAACATAAAACATATAGAGTATCAAACCTATACTCGAAACCAAACATAAAACATATAGAGTATCAAACCCTATACTCGAAACCAAACATAAAACATATAGAGTATCAAACCCTATACTATCAGGCTAGAGGCACACCTCGTTTTCTGAAACATATTCAAAACTCAAACAATATCAACTGGTATATGAAAATCCTAAACCAGTAACCAGTACCGGTTACAGAGACTGTTTCCAGTAGGAAGATGATGCGGAATGAGGCTCGCGTGTTGTAGGAGGGTTTTCCGCGCTTATCGAGCACAATGCTGTTCACCTTCTTCAGCGAGGGAGGATGGTGCCCATATCGCACAAGGGGGCCGAGGATCGACATTAGGATGTTGGGGTTTAAGGAGTAGACCCTTTTCCAGACAGAGCATGGGACCTGCTCCGGGCCGGGTGCAGATGATGAGCAGGACTTCCGGAGAGTAGCTGTGATCTCCTCCGCCGACACCGGCAAAACATCCCTGAACTCCCGCATAATAGCCGGCGGGCTTGAGGACGGTTTATCTGGGAAGAAGTGACAGAGCAGGGCTTGGTTTATGTCTCTGGGGCTGTCCGCCCTAGGCAACTGTGGGAATCTGTCTGGAGGCCTTCTGAAGGCATAGCGCTTCGCGGTCCACAGCGACTGTGCGGTGGCTGTCTTCAGAAAATTGTGCCAGTATTCCGTCTTGGCCTTTTTTATAGTCTTGAAGTATAAAAGGCGGGCATCTTTGCACTGTTGCTTCGAGGAGGGGAGCAGGTCTAGTCCTGATGATCGAACCGTTGAGTGAAAAGCAGCTCTTTGTGCTGTGAGGTTGGGGGTCCAGCAGGGCTTGGACCTGCTAGAGGGCCTCTTGACCGGGGTGTGGAGCTTAAGGACAGTCCTAAGTCTCCCTAGGGCAGTCGCGAACCAAGTAGAGAAGGTACGGGGAGTAGGGAGGGGGGGAGGCGAGGCGACCTTCGTGGCTTTGATCTCGTCCTCAAGGGAAAGCCAGTCTGTCTTCGTCCACGCGGGAGCAGGTGGGGGGGGGAGTGAGCCTAAGGCTGTGACCAGGTTATGAGGATCGTGACATGGTCGGAACCTGGCGGAGGTAGTAGCGTGTCCCGTGACTGGAAGTTGGGGGACCGGGAGGAGATGGCCAATGCAAGGTCCAAGACCGAGGGACACAGTTCAGGGTCGAAGGGGAAGTAGGTAAGAGTACCAGTAGTGTTCAGGAGGCAGAAACCTTTCTCTGCAGCTCTCTCAAAGAAAGAAGTGGAGGCACTCAGGTCCGAAATTGAGAAGAGGTGGCCAGGGTCTACTGAGGGGTGGTGGATGTTGAAATCTTCACGGACCAGTGTCGGTGTGGCGGTATGGGGGAATGAAATCTCCGGAGGGATGGTTCAGCGAATGGGGGAGCCATCCCACCTGCTATAGAGGTTCACGACCCAGAACCTGGTAACAAAAGAGTCAAAAAAACCAACAGAACTGTGAAAGTCAACTGCCATCCAGTCCCTGGCCTCCGCGAAGACCGGGAGGACCGAAAACTGTTGAGTTGCGGAGAGGTTGAGGTAGCAGGCCACTCTGGGCTTGCCGCTGGTGGGGCAGGGGAGTAGAAAGGGCTTAACCCCAGCCAATGACGGAGGTCTATTCCTTTATAGGGGGGGGTCTTGAAGGGCAACAAGGGTAGGGGGAGAGTCCAAAAGAGAAAAGGAATTAAAAAGGGAAAGAAACACATCCCAGGTTCCCAAGCAGTTGTGTTGTAGAAAGGATATCGGGTTATCGGAGTCCGCCGCCAGCTCGGAACTCACAGGAGAGGTGTGACCAATCATTACACGCCTTCCAGTGTCTCAGGCTGGGGGAGAGGAGTGGGAGACTCCTGCCATGCGGGATTCAGCAGTGCACCTCCTGGGGGCTTTTGGGCAGGGAATGGGGGGACGTGTTGGCGGGGCATCACCACGCCTAGGGCGGAGTGTTTCAAGAGCAAAGGGGGGCAAGAGGAATCGTGCACCAGTTGAAGGACCCTCACTGGAGTCATTCGTCCTGTCCATACCTTCCTGATTCATCAGCACAGGGGACTCCCGAGGGGCAGGAGGGGAGGGAGGTCACGATGGGCATTCTCTCGCGAAGGCCAGATGTTGGCCTTTGCAGAGGATACACATCGAGGGGGAGGTTGGCGAGCAGTCGACGACTGCTCTGAGGTTGCCACCCTTGGGGCATGTGGGGTTCTAGCATCTGTATGCCTGCTTCCAGTGGGAGAGGGTGCAGATTGGACATACCGGGTGGTCAATCTTGCGTCTAGCTGAATGGTGTCTGTATTCCCAGCAGTTATGGCATTGAGTGAGGCTGTTAGCCGCGTATGCTCTCTCGATCTTACATCGAGAGGAGAAAAGGTAAGCTTTGCCTAACATTGTGGCCTCATTTTCAGGAGCAACTGTTACAACCACCAAGGCCACCTTTTTGAGGGTCATAGAGTCATGTTCGGGGTTCAGGTAGCGGGCGGAGAGTACCTGAACATTCTGAGCATTCAGGATGCTGTTACTGAGAGACTGTAAGAGGTCTTTGTCATCCTCAGGGAGGTACGCGATGAGAGGGAGTGAATCGGCAGTTGGATGTCATTGGTAGCAGGGCGGAAAGGAAGCCACCAAGCGTCACCAGTTGGGAAGGACTGGTTTAGTCTGGTCGTGAGGGCATCATAGTAGGGTGTGTATGCGGTAGAGGGGACAAACGGGAAAAGAGCAAGAAGGGTGACTGCTCCCGTGTTGTTGACCCGGGCAGAGAAGGATAAGGGTAGGGTGTAGCCCGCGTCACGAAGGACAGAGGCAGCAATGTCTGGGAAGGAGGCGGCTAGTCTATCAGACTGCGAGTGAGGAAAAGTGGAAGACCTTCGGGTGAAGAAGCATCTCTCAGCAGCTGAGAGGTTCCGCGGCCCTTTTAAGAGGGCCGAAGGAGCCGATCAAGACGCAACCTGGGTAGCCGAGGGAGGGCCTTTCGCCTTGTTTGCCTTTCCTTTCTTCTTCCGTCCAGGTGTAGCGGCTAGGGCATAAGAGGGGGCGGTGGATTGCGCAGTCGGTTGCGGGACAGGGTGGAACTCTGAGAGGGGGGGGTACTTCCCTTGCCTGTACGTCTGGGCGTCCCCGGAGGGCGGGAATTTTGCCGCTAATGCAGCCGGATTGCCATACCATTTCTGGTCCTTCATGCGATAGCAGGGGATGTCCGTGTCACCCCCACCCTCATAGGCGGGGTTCAACACATCGGCGAGAGTAGCGGTGAGGGGGGACGTGGCAACCTCTTTACCCTTCCGGGAAGGGGCTGCCCAAGTTGTATGGGTACCCAGCACTGTGGGCGTGGGGCGTTGTGGTGGGGGCGGTTGGTAGCGTGTTGGCTGGGGGAGAGGGGTTGCCAGCCGGGATGCAAGGTCTCAAACCGACAATTGGAGAGCGGAGAGCGATGCTGCTCTGGTGTCATTCTGGTTCGAGGGGGGAGGAGGGGGCTGGAGTTTCGCGTACGGGAGCAGAGATTGTTGACCTGCCCCGAAAGGCGTGCAAGTTCGAGGGCAAGTTCGTCGTTTTGAGTGGAGATAGACCTAGGCGCCAAAAGCGAGGTACAGAGGTAGGGGAAAATGAGGGCCTCTCCAGGGGAGAGATCAACAAGCTCTGTAGAGCTTATGGGTGGGAAGAGGTGGTTTGAGATTCCTGCGTCCGTCGAGGACCTCTTGAGGAGTTCTGGATGAAGGGGATCATGGAGACGGACACCCAACATAGAAGAGTGCTCAGAGGACAGAATGGGAACTGAAGCCATACCTGTCCTGACAGGGAGGCCTCGGCCTAGAGGACTTCGCAGGGTAGCAAGGACGTATGGGCACACCGCACAGTGCTAGTGTTGAAGACGAGGAAGATATGTAGAGGGGGCAAAATAGCGGGAGCGGAGCATGGCTTATCTCCTCAGTCTTTTTTCTTTCTTTTCTTCTTTTCTTTTTTTTTTTATCATCATATATTCATTGTTATTTAGGGTACAAGAACATGCATGCAGCGCTAGCTATGGCATAAACAATCCACATTCCTCCTTCCGCCCGGCCCAACCATATCCCCATGACCCTCTAGTATGGGCCTGGTCGCACATCTCGCCTCAAAGGAAAACCCGTCCCTATCTCGCAAGCGAACTCAGAGAATAGGAAAACCCTAGCTGAGGAGAAAGCAGGAAAACATAGGAAGGTAACCGCCAGGAACATCTCAAAAGAAACTACAGAAAAAACAACACCATAGATCCCACAACAACCATGCCAGGTATACGCGCTGGCAGCAGAAACTGTAGAAGTAATCACAGAACGCGACGCAACCGAGAAAATGGGCAACGTGTGGGGGGGAGGCAGGCGAGGGTCGTGCAGTAGGGTGCAAGCCGAGGGAGGGTGTAGCAGTAGGATGCAAGCCGATCCAACTGACAGAACAGGACGGAAACCGAACGCGACCGTGTCAACTCGCGGTAATCGTGTTCGTGTCTGACTAGGCAGTCCCCAGTGGCAGAAGGGCAGTGTTTTACCGTATCTCTCATGTAGTCCCTTGTTTTCCGAGAGATAGGGTCACTTAGTGGATGGGATACCACCGCTTGAACCAACCGTGAGGAGGAGCAAAGTCGTCCCGCGGGCCTTTTGAAGAGTCCTCGCGTACCACAAACCGTGTTCCCAGCCGTCTGACGCATGGGAAGCGAACAGCCACCCACCATATGGCGGAGCCTCGCTAAGCGAGGAGAGGGGCGAGAACGGGCAGTGCGAGAGGCATACTGGCACCCAGAGGAAGGAAAGCCCTGACACGTACGAAGGGGAAAGAGGGCAGTGGGGATAGGATGGCAATGGCCGTCACTCCTAGGCCGCAGCCATCGTGGGAGGAGAGGGGGTGTGGATGGTTTGTGAACTCCAAGCATTGACGGTTGATTTCCAGCGCGAGGAAAATAGAGGAGACGCAGGATGCATATCTCCGCAGTCTTTTTTTCTTTTTTTTTTTTTTATCTTCATGTATTCATTGATTTATGGTACAAGAACTTGCATGCAGCGCTAGCTATAGTATAAACAAAACCTTAATCTCAAAAACCCGCAAGTAACAAAAGAACAGTCGCACCAAAATTATAAAAACCTCCTAAGTGTGTCCGATAGCCGACACCAAATCCCTAAGGAAATAAAACAAAAAAACGTAAAATCATAGCGAAAAATAACTTCCTAGCAGAGCAAGGAGAACACTGCGGGCAAAGGCCTGTCCCTTTTCAGGGAGCGAAACCGTGGATCGGTAGAGCAGACGCGTCTGAGTCCGGGGGGCGTCCCGGGTCCCTCGCAGCTGGGGGCATGCCTGTTGGGAAACCTGTCGCCGTGACGTTTATGTACCTAGCGAGGGAGTTGAGGGCGGAGGGGTTCGACCACAGGGGGCTGTCCCTATTTAACGAAGTGAGACCTTGGAGGTGGCGCTCACAAGGTTCTCTGCAGGACTCGCAGGACAGGATGGCGTGGGTGAAGTCTTCTTCGTCCTCCTCGCAGAACGGGCAGAGGAGAGAGGGGTCTTCAGTGAACCAGGATGGGTGGGCAGCGAGGTAGCTCACGCCTGAGCGCATCTGGTGAATTCTTCCCGCCATGAACCTACCGAGCCCCATGAAAGGGTGGGGCATTAGGGACACAGGGTAAGGGTATGTTGGAGGCGGAGGGAATTGGTCGTTCCATTCTGTGACCAGCGCCGACCTGATCCTGAGCTTGATCGACTTGGAGGAGGGGATGTCTTCTCCAATTGGAAGACAGGCGGGCGGGAGGAGTTTGGGGGAGGCCACCGGTAGGGGGCCAGGAACGGGGATGAAGGGGAGGGTACGATGAGCAATAACATCAATTGGAAGGTGTTTTCTTATAGGTGGGGAGAGGACAGCGGTTTTCCACGAGAGGGGAGCATAGAACGATGTCAGGCCTCGCGTATGGTGGTGGTGGTCCTCGAGGGCCCTGAAGGGGGACGAAGTCGGGAATGTGGGGTGGACCCTGGCAGTCGCTGGGTTGGCTTCCGGTGGGAGGCAGACCAGCCTTATCGCTGCAAGCCTTCGGCGGTGGCGTAGTAGAAGGGGCATGGGGGGTATGGCTGGCTCGCAAGCAAGGATGCCGACAGGAGTAGAGGAGAAGCAGTTCGTGACCCACCTCTGGACAGTCCTCCAGAACACCGACATGCGGTCGAGGAGGGTAAGACTTGGGGTGAAAAGATCCGCGCCATACAGGAGGATTGGGGAGATCAGGGATGTTGCCATGCGGTGGCAGAGGTAGGGTGGATGGCCCTTACTGGGTCTAGACAGTCTCTTGATAGTGGCGAAGGCGCGGTGGGCCAGTCAGAGCCTCCTAACGAAGTGGGACATGGTACCCCTGGTGCCTGAAGTAGAGGAGGGCGCGAACCAATAGCCGAGCCATCGTACTAGTTTAGAGGGGTGGAACACGAGGTCGTCCAGCCAGACCGGGATTTGGGGCGGGGGGGCTTTCTGAGAGGGGGTCTCCCAGTGCATGAGCTCTGATTTCGGGATCGAGAAAGACACACCTAGCCTGGAAGCCTTCCGCTGCAGGATCCTGGTGATGCCTTGCAGTCTCTGGATATTCCTCCGATAAGAACCCGAGGCAACCATGACCGCGAAGTCGTCTACGTATGACAGGATGAGGCCCCTAGGGACCAAAAGGTGGAGGGTGGAAACGTAAATAACAAAAAGGAGAGGGGAAATCGCGGAGGCTTAAGGGGTGCCAACCGAGACGGGTGAGACGGTTTGAGGCACGCCTTGGAAGACCAGGTGGCAGGTGCAGCCGTGGAGGAAGGACCTTATCCACGAGACCATGTAGGGATTGGCCGCCCTGGTGGCTAGTTTGTTGCAAAGTATCGAGGCTGAGACATTGTCGAAGCCTCCTTTGATGTCTAGGAAAAGTGTCGCGACCTTGAGCTTGGGGCGCATGAACAGGTGGACCTTGTGGGAGAGGGTAGCCGCCGCGTCAAAGGTACTCAGACCAGGCAGGGAGCTAGTCTGGTGGGGGGAGAGGAGGCCCAGGAAACGAGCGAGGGCCGAGAGCCGGTTTGCCATCACCCTTTCCAGGATCTTGGAAACAGTCTCCAGGAGGACGATGATGCGGAATGATCCGGGGGTGTCGTAGGAGGGTTTGCCATGTTTGTCCAGCACTATGCCGTTGTCCTTCTTCGGGGAGGGAGCGTGGTGCCCGTATCTAACCAGGGGACCCAGTAGGGATGTGAGGATGCTCAGGTTGGTCAAGTGGACTTTCTTCCAGACCCAGTAGGGTATTTGATCTGGCCTGGGGGCAGAGGACGAAGAGGACTTCCGAAGAGCCGCGGATATTTCCTCCGCCAACAGCTCTGGGATGTCTTTAAACTCACATGGGATGCGAGGGGGGGGAGAAGACCTCTTCTCAGGGAAGAAGTGCTCGAGGAGGGCTTTGTTGATATCATTGGGGGTCACCGCCCCTGGGATTTGAGGGAACCTGGCGGGTGGTTTGCCGAAGGCGAACTTCTTCACCGTCCAGAGGGACTGGGGGTGAGCTGTTTGAAGGAAGTTCTTCCAGTAATCATTCTTAGCCTATTTGATAGCCTTGAAGTAGAGGAGGAGTGCTTCCCTGCACAGCTCTTTGGATGAGGGGAGGGGGTCTTTGCGAGCCGCTCGGAGGGTGGAGTGGAAGGGTGATCTTTCCGCTGTTAGGTTGGGGGTCCACCTGGGTCTCAACCTACAGGAGGATCTTTTGTCCCGGGTGTGACCTCTTTGCGGGGACCTTATCCTATCCAGGGCCGCGTCAAACCAAATCAACAGCGTTCGTGGCGTGGGAAGGTGGAGAGGTGGGCGGAACTTCAACCTTTTTAGACCCTCCTCAAGGGCGGGCCAGTCGGTTTTTGTCCATGACGAAGAGGGGGGTGGGGGACGGGCCAGGGGCTCTGATCGTGTGATGACAATTAGGACGTGGTCAGAACCCGTTGGAGGGAGAGCCATGCCCTAGGATCGGAAGTTGGGTGTGAGGGGGGTATTGGCAAATGCCAAGTCTATCACCGTGGGGCGGAGGGTTGGATCGAAGGGAAAGTAGGGGAGGGTATCGGGTGTGTTCAGGAGGCAGAAGCCTTCACCCGCAGCCCTCTCAAAGAACGGAGAGGATGTCCCAAGGTCTTGGACCAAAAAGAGGCAACCCGGGTTAGCGGAGGGGTGGTGGATGTTGAAATCTTCAACGACCAGCGTGGGGGAGGGCGAGGGGGGGAACGCAGCTTCAGGCGAGACGGCCCTCTTGAAGGTAGAGCCGTCCCCAGTGCGGTAGAGGTTTATCACGCGGAATTTTGTTGTAAAGGAATCAAAGAAGCCAATGGAAGAAAAGAAGTCCATCGCCATCCAGTCTCTTGCTTCAGAAAAAACAGGAAGGACTGAGAACTGTTGTGTGGGGGGAAGGTTGAGGTAGCATGCCACTTTGGGCTTCCCACCATTAGGGCAGGGGGGGACAAAAGTCTTGAAGTTCACAAACGCAGGGGGCTTGCCCCTGTACATTGGAGGGTCTTGAAGAGCAACAAGGGTGGGGGGGCGATCCAACAAAGAAAAGGAATTAAACAAGGAGAGAAACACGACCCAGCTTCCCAAGCAGTTGTGTTGCAGGACGGATATGGAGTTATCGGAGCCCGTCCCCAGCACGGAACTCACGCGGGAGGTTGTTAGATATCCTACCTATCTCCTGTATGTCAGAGTACCGCTGCGACAGGCAACAACCCTTGGTTAGTTTCTCAGTACGGGGTAATACTTCTCTTGTATAGTATGTAACTTTGACCGATCCTGGTTCCTCTATCGAGACTCTGATTATTATTCTTAGACCCAGGTCTACGTTCCTTATTTGAACGCTAATAATCAGATCGTATCTTGATAGGATTTGCGAAGTGGTAGAATAGATTCTATTCTTAATAGTATAGGTAAGAAAGTATAATAGGTGGTTGCGTGAAGAACTAACTACCAGGCTCTACCGGCCTCCTTTTATAGTCCTTCACTCAACCCGCTTATAAATCCAAACAACTATGAGTCATAACCGTGACTCATGAAAAACATCATATGACCGCATCATTGGTCATGTGCGCAAACCACATGATCTCTAAACAGATCATGTGTGTGAAAGTAAAACTAACTGCGCAGCCCTCTTGGCCTCGTGCGCTGCCCCCATGACCTCTTAATAGGTCATGTGCGTGAAAGTAAAGTCAACTGCGCAGCCCCCTTGGCCTCGTGCGCTGCCCTCATGACCTCTTAATAGATCATGTGCGTGAAAGTAACTTATAACAAATAAAACCCTATGACTCCTAACCATGAGTCATAGTGCGAGACCAATCTTCCACTACTTGCCACAAACATCTCCTTCCACTATCTGCCACAGAACTGTGACAATAGCTCCCCCTTCCCCACGGCCTAAGTCCCTTTAGGCCATTGGGAACTCGTCATCCTCCTCGGTTCCTGCCGTCTGCAGGATATTGCGTCCTACCCGACGCATCCAACTCTGGCTTTCTTTCCGAAGGTTTTCCAACCTCCGGATCCTTGATTCCCTTCTCTTTAGTTGGGCTTCTGTCTTCCCAACTTTGTATTCCGCCAAACTTGCCCTGACCTATTGAGCCGTTACAGCTCTTGCCAGCTGCACATTCATTTTCTCCCATTCTCTTGCCTTCTGTTCCCACATCAAGGCTTGGCCTTTGTAGAGTCCCATCTCTACTTCTGCCATCTTCTTTTGTTCGCTGATCGTGATCAGCTCCCTTTGCAGGCTTTCCACCGTATCCTCCGGTGTTGCCGGCGAGGCTGGCGACGGTGCCGGGTCCTGTTCCCAGGTGACTTTCTTGGATTTTTTGGCCCCCCTCCCCGTAGATTTCGTCCCTGAAATCTTTTTGTTCTCGCCTAGCGGAGGCGACACTGGTGGAGTTCTGTCTTTTTTCTTGGGGAAGTAGTTCGTTCCCATCTTCTCCGAGTAGTGGGTGGGGCACCCGTCGTCGTAGCATCGTGTCCATGACAGACACTCGTGTGCTTTCTCTTCTTCCGTTTTGCTCGTTTTCCTGATCGGTAGATCCACCAGTTGGACACAATCTTCGTCGTTGACTTCTTCTTTGATCCAAACCCCTTCTTCCATCGGGCAGAAGTCGGGGCTTGTCGGGGTAGTTTTGGTGAAATTCCCGGATGGCATTTTGAGCGTTGGTGAAGTTGGTGGCTGGGTACCACTCTTGATCGTGTTCTTCCGAATAGCCTGTCCACTTAGCCCGGTATTGGAGTTTGTTGTAGTGTATTCTTGAGTCTATGATTTTCTCAAGTTCGTATTCGTCTTCGCCCTCGATCTCTATGGGCGGCGGAGGGTTTTTCTTCTGTGAGGTAAAAGCGTTGTCTTGGTACTGTCTCTTATTCACATCTCGGAGAGTCCCTGAACATTCTGAGCATTCAGGA
>JACCEG010000201.1:205741-221467 GCA_014065205.1 Tuber brumale
CTTGGTAGGGTTCAAGGAGACTGATGTGGAATGTAGGATGAGTGTTGTTCATTGAGCGTGGGAGGTCGAGTTTATATGCTCTGAGTCCGATGCGTTCGATGATTTTGAATGGTCCTAGTTTCTTCTAGTCCAGTTTCCTTGATGGTCTCGTGGTCCGGATGTTCCTTGGTATCAACCACACCTTGTCGTTGACTTGGAGGTTGGGATCGGGTTTCCGATGAAGATAGGCGTATACCTTCTGTAGTTCTTGCGCGTGACATATTTCTTCTCTTAATATATCATGCAGTTTTTGCATATCTTCTGTATGAATGGCTTGTGCTGGTATGTCGTATTTTGCCGGTTCGTATATCGGGTTATAACCATAGTTCGCAAAGAAGGGTGTCGTCTTGATTGTTTCTTGTTTCCCGTTGTTGTATGAGAACTCGGCTGTTGCTAGCATTTCTGCCCAATCGTTTTGTTGATAATTGACGTATGCTCGCAAATATTGTTCTAATATTGCGTTCGTACTTTCAGTTTGTCCGTCAGTTTGCGGATGAAATGCCGTGCTGAGTTTTCTTTCGATCTGCCATTGTCTTGTGATTTCTTTCCAGATATTTGCCGCGAATAGTGATCCCCTGTCTGATATGATATCCTTCGGTAGTCCGTGAATTCTAAACACCTGATCTTTGAACAAGTGGAAGAATTGTTTCGTATCCATGTCCATTCTGCATGGTATAAAGTGTGCCATTTTCGTCAGGCGATCGATAACAACCCACATTGCGTCATAACCTTTCGACTCCGGAAGTCCGGTGATAAAATCCATAGCAATAGATTGCCATGGTCTTCCAGGAGATTCGATAGGTTTTAGCAATCCATATGGCGCGTGACGTACTGCCTTCGTCCGTTGGCATATCTCGCAGTTTTTGACGTATCTCTTGACGTCATCTCTTATCGTTGGCCAGTAGTATGATCTTCTGATCAGTTCCGTAGTTTTGGCCGTTCCGCCGTGTCCCATTTGTGGTATGTCGTGGTGCCTTCGTATCGTTTCCGTTCGTAGTGGTTCATCCTTGGGGATCCTTATCTTTCCGTCGTACCAAAGATATCCCTCTCTTTCTTCGTATAATCCTAATGCTATTCCCTTTATTTCTTTTTGCTTCTCGTTTAACGCTTTCCTGATCGCTTGTATTTCCATATCGTTTTCCATCGTTCTACGTATCCATTCTGTGTGGTCGTTGTTGGCCAATGTTATTGTCTCCATCTCGTTGATGGCTTCGCTCCTTTCGTTCTCTCCTTCTTCTTACTTGAAGTATCTTTCTCTTAGCAGAAGGAACCATTTCCTTTGCTGAATCCATTCGTCATAATTAGTTGGCATATCCTCCTGTCTTCTGGTGAGAGCATCCGGCTGTCCTCCTTGTTTCCCTGGTCGGTACTCGATTTTGATGTGGTATTGGGATAGCGTTTCGCTCCATCTTGCTTGCCGTTGATTGAGTTCCTTTGTGGTGGTGAAGGCGAGGAGGTTCTTGTGGTCGGTTACCACCCTAATGTCGTGTTCTGTTTCCAAGGCATATTTTCTCCATGCCTTGAGGGCTTGAACTATTGCCAATAGTTCCTTGTCGTGAATATCATAATTGCATTCTGCCTTGGTCATTGTTTTGAACCTGAACGCCACTGGTCGCCATAATTTGTCTTCTCCTAATTGCGATAGGATTCCCGAACAGACGTAATTGGATGCATCTGTTTCGATCATGATCGGTAATTTTGGGTCGAAATGTCGGAGTATTGGTGCGGCAGTGAGTCTGTTCCTTAATCCGTCGAATGCTGTTTGTTGTCTGTCCGTCCAATTCCATTTGGTGTCCTTCTTGGTTGTTTTGTATAGTGGTTTCGCCACTCTGCTGAATCCTTCGATGAATCTGCGATAAAAGTTGCAGAAGCCTAGGAAGCTTTGTACTCCTTTAACGCTCTTTGGGGGTTTCCATTCTTCGATTGCCTCTGTCTTGACTGGGTCGGTCCTTATCCCATCAGGGTTGATGATAAACCCTAAATATTCTGTTTCTTGCTGATGGAATTCGCATTTCGTGGGTTTTAGCTTGATTTTTGCTTTCCTTAGGGCCTGCATAACGTTCCGGATATCATTTCGATGCTGTGCCATAGTTTTTGAATATATGAGAATATCGTCTAAATAGACAATACAACATATATCGAGAAACTTGCTGAGCTTGGTGTTGATCCATCGTTGGAAGGTTGCCGGTGCGTTGGACAGTCCGAATGGCATTACCAGGTATTCGTATAACCCATACCTTGTCCGGAATGCCGTTTTCCATTCGTCTCCTTTTGTTATTCTGATGTTGTGATAGGCATCCTTGATATCCAGTTTCGTGTAGTATTGGGCTTTTCCCAATCTATCCAAGGCTTCATCGATCAGCGGTAGTGGATATCGGTCTTCCTTGGTGACTGCGTTCAGTCCCCTGAAATCCACGCAAAGCCTGAGCTTTCAGTCATTCTTTTTGACGAATAATATTGGTGCTCCCGCTGACGATGAGGATGGCCGTATCCATCCTCTTTCCAGGTTTTGTTGGAGGTAATCTCTCAGAGCTTTCAACTCTTCTTCTCTCAAGGAGTAGAGCTTCATGAACGGTGCTCTTCCTACCAGATCGATCTTGTGGTCTTCCTCGCGGTGTTCTGGTAGGTCCGTCCTCTCTCCTTCTTCGAACATGTCTAAGAAGTCGTGGTATTCACTTGGTACCAGTTGTCTTAGTGTTGTTTTCTTTTTTGTTGCTTCCTGTCGTACCGCCAATCTGGTACTGATCGTTGAGGCTTCGGCCATTGTCGTGCTTCCTTTTTCTTGATCCCATTTGAGGACACCGGTTTGTTCTCCTTTTCGATACATTTTTCCCAAGGTCCTTGCTGATATAAAGTTGATATCGACGCGTCGTTCCTTGGGTTCGTTAATCGTATCTTTTCCGGTGCTTCCAAATCCTTAGTCTTGTCTTCTTGTTTCCTCGAGGCCGCCTACTTCTCGTAGTCCTCGGTTGTCGATCTTTTCGACAATCAATTGCGCTATTCGGTCGCCTTTCTTGACTTCATAGTCTTCTTCCTTCAGGTTTATCAATAGGACTTTGATTTCTCCGCGATAGTCTGCGTCTATTACCCCCGCACCTGTGGTTAGGCCATGTCTGGTTGCTAATCCACTGCGTGGGGCAATTCGCCCATAGGTACTATCGGGTAGTCCTATTGCTATTCCTGTCTTTATCATCGCTTGCCCTTTGGCCGGGATGATTTCTTCTTGGATGCTGTACAAGTCGTGTCCAGCCGCTCCTTTCGACCCTTTGGTCGGTATCTTTGCTTCGGGATCCAACCGTTGGATCCTGATCTCTTCCAATTCGCTTTGAGTTTCGGTGATTCGACTGTAATGGTTTTCCCATTGGGCCAGTCCGGTGGGAACCGTATCTATCTTTGGTGATTCATTGAGGCATACCCGTGTACACCTCTCGCTTCCAAAACTGATTTGTCTTTTCTCCCAATCGACATTGGGATTGTGTCTTCTTAGCCATGGTATTCCTAGGATGGCAGTATGTTTGACCATATTTGACACCTGGAATATTATCCTTTCCTGGTGTGGTCCTATCTTCATGACTATCTCTGCGATGTGGGTAATGGGGCCCGCCTTGCTCTTTTCCCCATTAACCACATAGATGTCTCTTGGTTTGTCGATCTTCCTCAAGGGTATCCGGTGGGTGTTGCAGAATTTTCTGTCGATAAAGTCCTCCATTTCTCCCGAGTCGACCATCGCGTTGGTTTCGGTAATCCCATTTTTTGTGAGTATTTTGATTTTTATCATCATCTGGTCTGAGTCATCTTCGTTGTTGCCCGTGGTGTTGATTTGTGCCGTGTAGTCCATTGCCGTCGATATGTGTGTGATCCTAGTGGTTTTGTCGTATTGGTCGTCCCGCAGACCACTTTTTACTGGGGACCGTTGTCGTTTAAAGTCTCCTCTGCTTCAGCCGTTTCCTGACTTTACATTTCTCTGATCTTGGCGTTCTTATCCGGACATTCGGCCGCTCGATGTCCCTCCTTTCCGCAAGTGAAGCACAGATTACTGTTTCTGCGTTCTCGGAACTCCTCTGGTGTCAACCACGGTAGGTTTGACCTGAACTGTCTGATATTCCTTCCAAATCTCTGTCCTGGCCTTTGGAATCTTTGTCTCGTCCCCCTGATTGCGTCCACGTCCATTGCTTCTCCTCCTTGTGTTGTCATCTTCGTCCCGGGTATTCCACCCTGTTGATTCGCCGGTCTCGTTCTGCTGTTTCGTCCTTGATTCTTTCTGTTCTCGAGTTCCGCGAACCACTGGGCGAGGTCTTCAGTGGTGTTGAATGTGCGATCTGAGTTGGTCCATGCCTCATGTAAATCCTCGTGGATTCCTCTCAGGAGTTGTCTCTGCAATGTGTATGCATCGTACTCGGCATCTGGGGCCAAGAGCTGCCTGTGGTGCCAGAACTCGATGACCGTGTTCTTCCCTTGCACCATCTTTTCGATTTCGTTTCTCGCTCGTTGCCGTTTGTCTTTGTCTCCGAACTGTGCCCTGAGGTCTCTCTCAAACTCTTCCCATTCGTGCCAGACCTTGGGGTTCGTTCCTTCCACAATCGGGGTGATCCATTTTTCTGCTATTCCCCTTAACAGGGTTTTTGCGTATCTGATCTTTTTGTCGTCGTGTTCGTCGGTCCATTCTTTGGCTTCGTTGTATAACTTGAGCTGTACAATGAAGCCTCTGAGCTTGGTCGGTTCTCCAGCGAAAGTGTCGGGGTTTCTGCGCCTAAGCTTCTCCGTTCTTGGTGTTGGCCGGAGCCCTGCTACCATGTACTCCAGTTGTTCCCCTGTCATGCTCAGCACGTTCAATGGTGCTGGCGGGGCCGCTGGGGCTGCTCCTGCCTCTTCTCCTGCTTGTTCTGCTTCCATGTTGTTGGGTGTCGCTGGTGAGACGCAAGCAAATGTTAGATATCCTACCTATCTCCTGTATGTCAGAGTACCGCTGCGACAGGCAACAACTCTTGGTTAGTTTCTCAGTACGGGGTAATACTTCTCTTGTATAGTATGTAACTTTGACCGATCCTAGTTCCTCTATCGAGACTCTGATTATTATTCTTAGACCCAGGTCTACGTTCCTTATTTGAACGCTAATAATCAGATCGTATCTTGATAGGATTTGCGAAGTGGTAGAATAGATTCTATTCTTAATAGTATAGGTAAGAAAGTATAATAGGTAGTTGCGTGAAGAACTAACTACCAGGTTCTACCGGCCTCCTTTTATAGTCCTTCACTCAACCCACTTATAAATCAAAACAACTATGAGTCATAACCGTGACTCATAAGAAACATCATATGACCGCATCATTGGTCATGTGCGTAAACCACATGATCTCTAAATAGATCATGTGCGTGAAAGTAAAATCAACTGCGCAGCCCTCTTGGCCTCGTGCGCTGCCCCCATGACCTCTTAATAGGTCATGTGCGTGAAAGTAAAGTCAACTGCGCAGCCCCCTTGGCCTCGTGCGCTGCCCACATAACCTCTTAATAGATCATGTGCGTGAAAGTAACTTATAACAAATAAAACCCTATGACTCCTAACCATGAGTCATAGTGCGAGACCAATCTTCCACTACTTGCCACAAACATCTCCTTCCACTATCTGCCACAGAACTGTGACAGAGGTGCGACCAGCCATTACACGCCTTCCGGCGTCTCAGGCAGTGGGATAGGAGTGGGAGTTGCCTGCCATGCGGGGTTGGACGGGGTGCCTCCTTGGGGTTTCGGAACGTGCGCGGGGGGACGTGTCGGTGGGGCATCCCCTCTCCTAGGGCAGGGTGTCTCAAAATCGATGGGGGGTAGGAGGGGTCGTGCACCAGTTGAAGGACCCTCGCCGGAGTCCTTCGTCGTGTCTATACTTTTCTCATCCTAAGAGAGAGGGGGCTCCCTACGGAGCGCAGGGGGGGCGGGTCGCGATGGGCAGTCTCTAGCGAAGGCCTGGTGGGAGCCTTTACAGACGGCGCAGAGCGGGGGAGAGGTCGGGCAGCAGTTGGGGACTGCTCTGAGGTTACTGCCCCTGGGGCAGGTCGGGCTCTGGCCTCTGTGTGCCTGTTTCTTGTGGGAGAGGGCGCAGATGGGACAGACCGGATGGTCGACCTTGCATCTAGCTGAATGATGTCCGTACTCACAACAGTTACGGCATTGAGTGTGGCCATTAGCTGAGTATGCACGCTCGGTCTTGCATCGAGAGGAGAATAGGTAAGAGTTACCCAGCATTGTGGCCTCATTCTCCAGGGCCACCGTAACTACCACGGAGGTTGCCTTTTTTAGGATACGGGAGCTGCGGTCGGGGTTGAGGTATCGGGCAGAGAGGATTTGGACGTTCTTGATGTTGAGAATGGTGTTCGACAGAGACTGGAAGAGGTCGCCGTCGGCTTCGGGGAGGTATGCAATAGGGAGGGAGTGAACAGCCAGTTGCACCTCATTCGGTGCGGGGCAGAAGGGGAGCCAGGGCGAGTCTCCGATAGGGAAGGATTGATTTAGTTTTACAGAAAGTGCTACGCAGTAGGGGACGTATGAGGTAGAAGGAACAAAAGGCGAAAGGGCAAGGAGGGTTACTGCTCCTCTGTCGTTTACCCCGGCAGAGAAGGATAGGCGGAGATTGCAGCCGGCCTCTCTTAAGACTGAGTTGGCGGAGTCTGGGAAGGTGGCAGCAATGAGTTCAGCCTGGGGGTGGGGGAAGGGGGACAAGCGTGGGGCGAAGAAGCATCTCTCGGCTGCTGGAAGGCTCAGCAGCCCCCTGGACGGGGCAGACGGGGCCATACCAGGCGCAACCTGGGCAGCAGTCAGGGCGTTCTTGGTTTTGCTCGACTTGCGCTTCCTCTTTTGTCCCGACGAAGTGGCTTGAGCGTAGGAGGAGGGGCCAGGTTGGACCGACGACTATGGGGCTGGGTGGAACGGGGAGGCCGGAGGGTATTGCCCCTCGCGGAAGGTCAGAGCCTCCCGGGAGCGAGGGAATTTAGCCGCGTAGGCCGCGGGGTTGCCATACCACTTCTGGTCTTTGGTGCTGTACCAGGAGATATCTGTGTCACCACCACCCTCGTAGAGTGGGGTGAGTTCGTTGGCTAGTGTGGTGTCCAAGTTGGCGGGCGCCTTCTCTTTACCCTTTCTGGATGGGGCCACCCGAGCTGCTCCTGTCGTGGCTTGCATGGGTGCGTTTTGTTCGGGTAGGGGTTGTTGGTAGCGTGTTGGTAGGGGGGTGGTCAGACAACACGCTAAGTCCCTGACCGAGAGCTGGAGGGCGGACAGTGAGGCTGCCGTAGCGCCCTCTGATGAGGGGGGTGGGAGGGGGACAGAGGGTTTGGTCTTGTGTGCGTGGAGGTCGTGGATCTGGCCGGAGAGTCTTCGACTTCCATTGCGAGCTCGTCTATCTAAGTTGAGAGGGCCCTGGATGCCAGGAGCGAGGTGCACAGGCGGGGGAGAATGACAGCTTCGCCTGGCGAGAGGTTGTCTAGCTCCCCTGAGCTGATCTGGGGGAATATATGTGGGGATACCCCCGCATCTGTCGTATCGTTCTCCAGCAGTGCGAGGAGAAGGGGGACATGGGGATGGATTCCTGACACCGAGAAGTGTTCAGAGAGGGGGAGGGGGACCGAGGTCCAGGTCATTCTGACTAGGCAGTGAGGCCGCAGCCAAACGGCTAGTGGGAATGTCGCGAACGTTTGGGTACACCGGATGCTGATGGTGTTGGAAGTGAGTAGAAAATGTAGGGGAGGGAAAATAGCGGAAGCAGAGAGTGGCATATCTCCACGGTCTTCTTTTTTCTTTTCTTTTTTTTTTATCATCATGTATTCGTTGTTATTTAGGGTACACGAACTTGCATGAAGCCCTAGCTATGGCATAAACAATCCCCATTACTCCTCCCGCCCGGCCCGAGCATATCTCCAAGACCCCCTGGTATGGGCCTAACCGCATATCTCGCCTCAAAGAAAAACCCGTCCCCACCTCGCAAGCGAACTCAGAGAATAGGAGAAGCCTAACTAAGAAGAAAGCAGGAAAACATAAGCAGGTAACCGCCCGGGACATCGCAGAAAAAACAAAAGAAAACACGCATTAAGGTGAGCCCCACAACAACCATGCCAGAGATACGCGCCGGCAGCAGAAAACTGTAGGAGTTATCCCGGAACGCAACGTAACCAAGAAAGGGAGCTGCCTGTGGGCTGCGGCGGGAGAGGGTGGAGCAGTACGGTGCTAGCTGGGGGAGGGTGTAGCAGTAGGGTGCAAGCCGATTCCAGCCACCAGAACGGGCCAGAAACCGAACGCAACCGTGTCGACTATCTGTAATCGTGTTCGTGTCTTGCTAGGCGGTCTCCAACAAGAGTAGTCCCAACTTGAACAGTAAGACTAGGAGGGTATGGCCAAATCTCCAAGCGCGACAGGTCCCGTAGTTACTAGCCGAGGCGTTCCCCCACGGTGCTCGTGCACACAGGGAGACAGGCGTCCACCACAGCCAACGCCAAATGGAAACGAAGAAGAGAGGTCCCCAAGGAAGGAGAGGAGCGAGGTCGACTATCAGGCCTAAAGAGTAGTCCTCGCGTACAGCAGAAACCGTATTCTCAGCCGTCTGAAGCATGGGAAACGAGCGGACGCCGACGGTGAGGAGGGGCCTCGCTAAGCGAGGAAAGGGGCAAGAACTGGCAGCAGAAAGGCAGTACCGGAACCCAGAGGAGGGAAAGCCACACCGCGCAGAAGAACAAGGGATGGCAGTGGGGAAAGGGGGAGGTGGCCGTCACTCCTAGGCCGGAGCCATCGTGGGAGGTGAGGGGGGGTGGATGGTTCGTGAGTACCTAGCGTTGAGGGTTGATTTCAATCGCTGGGTGTGCAGAGGAGCCGGAGGATGGCATATCTCCTTGGTCTTTTTTTTTCTTCATGTATTCATTGATTTATGGTACAAGAACTTGCATGCAGCGCTAGCTGTGGCATAAACAAAACCTTAATCTCAAGAACCCGCAAATAACAAAAGAAACCTCGCACCAAACTATAAAAACCTCCCGAGCGTGTCCGATAGCTGACACCAAATCCCTAAGGAAATAAAACAATAAAACGCATGATCATAATGAAAAATAATATCCTAGCAGAACCAAGAAAGTATAATAGGTGGAGGCTGGTCCCTTTATTGGGGAGCGAAGCCGTGGATCGGTAGGGCAGATGCGTCCACGCTCAGGAGGCGTTGGGGGTCGCACGCTGGTGGGGGCATACCCGGAGGGAACCCAGTCGCCGTGACGTTTATGTACCTAGCGAGGGAGTTGAGAGCGGAAGGGTTTGACCAGAGGGGGCTGTCCCTATCTAACGAAGTGAGTCCTTGGAGGTGGCGCTCACGAGGTTCCCTGCGGGACTCGGGGCACAGGATGGCATGGCTGAAGTCTTCTTCGTCCTCCTCGCAAAACGGGCAGAGGGGAGAGTGGTCTTCAGCGAACCACGATGGGTGGGCGGCGCCATAACTTTTGCCTGATCACATCTGGTGGATCCTCCACGCCATGAACCTGCCCAGCTCCGTGAAGGGGTGGGGTGTTAGGGACACTGGGTAAGGATAGGTCGGGGGCGTTGGGAACTGGTCGTTCCAATCTTTGACAAGTACTGCTCTGATTTTCAATTTGACCGACATGTAGGAGGGGGTGCCCTCTCCTATCGGAGGACAGGCTGGCGGGAGGAGGTCAGGGGAAGCCACCGGTAGAGGGCCGGAAGCGGGGATGAAGGGTAGGGTTCGATGAGCAATAGCATCAATTGGAAGGTGTTTCCTTATAGGCGCAGAGGGGACAGGGGACTTCCACGAGAGGGGAGCATAGACCGATGTCAGGCCTCGCGTATGGTGACTGTGGTCGTCGAGGGCCCTGAAGGGGGACGAAGTCGGGAACGTGGGGTGGAGCCTGGCAGTCGCCGGGTTGGCCTCCGGCGGGAGGCAGACCATTCTTATCGCTGCAAGCCTTTGGCATTGACGTATTAGAAGGGGCATGGGGGGCACGGCTGACTCCCAAGCAAGGGTGCCGACAGGAGTGGAGGAGAAGCAGTTTGTGACCCATTTCTGGACAGTCCTCCAGAACACCGACATGCAGTTGAGGAGGGTAAGACCTGGGGAGAAGATGTCTGCGCCGTAGAGGAGGATCGGGGAGATCAACGATGCTGCCAAATGGTGACAGAGGAAGGTAGGAAGGCCCTTGCCGGGCCTAGACAATCTTTTGATGGTGAGGAAGGCACCCTGGGCCAGTTTGAGCGTTCTAACGAAGTGGGACGTAGTGCCCCTTGTGCCTGAGGTGGAGGAGGGCACGAACCAGTAGCCGAGCCATCATATTAGCTTAGAGGGACGGAAGACGAGGTCGTCCAGCACGACCGGGATTTGGGGTGGGGGGACCTTCCGAGAGGGGGTCTCCCAGTGCATGAGTTCCATTTTCGGGATCGAAAAGGACATACCTAGCCTGCCAGCCTTCCGCGGGAGGATTCTAGTGATACCCTGCAGTCTCTGGATATTCCTCCGCTAAGAGCCCGACGCTACCGTCACCGCGAAGTCGTCCACGTAGGATAGGATGAGGCCCCTGGGGACCGGGAAGTGGAGGGTGGAGACGTAAATAACAAAAAGCAGGGTGAAGATCGGAGAGCCCTGGGGGGTACCAACCGAGACAGGTGAGAAGATTTATGGTGCACCCTGGAAGACCAGGCGGCAGGTGCAGCCGTAGAGGAAGGATCTTATCCACGAGACGATGTAGGGGTTGACCGCTTTGGTGGCGAGTCTATCGCAAAGTATCGGGGCCGAGACATTATTGAAGCCTCCTTTGATGTCTAGGAAGAGGGTCGAGACCTTGAGTTTGGGGCGCGTAAACAGCTGGACCTCATGGGAGAGGGTAGCCGCCCCATCAAAGGTGCTCAGACCAGGGAGGGAGCCAGTCTGGTTGGGGGAGAGGAGGCCCAGAAAACGAGCCAGGGCCGAGAGCCGGTTTGCCATCACCCTCTCAAGGATCTTTGAAACAGTCTCCAGGAGGACGATGATGCGGAACGATGGGGGGGTGTCATAGGAGGGTTTACCAGGCTTGTCCAGCACTATGCCGTTGGCCTGTTTCAGCGAGGGAGAGTGGTGCCCATACCTGACCAGGGGACTCAGGAGGGATGTGAGGATGCTCAGGTTAATCAGATGGAGCTTTTTCCAGACCAAGTAGGGTATTTGGTCCGGCCCGGGGCAGAGGATGAAGAGGACTTCTGAAGAGATGTGGATATCTCTTCCGCTGACAGGTCTGGAACGTCTTTAAACTCACATAGGATGCGAGGGGGGTGGGAGGACCCCTTTTCGGGGAAGAAGTGCTCGAGGAGGGCTTTGTTGATTTCGTTGGGGCTTTCTGCCACCAGGATCTGAGGGAACCTGTCGGGTGGTTTGCCGAAGGCGAACCTTTTCGCCGTCCAGAGGGTCTGGGGGTTGGCCGTTTGCAGGAAGTTCTTCCAGTAATCATTCTTGGCCTTCTTGATAGCCATGAAGTATAGGAGGCATGCCTTCCTGCACAGTTGTTTGGATGACGGGAGGGGGTCCATGCGGGCTGCTTGGACGGTGGAGTGGAAGGCTGATCTTTGCGCTGTCAGGTTGGGGGTCCACCAGGGCTTCGACCTACAGGAGGGTCTTTTGTCGGGGGTGTGACCTTTGAGTTGGGACCTTATCCTATCCAAGGCCGTGTCGAACCAGCTTGACAGTGTCTGTGGTGTAGGGAGGGAGGGAGGGGGGCGGAACTTCATCTTCTTTAGCCCTTCTTCCAGGGCGGGCCAGTCGGTCTTCGTCCACGACGGGGAGAGGGGAGGGGGACGGGCCAAGGGTTCCGAAAATCTGATGAGGATTGGGACGTGGTCTGAACCCGTTGGAGGGAGAGGCGAGCTCCAGGATCGGAAGTTGGGCGAGAAGGGGGCATTGGCAAATGCCAGGTCTATCACTGAGGGGCGGAGGTTCACATCGAAGGGAAAGTAGGTGAGGGTACTGCGCGTATTTAGGAGGCAGAAGCCCTCCTCCGCCACTCTTTCGAAGTAAGGGGCTGCGGCTCCTAGGTCTGAGATCGAGAAAAGGCGGCCCGGGTCTGCTGAGGAGTGGTGTATGTTGAAATCCCCGACTACCAGCGTCGGTGTAGAGGTGTGGGGGCAGGCAACCTCCAGGGAGATAGTTCAGCGAAAGGGGGAACCATCCCATGTGCTGTAGACGTTCGCAACTCGGAACTTGGTGATGAAGGGATCAAAAAAGCCAACAGAGGAATAGAGGTCAACAGCCATCCAATCCCTAGCGTCCGTAAAGACAGGGAGGACCGAAAACTGCTGAGTGGTGGAGAGATGAAGATAGCAGGCCACTCCGGGCTTGCCACCAGGGGGGCATGGGGGTAAAAAGGGTTTGAAACCCTGGAACGATGAGGGTCTGTTTTTATGCCACGGGGGATCTTGGAGGGCAACAAGGGTAGGAGGGTTGTCCAACAACGAAAATGAATTAAACAAGGAGACAAACACATCCCAGCTTCCCAAGCAGTTGTGTTGTAGAACGGATATGGAGTTAATGGAGCCCATCGCTAGCACGGAACTCACAGGGGAGATGTGACCAGCCATTACACGCCTTCTGGCGTCTCAGGCAGTGGGATAGAAGTGGGAGTCGCCTGTCATGCGGGGTTCGGCAGCGCACCTTCTTGGGGTTTTTGAAGGTTTGCGGGGAGACGTGTTGGGGGGGCATCACCACGCCTAGGGCAGGCTGTCTCAAAATCGATGGGGGGTAGGAGAGGTCGTGCACCAGTTGAAGGACCCTCACCAGAGTTGTTCGTCATGTCCATACTTTCCTTATCCTGCGATAGAGGGGGCTCCCTGCGGAGAGCAGGGGGTGCGGGTCTCGATGGGCAGTCGCAAGCGAAGGCCGGGTGGGGGCCTTTGCATACGGCGCAGAGCGGGGGAGAGGTCGGGCAGCAGTTTGTGACAGCTCTGAGGTTTCCGCCCCTTGGGCAGGTGGGGTTCTGGCACCTGTGTGCCTGCTGTCTGTGGGAGAGGGCACAGATTGGACAGACCGGATGGTCAACCTTACATCTGGCTGAGTGGTGTCCGTACTCACAATAGTTACGGCATTGAGTGAGGCCATTAGCCGAGTATGCCCTCTCGATCTTGCATCGAAAGGAGAAAAGGTAAGAGTTGCCCAACATTGCGGCCTCATTTTCCGGGGCCACTGTGACTAGCACCGAGGTCGCCTTTTTCAGGGCCCAGGAACCGTGGTCGGGATTGAGGTAGCGGGCAGAGAGGATCTTGACGTTTTTAACGTTGGGTATGGGGTTTGACAGAGACTGGAAGAGGTCACCGTCGTTCCTAAGGAGGTATGCAAAGGGAAAGGAGTGGACAGCCAGTTGCACTGCGTTCGGTGCTGCGCGGAAGGGCAGCCAGGTGGAGTCCAGGACAGGGAAGGACTGATTCAGCTTCGCAGAAAGAGCCTGGTAGTAGGGGGCATAGGAGGTAGAGGGGGCAAAAGGCGAGAGAGCAAGAAGTGTTACTGCTCCTCTATCGTTTACTCGGGCAGAAAATGATAGGAGAAGATTGCAGCAGGCCTCTCGCGGCATATCTCCGGGGTCTTTTTTCGGCTTTTTTTTTTTTTTTTTCTCATGTATTCATTGTTATTTATGGTACAAGAACTTGCATGCACCGCTAGCTATGGCATAAACAATCCCTATTCCTCCTCCCACCCGGCCCGACCATATCTCCAAGACCCTCTGGTATGGGCCTAACCGCACATCTCGCCTCAAAGAAAAACCCGTCCCCACCTCGCAAGCGAACTCAGAGAATAGGAGAAGCCTAACTAAGAAGAAAGCAGGAAAACATAGGAAGGTAACCGCCCGGAACATCTCGGAAAAAAAAAAGAAAAATCGCACCAAAGTAGAACCCACAACAACCAAGCCAGAGAAACGCGCCGGCAAAGTACTGCAACCGTGAACGGGCCCCCGTGGGTGTGAGGGCAGGGAAGGGTGGAGCAGTAGGGTGCCAGCCGAGGAAGGGTGTAGCAGTAGGGTGCAAGCCGATCCAAACGCCAGAACGGGCCAGAAACCGAACGCGACCGTGTCAACTCTCGGTAATCGTGTTCGTGTCTTGCTAGGCGGTCTCTAACAAGAGTAGTCCCAACTTGAACCGTAAGACTAGGAGGGTATGGCCAAATCTCCAAGCGAGACAGGCCACGAAGTTACTAGCCGAGGTGTTCCCCCACGGTGCTCGTGCACACAGGGAGACGGGCGTCCACCACAGCCAACGCCAAACGGCAACGAAGAAGAGAGGTCCCCAAGGAAGGAGAGGAGCGAGGTCGACGATAAGGCCTATAGAGTAGTCCTCGCTTACCGGAGAAACCGTGTTCCCAGCTGTCTGCAGCATGGGAAGTGAGCGATCGCTGACTGTGAGGAGGGGCCTCACTAAGGGAGGAAACGGGCGAGAATGGACAGCAGAAAGGCAGTACCGGAACCCAGAGGGAGGAAAGCCACGCAGCGTAAAAGAGCAAGCGATGGCAGTGGGAAGAGGGGGGAGGTGGCCGTCACTGCTAGACCGAAGCCATCGTGGGGGGAGAGGGGGGGTGGAAGGTTAGTGAGTACCTAGCGTTGAGGGTTGATTTCAAGCGCCGGGTGTGTAGAGGAGACGGAGGATGGCATATCTCCTTGGTCTTTTTTTTCTTTGCTTTTTTTTTTTTTTTTTTTTTTTCTTCATGTATTCGTTGTTATTTAGGGTACAAGAACTTGCATGCAGTGCTAGCTATGGCATAAACAATCCCCATTCCTCCTCCCGCCCGGGCCAACCGTATCTCCAAGACCCTCTGGTATGGGCATAACCGCACATCTCGCCCCAAAGAAAAACCCGTCCCTACCTCGCAAGCGAACTCAGAGAATAGGAGAAGCCTAACTAAGAAGAAAGCAGGCAAACATAAGATGGTAACCGCGCAGAACATCTCAAAAAGAACAAAAGAAAAATCGCACCACAATGAGCCCTACAAACAACCAAGCCAGATATACACGCTGGCAGCAGAAAACCGCAGAAGTTATCCCGGAACGCAACGTAACTGAGAAAGGGAGCCGCCTGTGGGCGGCGGCGGGAGTGGGTGGAGCAGTAGGGTGCTAGCCGAGGGAGGGTGCACCAGTAGGGAGGAAGCCGATCCAACCCCCGGAACGGGCCAGAAACCGAACGCGACCGTGTCAACTATCAGTAATCGTGTTCGTGTCTTGCTAGGCGGTCTCCAACAAGAGAAGATTCAACTTGAACCGTAAGACTAGGAGGGTATGGCCAAATCTCCAAGCGAGACAGGCCCCGTAGTTACTAGCCGCGGCGTTCCCCCACGGTGCTGGTGCACACAGGGAGACAGGCGTCCACCACAGCCAAGGCCAAACAGAAATGATGAAGAGAGGTTCCCAAGGAAGGAGAGGAGCGAGGTCGACCATCAGGCCTAAAGTGTAGTCCTCGCGTACCGCAAAAACCGTGATCCCAGCCGTCTGAAGCATGGGAAGCGAGCGGTCGCCGACCGTGAGGAGGGGCCTCGCTAAGCGTGGAAAGGGGCGAGAACGGGCAGCAGAAAGGCAGTACCGGAACCCAGGGGGAGGAAAGCCTGGACGCATGAAAGGGCGGAAGAGGGCAGTGAGGAGAGGAGGGAGATGGCTGTCACTCCTAGACCGAAGCCATCGTGGGAGGAGAGGGGGGGTGGATGGTTCGTGA